>UFQX01000321.1:26061-259449 GCA_900497675.1 Arapaima gigas | reverse complement strand
CCCCCCCCCCCCCCCCCCACAGCTTGAGCTTCAGGATAAGACGCAATGTGCCTTCAATACCCGCTTGAACTCCTGCTCAAAAGATAGGGTGGAAGCTCGTTCATTCAGCATCTTCTGAGTACGACATGTACACAGATTTTGGTGAGGGTGACTGAGTGCCAGGAAGTGTGAAGAGCCATCGCCTGGCTGTATGGGTGCTGCACGTGTTGATGGGAACTGGATGGCGTGATCAAGAACATGCTCCTCCAGACAGTGATGAGGAATGACAGGCAGGATGAATAAGACCACGCTTCATGCCAACCGTTGTGTTAAGGAGCACATAACCGGATGCATGTGTAACAGTACATGAATGAATAGATAGTGGTTGTTAGAGGTACAAGTCCGGCTTCACTCACGTGAGGATTGCTTGCGGCAGCCTCAGTTTACTGTGCTTTTAACTGATGGAGAAGATTTTAATTTATTAGCTGAACTTTCTCTTCTAGGGGGTCTGGCAAAGCCTGTGTAGAGTATTTGTACAGAGCAAAGTACCAGAGTAAAGGTTATCCTTGCTGTGCCGCACAGGCTTGCATGAATAAACGGAGGAAACCCCCACCCCCAAGTGAGGCAGTGAGACTAACCAAATGTGTGGAATTAATAATATTCAGTTAACTGTTATGATGTTAGACTTGATGCTGAATGATATACTTGGTGTTTACATGGATGTGTTGTCAAGGCATCCTAATGGCTCAACTTTGAAGAAAAGCTGTGACCAGATGTCCATTCATCACTTGATTTGTAAATCTGGTCACTTTTACCACTAAGTCACAATCGGTAAAAGCTGAATAATATAGATGTGCTTCAATCAGTTTGCTGGTTAGGTTATGTAAAAAGATCAGGTACAGCTTTAATGAATTCTCTGCTGTAATGACGCTATAATGGTATGTACAGCTATAATGAAGCAATATTTTTGTTTTCAACCACCAGTTAAATTAATAAAAGTAATAAAAACAAAAAACGTAACCATCGAATCAGACCTGATGGTTGAGCGATACTTCTGTATCGACAGTATTCATCAGCTTTTGGCCACTTTCAGCATTCTTTATAATCAACAATCAAAGGCTATAATACAAATGTCAATTGATTTACCTAACGCTGTTTGTTTTGTGACAGTCTTGTTAAAACAATTACCCATTTTTAAGTTAGAACGACATTAATATTTAAAAATGCATTCTCGCCTTGCACAGATATACAGGTAAAATCCCCAGTATACACAATTTTGCTCTAATACAGCTTAATTTTTAATACCCGCTCTCAGTTTGTGCAACATTCGCTCCATTTTATTGCGGAGCCCTAAAGCTGTGCCACAGACTGGTATGCAAGAAATCAAGACATTCACAATTACCCTTTAGCTTTTTCTTGTACCCCTTAACGTAATACTGTGCAATACGGCAGTCAGTAAAGGACATACTTTGCTGATATCATTACAGTTTTATTTCTCATGTTTGCTTAGTTTCTATGTGCTTTTCTAGTGTCTCAATTTTAATGTCATAAGTAATGTGTAATCCAGGAAGATGGGCCCAAAAGAATTAAAAAAGAAGGTAATAAAGCTAGAAAAGGTCAGCTCTCAGGATGGGTATGAGATCTTTACTGTGAACGAAGGGCTTGGTGCCCTCTTGTGTGTACACTTTGTGGTGGGATGCCATGTGTGTGCATGTGTGTGCATGCTATAGGGTGGAATGCTGCATGTTCTACAAGGTGGTTTTCAGTGACATTTGGGAAAGCTGGGGTTTTTCGGATGTGCTGGGAACATATCAATGTTTTTTCCCATTTAAAATGATGTAAAATAAGCTCCAGTTATATGCAGTTTTGATATTTGGACAGCATTTTTAAGAACAAATTGTGTAAAAAGGGGTTTACCTAGAATACCAGTTGATCTCAGGTGTGCTCGGTGACATTCACTCCATAACGGAATGTTTGTACTTTTGAAAACTTGTAACTCAAATGTTTTATAATACAAGAAGTAAATGTAGCTGGAAAAGTTTTAAAATCTACCTGAAGTACATTTTGTACAACAACCCTGATTGCTCTGGCCAAGATGTGATCGATACATGACCTAATAGGACATTAAAACCATCTGGAAGTGCTGACACAACGAATTGTGTGATCAAGCAAGAGAGATGGAGGGAGAGAGAGCGGGTACAAAATGGATTTTTACACCAGAACTGGAGTGTGTTTGGGTACCAGGGAGGGAGTGCAGGTGCAGTGGCTGCGGTGTTGGCAGGTCCTCCTGTTTTCACTGGAGCTCTGGTGCATTGCAGAACACAGCACATCACATACATTTTTAACAGGGAAGTTAGAGAAAATGCTCCTGCAGGTTAATGAGAAGTAAAAGGATAGAGGCATGTGAGAGAGAGAGCGTGAGAAAGAGCAGCTGTATGGTTTTGGGGGTTGTAACTGAAACAGCCTCCACCTAGTTGCTCTTCCTCTTTACACTCGTGTTCCCCATGCCCCACCCATACTGCAGCCCAACATGTTCCTCTTCTTGCTTCTCCATGTGCTGTGAAACAGGGTGCCTTTTCTGCTCATACCACGAGATGTGGCCAACTGAGCATGTGAACATGATGCTGATGCAACAACTGGATGCTGCTGGCATCCAGTATTTTTGAGCACAAGAGGCCAACTCTCTGGGAGGAGGACCGCTAAAATGCAGTTTATCTTTCTGCTGCTCGAGATCTGCACCTCCTGTCCTCGTGACGTTTTGATGGCAATGAAGTCATTGCTGATTACATCTCCTCCCTCTGACTGTGGTTTTTTTTGTGTGTAAACTGTAGAGGTGAGCATGAATGTGCATAATTTTTAGGTGGGTCTGCCTTCCTTCTCCACGGGATACTGAACCATGCTGGGCTTATGTACCTCCCATAGGCTGGTCATTGGGTCCTGTCAGTTGTCCAGGCCTCATACGGTACATTCCGATCCAGGTGATGCTGGTGTCTGAGCCTGCCTTGGTGTTTGGAAGATCTTGTCAGTCTATCATGGAAGAAGAGGTGGTGAAGCTTTTCAGCTTTCCTACTTGCTCGTACCATTGTTCTGGATGCAGGACTGTCCATTTTATGATGTCCCCAAAGTTCCTGATTATGGTACTTCATGTGCTTATCGTGTGTGTGTGTGTGTGTGTGTGTGTGTGTGTGTGTGTGTGTGTGAGAGATGATCTTTGAGTGTCTCTTGTCAGGGGAGAAATCCTTCAGAAGATACAGGCGGGTTCCATTATTATTTTTGCTTGGTAATAAGAGTGAAGTAGAAACTCCTAGTTACGTGGTCAACCAGCAGTGATTCTGAGTCTTAACTTCCATCCCAATCTTAAATAGCCACACATTTTAAGACTGCTTAATTTCCCAAACACCCACTGGTCATCCTCATACATCATGTCTGTGCAATGTTTTACGGCACTGTACTATAGAAAGTGATAGCTTACCCTGTTGAGTTCCTCACATCTGTGGGTGTGGTGCTGCTTTGGCTCTTTGTTCAACGCTCACACGCACATGGGAGGCTTCTCTGAATCTGCCTGTATCGATTTTCTCCCCTGGAATGTGCTCTCCACTCCCTCACACCTCCTTCCTCTCTGATCCCCGCTCCTTTTTTGCTCATGTCCTCCTGTGTTCTGTCTGATGGACCTCCACTTCCTTCAGCTGCTGAGGGTGAGACCGCCACGTTCCTAGTTGCTCATCTCTGTGGATTTCTGCAGCTCAGATCTGGCTGTAACATGACACAGCCTACAGGCTGACCTGGGAAGCCACATGTCTGGCTCCTAGCGCTGAGAAAGGAAGGAAAGGGTAACCCTCCACTTTGCTGGATCTGGAATGCGTTTGCAAAAAGACTGGAGGACTCCACTGAGTTCTGGATCTGTGAGGCAAGACTGCATGAAGATGGTGGTTTGGGCTCCAGAGGTCTACCTGTAAAAGGACAGGTGGGACACAAGGGGATGAAACGGGGAATCTTTACTCGACTGAGGTCCTGTTTAGCAAGCCAGTTAAACTTGGTTGCCAGAGAGGGCTGGGAGGCTAATGGGAAGAGAGAAGGCAGAATTCTGCATCATATCTCTTGTTCACATTTTCTCTCTCTCTCATAGGAAAACATTTACTTACTTTCCATTTTTCTCTATTTCTGCTGCTTTTTGACAGTAAATTTAATTTGATCATATTTCAGTTCTACTAATGTATGAATGAAGTATTCAAATAGATAAATAACCCCCATAACTAGGTTGATTAAAGTGAAGGCACAGTTACTTTTTTCCATACTTATAACTATATTTTATCATTTTCAGCATGAAGGGAATGATATAAAAAACATTGGGGCTTTTTCCCCCTCTTGGGTTCCATTTATATACTGCTATGTAGATGGATAAAATTTTACTGCAAAATGGGGGGGGGGGGGTGTAGGGCATTGGTGCCTATAGATTTATCAATAATTAATAGTTAAGTTTAGATTGTGCATGTTTTTACAGTATAGGAATATGATTCCACAGTCAAGTGGGATGTTTTTTCCTCCTGCAAATTAATATTGCATTACTGAGTTGTGGGATTTTTTTTTTTTTTTTTTTTTTTTAAGTGGCAGTGCTAACAAGGGAGAATATTTTTTGTATAACAAGCAGCAGTGCTGTGTGATGTCAGCTTTATTAATTGCACACAGCTTCTGTTATTCATGCCGAAGTCTAAAGAAAGCAAATAAACTGGGGTGGAAGTGTGCTGACTATCTGTGCTTTTCAGTGAATGGTAACGTGTGTGTGTGTGTGTGTGTGTGTGTGTGTGTGTGTGTGTTAGAGAGAAGGCCTGCAAAAGTGTTACTGAAGTACCCCAGCAGACCCTTGGCCTTATGATCAGCCTTTGGGTTCGGATCCGGGGGTCAGCCACTTTCATATAGAGGACAACAGACCACAAGAACGGTCCTCTTTCTGCATGTTTACACATAGATTAGTAGTGGTCACAGGATGTGAAAGAATTCAGGCCAGTAGAGGAAGCTGAGAACGTGAGGGATTCACGTTGGAGGGTTTGTTTCACTACCCCTTTCTCCCTTTCCTCTAAAGTGTTGTTTTTTGATCGCCCCCTGCAGGCCAAGTCGTGTATCTGTCACATGTGTGGCGCCCACTTGAGCCGGCTCCACTCCTGCCTGTACTGCGTCTTCTTCGGCTGCTTCACAAAGAAGCACATCCACGAACACGCCAAAAACAAGCGGCACAACCTAGGTAAGGCTGCAGAGGTTCACCTTCTCGCCCTCACTCCACATTCCCACGAGCTGAGCTGTTCTGTGGGGTCTGCTTGGTTTAAAAAAACGATGTAGCTGAACATGCACTGATGCCATGCCTGCTCTTTTTGTTTAAATGTAAAGGTGTTCAAAGAGGATGTGTGTGTTCTTTTTTTTCCTGTATAAATTTAGTAGTGACGTTTCTGTCAAGGTCAGTACTTGAAGTTATACAGGTAGAAGATATTCTTATAGATGGAATCCTCTAGAGACGAGTGCTCTTCTGTAAAGATAAGTGTACTTTTTGGATAATGGGCAATTTGTACCACACTTTTGAAAGAGTGTAATTTTTAGTTCTTTTTGTGGGTTAATTTATAATGTGTTGATCTTTGTTGTAGGCCAGTGTTGTTGCTGTTTAATTGTATAAAAAGTAGAGGCATTCAGGCTGATGGATTTATAAGGCACCTTAGTGAATTTTTTTGTCTAATTTTTTTGTGACTGATGGAGGGGAAAAGTAAACTGAGGGTACTGAGATGGAAAATGAATTCTTGCTTCACATGATGGGATGAAGTATAATTTCAAATTTGCTCGCAGGGTGCACAACACTGTTGTGACAGCATCACTGGATGCATCAGTTGCGGCTCTTAAGGACAGTTTGTAACAGCTGGCTGTGTGATGCTGTCGTCTGGTCTCTGAGGTGTTCTCATCAGCTCCCTCTGGTGGAGTCCTGTCACATTGCCGCCAGGACCCACAGCTCAGCTGCAGTTGGACAGGGACAAAATCTCAGGATGGCAACTACCCCAGCTTGTGAGGAGGGTGGTTTAGCTGTGACAAGTGAGGGGAAAATCAGAGGACCTTTACAGGTTGAAAGCTTGGCATTCATAATGTAAAAAGGAAATGACAGGTGCTTATTACTGAGAAATCTGCAAGGATGGTAAACTCTTCCTGCTTTCAAATTTAACTCCTGATGTTCAGAAAAAGGACGAGACTCGGTTATTCTCGGGTGTGGAAAAGTTCAGGTGCTTGGATTTGAAGTGGAAATCTTGGAATAGTTTCTACTTCGTTTTAATGGATTGGTCTGCTTTGTCACACACTGTATTTCCTTTGAAAGAAATGATTGGTGGGAAGGTCAGCCTCCTCATTGGGGACACCAGCTGTCCTGTTTGGTGACCAATTCAGCAGTGGATGCTTCCATTCCACTGACACGTGGGCCAAGAAAAAAGGCAGCCAGCAGATCCCAAGGTCAGGGTGCCCTTTATTGTCAGGATCCTCGACCACTTCACACCTCCCTGTGCTTTTCAGGCTCCTAAAAATAAGTGTCATTGCAAAAATAACCTGAAAAAGAAGGGTGCAAACATTAATACTGCTTAGGCGAACGTCCCAAAATTCACAATCAAGTGAAACAGTTGGCGTGGTCACTAAGGACCCCATCTCATAACTTGAAGGTCATCTTGCAAAGTCCATGGAAGGGACCGGACCATCTGTAGCACCCTTGAAGATGGCGCATGAATCAATGAAGTAAGACTACCATCTGTACGAATGGGTAAAATTAAAGTTTATTTAAATGGTGAAATGATGTCAAAAAGATGGTGGGGTGACACTGTTGGCACAGCAGCTCTTTGTTTGTCTGCGAGCTGTCGACGGAGACACTTTCCCACCTCCTCCATCTAAGTCCCTATTTCTGTTTGCACGCCGACTGCAGTTGGGTAATGTTAAACCCATTAGTGTGTGGGGGTTTTTGTTATGCACACCATTGTTAATGCTCATTAATAGACTAATAATCAGTTTCCTCTAATCGTATCACATTAAGCAAAGAAAGCAGCTGTGGCCTCAACAATGACTCTCTGGTTCCGAGGGCCTTGCAGAGCAGTTGGGATTCAGACGGTGACGGTGACTGCAGTAGCTGACTGTCAGTCTTATCGCAGCTCGGCCGTCTCATCTGCACCCCGGCCCCTTGAGTGGAGCACAAAGGACTAGTAATTAGGGGAAGGATTTACATGGTATCCGGGATTTCAGGGAGGATAAGTGGAGGAGAAAATCCTACATGGGAGGGGAAAAACATAAGCTGAACAAACCCAGTGTAATCAAATTAATTCTTCCTCTGGGCTATTGTCTTCATTTCTCTACTTTTTTTTGTATTTTTTATTGATTTCCCCCCCCCCCACTACTTTCTTCTTTCTCTTCTGTACTTTGCCAGTTCCCATGGTTACCCAGTCCAAGGTCTGCTGCAGTGACACTCTTCATCTGTGCTTTTCCCCACTGAGGCCTTCCCTGACTTTGGATGCATCATTTTTCATCCTTGCCCCTCCCTTCCCCCAAATGTCCACGGCAGCGTGTGCCTGGCGCTCCGATACAACGTTGGCTGAGTGCAGCTTGGTTTACCCTTGAACCCTTTCAAGGGCATCACCGCAGCACAGTTGGTCTCAGATTAGTCATGAGGGTATAAACCCGGTTTCTGGTCTTCGTGGTGAGCTTGGTACTGACACAACATCAGTATGGCAGCGAAAATGTTGAACTGTTTGTTACTGACCTTAAACCCCCCCCCCCCACCTATAAATCATCTTTACGTTCTTAACAGCTTGTTTAGTACATGGTCACAATAGTTCAGAGCCTAATGATGCATGGGGTCTGGGACATGGCATCCATCCATCCATCTTGCTTAACTAGTTTTACCGGTGGTTCGGAGCCTATCCCTGGTCTCTGAATCACTGTGCTCCAGGGTAGAGAACGCACACTGCTAGTACAATGCAGGATACCATGGTAACCAGTTATGTTTTGTAAAGCCTGTCTTAATTTTTAAATAGATTCCATTTTGTTTGGTTTGCTTTGTGGGAGGAGTAAAAAAAAAAATACTTTGTTGAAAAGCAAATGACCATTAGTTCTCTGATCAGTGTTTAACTAGATGGATGAGTTAGAGCAGCATTTTCCAAGGGGATGTTTAAAAGGTTGTGTCTAATTAGCACCATGGTGTGAATTGAAAGGTTTAGTGTCAAGGAAAAAAAAAAAAAAAAGACATGCGGAGGAAAGGAAGGTAACGCATGACACGTGAGCAGTTGAGAAAGCTCGGCTTTGTGATGAAGGATAGTCTTTCTCTCACACACACACACAGTCACTCTCTCCATTCCACACCTTAACCCCCCCTTTGCCCTTCCTTGACACTTTTTTTCATGTCGAGGAAAGCAGTCTTGTCTATGAACAGGTTGTCACGGTAACGAGACACAGGTATTGTGGATGCGGGGCTTCACATCACAGGGCTGTGGAGGAGAAAGTAAAGGCACAGAGAACTCGCTTTGAACATGCTTGCTGCCTTCCTGTTTAATTTTCATGCTCAAGGCAGCTGACTGGAGAAAGAAAGCGATCCCAGAACCAAAATTGATAAGAGTGGCTGAACATGCTCTGTGTGCGTAAAACTTTAATCATCACATGTAACCTGTGTTTAAAAAAAAAAAAAAAAAAAATGGAGGAATTGACCCAAGATCTCCAACTCTCATATGTTCTCTCTTCCAGCTATAGACTTGTTATACGGCGGTATTTACTGTTTTGTGTGTCAAGACTACATATACGACAAAGACATGGAACAGATTGCCAAAGAAGAACAAAGAAAAGCCTGGAAATTGCAAGGTACTACCTCATGTTGCTCAGACCCATATCCATTACACACTGTCATCTCTCGCGCAACCACTGTGCCATGTTTTTCCCCTCCCCGCGCAGGTGTAGGAGAGAAGTACTCAACGTGGGAGCCAACCAAACGAGAACTGGAACTGCTTAGGCACAATCCAAAACGTAGGAAAATTACTACAAACTGCACCATTGGTAAGACTTCACATCCTCTGTGGCTCTTGGAATATGTGAAACTAGGGGAGGGGCCCATGTGTGATGCACCACAACAGATTTATTTTGATGGTCATGGTTGTTCTTTTCCTGTATGGGCCAGAAGGTGGTGTTGTGGTTAAAATGGTTTCCTGTAACTCGAGTTTAGATCTCTGCTCCTGCTATAATACCCTTGATGAAAGTACCCTGACTTGCACCTTTAGAAATACTGAGCTGTGCACATGTAGTCATTTTAAGCAGCACAGTGTACAAACCCAGTACCGTAAACCATTTTTTACCGAAGGTTCAGCTAGATACTTATTAATAAACGAGTAGCCATAGAGTTTGGTGTTTTTAAGGATGCGTGTGTTGAGCCTGCCTGTTTTGTATTCTCATTCTTCTCAGTTCATGGCATCAAAGAGAAAGGAGCATCACTTTAAGGTGCTTATTTTTTCAGTCTGTGGGAGATGAACGTTAGTGAGACAAGCAGCTTAGAGGAGGTTTTGACTTCTCCCTTTGAACGATACGCTCGTCTCCACTGTTCCTGATTGGAAGGAAGAAATGCAAGCGGCCATCTTGAGGTCTGTGCTTGGGATCAGCCAGTCAGTAACATTTAACCCCCCGTTCAGCTCCTTCTGTCAGCCAGCTGTCAGCCTGAGGATCGAGGACCTGGCCCAGACTACCGCCATGCGTCACCTGTTTAGAGCAGTGAGCAAAGGCCAGCATTGCACCCTTTGCATCAACCCAACAATGTTCTCACTCAGTCTGCCTCTCGAAGGCAACACGCCTGTTATATATGTTCCCTGGACTTTACAGTCCAGCGTAGGAATTCATCCCACAGCTGACGGAACTGGGTTGAGCCAGGGAACAGAGATTCAGGGACAGCATTATAGCTGTGTGTGTGTGTGTGTGTGTGTGTGTGTGTGTGTGTGTGTGTGTGGGCACACGGAACAATTTTGTAAGCATACTGTGAATATTATGGATGGAAGTTGGCAGAATTACTCAACTTAGTGGGATGTTTTTTTTTCTAAAATGTTTATATGTCAGTATTTCCCAGCAGGAATAACTCGACCCCTTCATGATGGTTTTTCTTAACTGCCTGAATAATCTTGATTAGTTCCTTCCAGGTATTTTGACCGTCCTCATGTTTGTTTCTTGCTGAGAGGAAATCCTAACCTGCACGCTGGTCCTGTCTGTTTGCATATGTTGCAGGTTTACGGGGCCTGATCAACCTGGGCAACACGTGCTTCATGAACTGCATCGTGCAGGCACTGACGCACACACCGCTGCTGCGGGACTTCTTCTTGTCAGACCGGCACAAGTGCGAGATGCAGTCCAACTCCTGTTTGGTTTGTGAGATGTCCCAGCTCTTCCAGGAGGTGAGTGGGCTGTGGGTGTGGCGTTCTTGCCATAGTCCTATAGACTCCACAGCTCTAGGTTGTGTTTATAGTGTGTGAGGTCTTTCTCCACAGAGAAGACACCACTTTTGTCCATAATGATTTATAGTGCCAAGTTTCCTACAACTGTCCATTTCACAGCGGAGCAGTGATGCACACAAAACACAATGGGCAATTGATCACCAGTTCACCTGAAATGGATGTCTGAGAGGACTTTTGAGTAGAAACCAGAAGACCCAGAGAAAACAAACATGGAGAGAACATGGAAATGGGTTTAACATGGATTGGGGAGAGGCTGAACCTGGTCCTAACAGTGCAGTCTTGGCCTGACCTAGCAGAGTTTTAGTGTCTTAACCCATATCCTGGAGGAGAATGTCTGTCAGTGTGGTGCTGTCACTAAAAGTGCCGTGCTCAGTCTACGTGTAATTCGTGACCACCATTGTTTCTTTCCAGAAACCAAGTTATTTTTCACCTCACCCTACCTTCCAATATGTGTCACACGGTTCCTCTTCAGGTGCAGACTGACGCATCACTTTCTTTCATTCACCGCTATGCTTCTCTTCCTCCATTATCTCCTCATCATTTCAGTTTTCAGCTACATTTCAGCTACATTTTCTTCCCACTTGCAATTGCACCACGATCCTTCTCTGTGACGCCCTGAGGATGAAGGCGATTAATAGCATGTGTTACTGGTAGTGTCTGGCAGCTGCAGATCTTCCACGTGTCACCATGTCACAGACGTGTGCCACAGAAATACACCCTCCCCATCCACCATGCATATATCCTCTGAGGAGCAGCGCTGAGAAACAACAATTCTGACCTGCAGCTGACGGGATTAGAGCTGTGTTCCCCCTCACTACTCCTTTCTCAGTTTCCACTTCCCTGCAGAGCATCACGCTTAAACCCATAACCTACTGTAGAGCTGGAGTTTCAACCATTTAAAGAACTGCAGTCCACTTGGTCTGTGAAGGGCCGGGTGGCGTTTCTTGCAGATGAAGGAAGGAGACGCCTGGGCTGGCGAGCTTCAGTTTCCTCTCCCTCTCTCCTTTTGGTGCACAGGGCCCCGATTTTAAAACTGCTCAGCCAGGAGGAGAAGCTCACGGTGTGGCTCTCTTTCTCCTCAACCGGCCTTGTGTGGATTTTCTTTCAGGCTGCTGCACACAGCCACAATCAGACAGCATTATAAATGATCTTCCTTGTAATGTAGCCTTTTGTTTCTGCGGCTTCTGCAAAGCAAGGGAGGATTGAGGACCTGTAGGCTTTGGAGTTGCATGATGCGCACTGTTTGTGTTGTATTTAGTTTCCACCGCATGCTCCACCCCAACAAGAGAAGGGGTGATTAAAGGGACTACCGCTTGTGTGTGAGATAGACGAAACAAGGGGAAGCGACCGCTCTCGCCAAGCGCAGCTCTGCTGGGACCGCAGGGTGATCCGATCTCATTTACTGTCATTGTTAGTAGTGTAATGTCTGCCATTTCTGCTATGGCGTACTCACTCACTTCTGCTTAAGACTTCACTTATTTATTTTTGCATTCTTCTAATGGGGTGTTCACATTGTGGGAATGTGAAATGTGCATAGGTGTGGGACGTTAATCCGATGTGCAGATGGGGGGTGACAATGGCAACATCTGTTAAATGAGGACCGTTTTTTACTTCCCTGCCTTCTCTTCTGGCAGTTCTACTCGGGCCATCGCTCCCCACACATCCCCTTCCGGCTGCTCCACCTGGTGTGGACACACGCACGGCATCTGGCTGGCTACGAGCAGCAGGATGCCCATGAGTTCCTCATCGCAGCGCTGGATGTCCTGCACCGGCACTGCAAGGGTAAGTAGCTTGCTCCGTTAGGCCCTTTAAGAGAAGCATGAAGCGTTTCCATCTGTACGGAAAGGCCCTTTAGTGTGTCAGCACTGAGAATTTGGTGGAATGTGATGGTAAGGATACCCTGGAGCTAAGTAGGACTGCCTAGAATTCAGTGCAGGTAACGTCAGGGACATCCTGAATGTAGCTTAGCCTCCTCAGGGGAACAAGATGAAGACCTGTATCTGCCCGTCAAGGATTACGTGCTCGTGGGAATAGATATAAAAGGCACTCTAGATGTTTGCAGCAGACTGTCATTGACCATTCTTTACAGAAGTTTGTTTTTGTGCTGCCTTTGTTCCCCAAAGGTGACGATAATGGGAAGAAGGCCAACAACCCCAACCACTGCAACTGCATCATTGACCAAATCTTCACCGGAGGCCTGCAGTCTGACGTCACCTGTCAAGTTTGTCAGTAAGTGTGTGTCTGTGTGTGAAGTTTCAGTCTGCTTGACGTTGCTTGAGGTTGGAGATTCTTCCTTATTTATGTCTTTGGAAGGAGCCTGTGCTCCCTTGCAAGGAGCCCTTCACCTCTAGAGATGTATTTTTTTTTTTTTTTTTTTTTTTTTTTTTTTAAATCTGGATTGAATCCTCTGCAGTGAACAAATGNAGAGATTTTTTTTTTTTTTTTTTTTTTTTTTTTTTTTTTTAAATCTGGATTGAATCCTCTGCAGTGAACAAATGCTTTACACTCTGTTTTCTCTATGGTGCTGCCTCTTTAAATAGATACTCTCCTTTCATGTGGTCTGTCGGGGGGGAGTGAGAGTTTAGATGTCCATAGCACTCCTACTGACAATTCATAAAAACACTCCGGTCAGATTGAATGATTCTGCTCCTGGTGGACCCAAGAGAGAGCGCTCATTAAAGACCTGTCCACTTGTCCCTCCTCCTCCTCCTCCTCCTCCTCCTCCTCTCCCCAGTCTGGGATGGTGGAGATTGGCCGTCTGCCTCTGTGTTATACACCTTGATCACGCCACCTGCTGGTTACATACTGTACTGCAGCATGGTGACTCATCTAAGTAAATGTTATCTAACATCCTTTTTTCCCTTTTCTTGTCCTCCACACTTAAAGTTAACAAGAGCCTACTTGCTCTTCCCACATGCAAGTATATGTTTATTCTGCTTAGCCAGTCAAGCTGAACATGCATAATTGCAGATCAATGCTCACAAAATGCAGATCATATTTTATTTGCACAAGTGTAAGCAGAGAAAGATGCACTATATCTAGTGACTGATGCCTTAAGACATACGTGCAAAAGTTTATCTGCCCCCACTTTTGTGTAGCGGCGTTTCCACGACGATTGACCCCTTCTGGGACATCAGCCTGGACCTGCCCGGCTCCTCTACACCTTTCTGGCCGTTGAGTCCTGGCAGTGATGGCGGTGTGGTCAACGGGGAGAGCCATCAGTCAGGGTCCACCACGCTAACCGACTGCCTGCGGAGGTACTGGTCCTCCTTGCAATCCAGCCTCATATCTGCAGGCAGGGCTCACACTTCAAACATGCTGGTTATGAGGAATTCATCCTTCCTCTTTCTCTTTCTTCTCCTTGGCTAATGGCCAGAGCTTTGATTGATCTTCCAGTTTTCAGTGGACATGACTGACATTCAGTCCCTGGTTTACACCTTGTGGTACATCCCTTCACCAAACCCCACATCCTGTTCTGATAATGTACGCGGAAATAGAATGTTTGTTCTGAATCCCGCCCCTGGTACCGTAGAGCTGTTAGTGCTCAAAACCAGCAGCAATGCATTTCTGCTCTGTCCTCGCAGGTTCACTCGGCCTGAGCACCTGGGCAGCAGCGCCAAGATTAAGTGTGGCGGTTGCCATAGTTACCAGGAGTCCACCAAGCAGCTGACAATGAAGAAGCTGCCCATTGTGGCGTGCTTCCATCTCAAGGTGAGCCGTCTGAATTCATCCCATGTGACCCTGGTGTGGAGCTTGTAAACACAGCTTGGCCCCTGGTGACCACATCTCAACGACTGTCTGCTGAGTGTGAGGTATTCAGCAGTGTTCAACCGCTTTAGCTGTGCAACCCCCTCTCCCATTTTTCACACTCTTCCTCCATACCTCCCTTGTTCCTCCTCTCTGGCAGCGCTTCGAGCATTCGGCAAAGCTACGGAGGAAGATCACCACCTACGTGTCCTTCCCACTGGAGCTGGACATGACTCCCTTCATGGCTTCCAGGTGGGCAGCTCACGACCCCTGCTGTCGACACATGCTTCACGTGGCTTATTGAATGACTAGTAGATCAAGCTTCTGCAGCTGGCAAATGCCTTTGATTGTTGTGACATGCCAGTAGGTGCTTTAGTCATGACATTGATCAGTTTATTCAATCTGCCTGTCAGCTTCCGAGGGAGAATGGCCAGCCATAATGGCCCATGAACTGGTAAAAATGGTTTCAACTTTCAAATCAGTGTTTTTATATTGAATTGTATGAGCCAACTGAATGAAAGCAGCTTTCTGATGTACTTTTAAAATTTCTGACCATAAATTGAATATACAGGGATATTCAGTCAGTGTCAGCAGAGCTTTCTGTCTGTGTGGTAATTTGGTGGTGAGGGAGAAGCTGGGATTCCCAGACTGTGTCAGAGGCCCTGTTGCCCTCTTAAAACTGTCCTGAGTGCACTGGCAGCCTAGAATATGCTGGAAAGTTGGGAAGTTAGGTGATTTAGGTGACAGATGTGGGAAGATCGATTGACAAACTGACCTCACCTGGTTCACCTCATTGTCATAGCAGTGGAGGTGCTTCCCAGTTGCAGAGGTTTCACTCAAACTACACGAAGCTGTAGATACCTGACATCCCTGTCTACTTTGTCTCCTTCTGACCGTTGCAGTAAAGAAAGCAGAATGAACGGACAGCACCAGCAGCCTTTGGACACATTAAACAATGACAACAAGTATGTATTTCCTTATTAACTGGTCGTGACTGCTGTGCTCAGAATGGTGCTAAAGTGTGTGTGGCTTTTTAAATCTGAATCTAGATATTGGTTCAGATATTTGTTGAAATATCTAAACAGTATACGTAATATTACACGGAACTGTAACATACCTTTTCTCGTATAACAGAAAGCAATATCGCAGATCCCTTCTGGAAGACATGTCTGGGACGTTGATCTGTTTTTAATAAAACGTCTTGCTGTTGATGAATGGAAGAATTGTAGCGAGAATTTAAAGCGCTGGGTTGCAGGTGTTTGAAACAGGCACGTTGTCTTCTTCCTTTAAGGTATTCCCTGTTTGCAGTGGTCAATCACCAGGGCACCCTGGAGAGCGGTCACTACACGAGCTTCATCCGCCAGCACAAGGACCAGTGGTTCAAGTGCGACGACGCCATTATCACCAAGGCCAGCATCAAAGACGTGCTGGATAGCGAAGGGTGAGGCGACTGCAGACAGTTCCTTGTGTGGCTTCAGATCATGGTTGGGGGACATTTAGGTTTTTGCTTGTTTCCAATTTTATTTTTTTTTCCTTTTGTTGTTGCTTTGAACATCTACATCACTGTTGATGCAGTTAGTTCCACATTCAAGAATAGCAGCATCTACTGAGCCTTTGAACCACACATGAGCTGATCAGAACCACACATGCGCATAACATTTTAGTGCTAGCCTTCAGCCTTAAGGAATCATCAATTTGGAGTTGTGTGGCTTAGGGGATGTGTTACATGTCAAACACCATAAAAAGATGTTTTTTTTTTTTTTTTTTTTTGGTCATCAGTGTTTTGCAGAACTGTTACTGAACAGTACGGGTGAAACCGGGTTTCTTTTCTTTTCTTCACAGGTATCTGTTATTTTATCACAAGCAGTTTCTTGAATATGAGTAGCTTTTACCCTGAGCTGTGGAACAGAAAAGCAGAGAAACTGAAGAAAATGAAACACAACACAAACCTACCTGAAACTCTAGCTAAAGATAATTTCTCAAGTGAGAGAGTGGGGAAGGAAGTGGAGTATGGGAAAAGGTGTCATGCAAACCTCGTGGAAGTCGAAATTTGGCTACAGGTTTCTGTGTGACGGGATGGAGTGAAGAGGAAGGAGGCCACACGACGCCCACGTTTGGCTTGAGCGGGAAGAGTCTCTCTCACTTTCACTTACTTGATTTGCTTTGGTGGGCAGAACCAGAGACGCAGACAGACAGGTGAATGTGGAAAGGTGGGAGGAAGTCTCAACTTGTGTTACAACATTTTAATGATTTCCCCCCCCCCCCATGGTGCTCGAGATCCAACTGACCAAGCGTTGAGAGAATCACAGTGGATAGGTTTTTTTCTTTTTGTTATTTTATTTTTTTTTAACTATTCTTATGCATAAATGTCTGAATGCAAAAATGAGACAAAACACAAAGTATAGTATTAACTTTGCAAGAACTTTTTTTTCATTTTATTAGTTAATTTGTGAATTTCATTATGGAATACTGTATGGATCTGCTATATATCTATTTTTTCAAACTGAAAAATCTGATGGGAGAAAAGAGGGCTTCTGCTCCTGAAACCTTTTTTTTCCTCCTTTTTGGTGCAATTGAATCGCAGAGGCTGGACAAGGAAGGTGTGTGCGACACGGCAGGAATTAAGGGGACCTGGACCCAGCCCTGCTCGGGACTTTTTTTTTTTTTTTTTTGTTTTTTCTCTCTCCATTCACTTGTGTTCTGTTGAGGGCAGGGAATATCTGCGTATTTTAGGACTTGCATAAAGTCATGTTTACTGTTTTGCACCACTCCCCCAACCCTCTTCTGTTTTTTGTTTTGGGTTTGTTTCAGTGCCGTCATGTCATCGTCGTCATGACGCAGGCCGTGTTTTGGCTTTCTTTTGAAGTCCTTGTGAAGCCGTTTTTGATATTCTGATTATTAAATTGGCTCAATTGTTTGTTGACAGAGCGAAAAGGAAGGGTTTCGGCTGTAGACCTAGAGGCGTTGTGTTGTGCAAGCACAGTAAAATAAGGAAGGAGCTCAACGTGTTAATGTGCAACAGTTGTGCAAAATCACTTCATAATTCAGAGGCCACTTCACTGAGGGGAACCTTCCGGAGGTTGTAGGTTTTGCGCCTTAGCTGGGAACCACCGTGGTCTTGCGACAGATCTCGACTGACAAGGATTTCTGTGAGCACGTGAGAGAGCTCGGCTACTTCTGACATGTAAATGTGTGTTTTTGCAAAGCTCTCACACACGAGAGCACTGCAGCATGCTGAAACTAATAACCTCATGACCACAGCCTCTACATGCATATCTTACATGGCCAGAAGATCTATAGCTAATTCCAGTTTTTTCAGAGCACCCATTGTCTGTGACTTAATATTCTAAGGGCACGATTGTTTGAGGGTTGGGGGGGGGGGGGTGAGGCATGCAAGGTATGCTGCATCTGTGTTTTGATCTGACAGTGTTATCCATGGTAACCACAGCAAAGCAGCCTGTTTGTACTGGACAGAAGACAAGATGCTATTGGAAAGAATTCCTGGTTGTTGCATTCTGTCCTTTTTATCGCAGCAATTAACTTCTTCAAATCAAGGATATTCATTTTGCCCATGTGTTGCTGGATTTGGCCGTGGTGCAGCATGGGTTATTCTGTTCCACTTTGGTCCCACTTTCTTCTGGACAAAATGGGGATGCTGAGAAATGTTTCTTCATCCCACAATCTTCTGCAGGTTTTTGTTTTCTTGACTTTAAGCCAGTGTGAAGGGGGGAGTAAAAACTGTGAAATAAAGTGTTTGTTGGGCGGTGGGAAAGGGGCAGGCAATGCATCTCGGTGGAGAAACGGGGCATCTTCAGGGACCGCGCTGAAACGGTGTGTGGGCAGAGAGAGCTTCATCGTCTGTCTCAGTGATTAAAAATGATACAAAAACTGGAATGAATCCTTGACACAGTTTGTGGTCTTTACTAACTGCCCTTCTGTCCTTCATGCCACCTCTTCCTTTCGTACTCAAACTTCAGATGTGCTTTACTAGCATGACCATACATTCCAAGTGCAGTCAACATATAGAAAGAATATTAAACGTACGAACACACTGTATAGTATTGTTTCCTCTTGTATTAGGTATCAATATCATATGCTGCTGGGGATGGCAGAGGTGCCCTGTTCTGGCGCAGCTGTGCCATCTCAAAATACACCCTGCAGCTTCTGCACAAGGTACATCTGTATAAATGTGCACAGCAGAAGCTGTGTGGTGCAAACAGTGCAGTGCAGGGTGTTCACGCAGCCCTCGTGATAGTAGTGCAGTCCTCCGGTACTGGAGCCAAGTTGTTTTATTTTACTGCAGATATTCAGTTTAAGTACAGTCCATTGATTTTTTTTTTTCCTCCATATTTTATAGACTGTCACAAACCCCCCCCCCCAAAAAAACATAAAAATCTTAAATATAAAAAGACATGGGGTAATATAAACATTTAACGATCAGCTTTTTTTGGGAAAGTAACTTCATGGCTGCATGAAATGTTTATACAATTTTGATAACGTCTCAAAAAAAGAGCCATCCAGTCGCCTCCATTGTTAGTTCCGTGAAGAAAGTGTTCTGAGTGAGTCGGCACCTTATTCACTGCTGTTTGCATATAATACATTGTACTGTTTGCCTGTATGTGTCAATTGCAGTACTCATTTTTTCATCATACACACAATGTTCATTACCCATTACTATAATTTTTAAAAAATATATGCAGTATACAGCACAATAGTAAAAAAAAAAAGTGCTTAAATTACAGTTTTGTATGGACACCCCCCCCCACTCCCACACATATAGTCTGGGAAATTGAGGATGAACTGTAACGGTTCTATAGCAGTAGTTTGGTGTGGGATTTGACCAAGGCACCATGTCCTTCCTTGTGACTCACTGTAAGTTTGTTTGGCTGCATTGTGTAGTTTTAAATCATCTTTTTTGAGTCTGTCCAATGCAGCTTGCAATTTGTTCACTTTTTGGATAATTTTGGATTGGAGCTGAACAAGGAGGTGGGATTTGAGCCTTGGCCTTTCAGATGCAAGCCAGTAGGCCCATCCTCTCTAGTACCTGCTGCCCTTTGTGATTAATATGTTTAACCGAAGGTGCCAACATTTTGAATAGTCAGAGATTGATTCAAAGTCTTACAAATACATTTGTGCTAATAAATATCCCTTTATTTATGAAACTGAGCTATTACAACACATTTTTAAAACAAACAGTAGCTTATTAAAGTGTGCCCTGACTGAAATATTAAGAATTATCTCCTACTGACTCAGATAAAGTGAACAGGGAACTGCAGGAAAGTGATGTTTCCAGCTACTGTGTTGCAGTCTGAAGGTTCTGGGTTTGAATCCTACCATAATTGTAGAGCCCTTGATGGACTGATGACTCAGCAAATACTGCTGGTCATTCTGGCCTCCAGTAGTGCTACCTGGAACGCTGCACCTACACCAGCCTGTTGATGGAGGAGCTCCTGTGTTTGAGCAAGGATGTGTGCAGGTGATGTGAATTTTTGTTCGTAACGGACCGGTGTTTGATCAGTATCCGTTTCCGTGTGACGTCCACCAGGGAGTGCAGCCTCACTCCTAGGACTGGGCCAGCCATCCTGTTCAGTTTGAGTCTGTTTGCATCACCTGTGGTTGCAAAAAACCCTGACCCAGCAACTACTGACTGGTACAACATCTGCAACAGTGATACTCCTACTATAAGGGACCTGAGCCTCCTTGAAAAGTAAAGACAACTCTGTCCTTTCTTAAACGGGGCATCAGTGTTTCTTGTCCACTCCATCCTGTTGACCAGTTGTACCTGCCGGGTATTTTATGTCCCCAGTACCTAAGGCAGGTACTTATCCTAAATTGATACCGTGAGAATATTCTGGATGAACAGGGAACTGATTGTAAGTAGATTGGTACAAAATCTTGCAATGGTAAGTAAGCTCAGGTGATGGAGTCAGCAAAATAAGTTTTGGAGCGTTAAGCCTGTAGCTGGGAAGCCCTGACCTCTGGTGTCCAGTTACCATGTTACACTGTGAATGGGCTCCAAGTGCCACTAGGTGCCACTGTCCTTCATGTCGGTTGATCCTGCCCAAACTTTGAAACTCAAGATTTGACTGTAAAGTTGTTTTTTCTGTTGAAACTTCCTTGCTAATTCATTATGAATAACTGCTTTTCCTAATGGAGAATCACGGGGGGCCGGAACACAGGGCACGTCCAGGACAGGATGGCGGCCCAAGGTAAAGCAAACGCCCATTCCTTCATATACATGCTACACACATACAAACAGTCTAGAAGGACTAATTCACCTGGAATACATGTCTTGGGCTGTGGGAGAAAAGGGGAGGACGTGTAGGCTCTACTCACACTGAGGCCGATTTGAACCCGTGTCTGAAGTGCCACCAGTACTCACTACGTCGCCGTGTTTTTGAAACTTTTGTCCATCAAGATATAGCTTGTCGAAACTTCAAATATTTTGCTCCACAATATTCATTAATATTTAGCTGAAGTCTGTTTTACAGGGCACCTTACAATGCTAGGTATTTAACACCAAGTGACTTTTTATTATCTACTCTTTCACACTATTTTTTATTAGACTTATGAGCAGCATTGAGTCACAGCAACATACAGGCAGCGACAGAAGACAGAGGGATTACATGTTCACCTTCATACGGTGAGAGATAAGTGTGTGATCGTACAGCACTGCCTAAAGCTCCAGAAGGGTATCTGTTCAATCCTAAATTTTGACTTCTCATGCAGGTCAAATGTTAATTTTTGAGTGGGAGAAAATTAACCCTTTAAACGCCCACTTACTTACAGAGAAAACTTCAGGTGTTGACCCAGCCATTAAAATACACTTCTTTGTACGGGTGGGACTTTGCTCCACGATATGAAACCTACAAATTAAACACATGACTGGTTCCATTTCAGACCAGATTCTTCCCTGTTTGGTATGGAAACAGCCTGGTGCTACCCAAGGCTGCTAAGGTCCCTACTTTTGGAAATGTTTCAAGATTTTAGGTGTAACAGAACTTTGTCATACCCAACCCTCTTCTAATCTGGAGAGAAGTTAAGCGACACCAGGGAACTCCATTGCTCTAATCCCAAATCTTCCCGTTAGCAATAAGTCAAAGTTGCTTCTGGAAATGGGTGTCTAAGGGTCTGTTGAACATGTCACATTCATTTTCAGTTGAAGCAACGGTTTGAACTTTAAGAACGTAATTTAAGAATGAAATTTGGCCTACCTGGTACAGACTTCTTCAGGTATCTAAAGCTTTGTCATTTTACTATAACCTACTATAGCAGATTTTGGATAGAATTAACTGAAGAGGAGAATCAACTCATTGCAATGAGCAATCCTAGAGGCCTGACTTCTGCATTTTGTTCTATTTTAGCAAGTTTTGGCAGCGACTCCTACGATGGTTTGAAGAAGACATGGGAGCACGACTGTCATGTTTTTCAGTGATCACGAACGGTCACCTGTATGTACACTTGTTTTCTCCACCTCTCTAGGCATCCAGGAGTGAAACTTGAAGCTCATCCCCAGAATCATCCTTCCCCATTGTGTCTCCATAGGATGTTTCCAGGGATGTTGCAGATGTGTTTTAAATGCAAAAGGTGTTCCTGGCACTTTGGCTGTTTTTTCTCTGGGAATGTGGGAAGACATAAACTTACTGTAAAGTACAAGAAGTTCATCTATTCAAAAGACCTTTATTAATAAGTTTGATTTGTCCCCATCCGATTTGCTGTTGAACCACAACCCAAAATCTCTTTTTCAGGAAGTCATGGAGCGTAGGTTGTTTACGCTGACACACTTGGTAAACAACAACTCTAAGACACGCTGTCGCTTACACAGACACGCAATAAGGGGAGTTTATGGACAAAAGTTCACCTGAAATTTATATCTCTGGACTGTGGTAGAGAACTGGGACACAGAAAAAACATACAAGCTGCACAGACAGAGCAGGATTCAAGCAAGTTTCATCTGTTTTTATGCCTGACGCTTGTTCATCGAGAAACTCACATCCTTGGTTTTATATAAGGGAGGAAAAAAAATATTTAGTTTGTGTTTGTCTTCAATTTAATGACCCTGAATTCTCCTTACTTCAACTTTTCAATGATGTTTAACATGGAAGACATGGCAGTCAACCAGAGAAGCTGTTTCCGACTTCAGAAGAGGTTTAATGGCAGCACGTTGCCATTGAGTAGACGGTAAGTAATCCGAATGATGCAAAAATGATAAGAAAATTTATTTCACAGGGATGGAGTGGTTTGAGTTCTAGACTGTTCATATGTATGCAGCGTATATATGAAGGAACGAGTGTTTGTTTTTTCTTGGTCCGCCATCCTGGACATGCCCTGTGCCGCAGACCACCCCGGTCCTCCATTAGGAAAAGCAGTTATTTGTAATGAATCAGTAAGTTTCTGTTGTTGTCAGCTTCTATATCCACCTATCAATGTAATACATTCATGTAAATTTAATGCGCTGCATAGTGCTACATGACTTGTTTCTCGTGGTTTTCTACATCATGTTAGAAGGCCACTTCTGCAGATTTATACATATGATTCAGAACAATACTGAATCATAGAATTGTACTTTAATTTGTAATGGCAAATCAAATGCTGAATTTCTTTAATTATATTTGGTCAAGAGTGGTACTGGGTTTAAACAATTTCAGATGTAAGAGGCAACCTGAAGCAAATCTTGGGGCTCTTGCTGTCACGATGAAGAGAATAAGCAGACGTGCGCAGGCAGAAATGCGACGAACTCCGTTTATTGCAAGGGGCGTTCCTAAGTCGTGGTCACAAAGCAGGTGAGGTTCGGGTCCAGTAAACAACTCGGTGCAGGCAGACAAACAGCAAAGGGTGAGACTAAATCGGGGATCAGGTACAGGCAAAGGTCGGTAACAAATAAGACTGGGAAGCTCGCTGCTCGGTACGCACACACGAACCACAGGGCAATACTTCACGTGGGTCTGTCGGCAAGCGCCGATCTAAATAGGTTGTGCCTAAGAGGATGCAGGTGCAGGTGATCAGGAATCAGGAGGGGCGGAGTCCGGAGCCGGGGGCGTGACACTTGCTCTGCAGCGTTCATAAATCACTGTTGGGGATGAGAAGATCGACAGGACGAAACAGGCTCAGGCTGTGGACGCTGTGAACTTTTTATTATAAGGCAGGTGAATACAGATTGGGGAATCGATGTGATGAAACAGCTGCTTCAGTAGGATGACACGGTGTGTGTGTGTGCGCTGTCTGTGATATGTGGTGCCATTATCCTCAGCAATGTACTGTGTGGTGCAGAAGGTTAAATGGAGAACTGAACTAAGAGAACTAATGTGCTTATTGTCTACCAGTGTGTTTGAACCATCACACCCCTCTCCTCTGTGCCTCATCAGACCCTCTGAGCTACAGAAGGTGCCGGCAAAAGAAATGATGTACCCTAGGACACTCTTTATGCTATTGGGCATTATATTTTAAATCACAGAAACGAATTGAGTAGGAAGGTGGGTGTGACTGTGTGTGTGGCCACCTTGCGACAGGCTGACATCCCATCCAGGGTGTGATTTCATAACCTGGTGCCCTATTATTCTGGGATAGGCTCCACACCTCTGCGACTGACCAGGATAAAGAGGTTAATGATGGATGGATGGATGGATGGAACTTTAACGCAATGCTAACAATTTCTTAGGCCACAACACTTTGCAGACCCCCATGCTGGAACTAACGGCAAGAACAGTCATTCTTATACGGTAAAGTCTAGAGGTGTCAGACGAAGTAAGCTTTGAAAAGGAAATCTGCAGTGACTGGTTGACACGGCTGGTTTAATGCAGGATTGTTATGCACACAAGCTCCCGTTTTATACTTATTTGGACTGAATCGAGCACCTCATACCTCTCCTGCACGCTGCGTGTGTGTTTGTGTGCGCGCGCGCGCGGTCTTTTGCAAACCTTCTGGAAAAATCTGCGCACGATTTATAAAAAAAAAAAAAAAAAAAAGGCAAAATTGCTGTGCTCGCGTTGTACCACGAGATGGCAGCAGGAGGAGAAAAACGGACACACAGCCCTACCGTACTGGTGTTTTGAACAGCTGCGGCTCGTCTGGTGTTCGGCTCACAGAGCGTGTCAGCGATTCTTATTTAAAAAAAAAAAACAAAATTTTTGTGGCATTTAGAAATCGCACCGTTATTATTTCAAGTAATTCTTCTTCCTACACAAGACTCAAAGGTATGTCAATTTATGATAGGATAGAACTCATCGCCTCAGGGAAATTCGCTGCACAGAAGCTGGTCGCATAACACGAGACACTCATAGCAGCCTTTTGCTGTTATTTATTCAACTTTTACACAAAAAAGCTACAAATGTCCTGTTTATATTTCGTTCACGGTCCCCGCCGATACGTGTCTTTCAGGACCCGTTAAATGAGTCTTGTAGGTATGAAGCAAACTCAAATGTCTTTGGGAAATGAAAAGTTTCCCAGTAAAACTAGTATAAGGTTTGTTTTTAAGGGGAACCGACACCGTGTTCTGCCTTGAGGCCATTCCGTGTCACTGGGCTCCTCAGCACCCAGATAACACGTCCACTTTTTAATTTATTTTTTTTAGCGATAAACAAATGAATTCCAGCAAAACGAGAATACAGATCCACGTTTTTACATTTGCTTCACCTCTGTGGTCGAGTTCTCCAAAAGCATCGCAGGGGTTCCAGATGTTGAGATGATTCCAGACTTGCTTCTGGGGGATGTTCGGCAGTGGAGTCTGGGATCAGGCGGGTTTCCTCCAGCCGCCACAGGTCTGTTTCCCACTCCCCATGACTCTCATCCCATTGCCTTTAAAACGTGTGGAAATGGTCAGGCATCTGTGACTTACTTCTGAAAATACACACACCCTTTCCCAAGCTTGTCAAACCCGGAGAATCAAAAGCTTTAAGCGGAGCAGATGCGATGAGAAAGACAGAGATAGGACTCTGCCTGGTCCTCCTGACCTAGAGGATTCCTCACAGGTAGATGAAGTCAAAGCAGTTGGAGTCATTTTAAATACAGCACACAGCCTATGTTTTGAATGATCAAAATGAACCAAGTCATGCAAAAAGGTGGTCTGTAACACTGGAGCCCTGCTTTGTGTGGCCTTAGGGTTGGTGGGCAGAAGGATCTTAAGACCTACGTGTTTAAGCCGACACGATGCCAGCTGTGTATAAAGGCACAAATGGACAAACTATGGATTTCTGTCACTCAGTCGGGCTTTAACAGAGACCGTCACCCATAGCGGGGCATTAATACATGGGGCACGAGGCCCCTTTTGCTGTCACGCGTGAGGGGCTCCCAGGGCAAGGTGGTTTGGTGGAAATCTGCTCCCCTTGGTTTAGGCCTTTGTGAATGTTGGGAAATGGGGGTTGGGGCATCTTGTAGAGACCACAAAACGGACTCTTTAGCAGGAGCCACTGGGGTGGAGGGGACTCAGAGATGCAGCCCAACTCTGACATCCCTGCATAACGTTGAAGCCTGATTTACTCGCCAGACATGTAAAGCTGAAGAACTCTGACCCAGCTGTGTTTCACATGCTGATTGTTTGTTCTGCCTGGTACTTTGTTTTTCATAGTGTCCACAGAGGTTATGTCAATAGCGGGGACGGCATTTTTGTCTTGGCTTTTCACTGGTCTCATAAAGAGACATCTTGTGAGTATCTGAGGGAGTTGATTTAAATAGTACAAAAACCTTAAAATAGTTACAAATGCATTATATTTGTAGATATTATAAAAGCACTAAAAAGCAAATGATTTGTGAAATAGCTTTTATGAATGTTTTATTAAAGCTGTATTAACCTGAACAGACAACCACATAAACAGCAGCATGGTTCCTCTACTCTAGGATGTCAGCTTAACATGGTAAAACTCTCCTTAAAATGACACAAAGCTGTACATTGTAGAAGCACTTTGGGTAGTTTTTAGAATGAAAACGCAGTGTAAACGTTACACACTATGCTTCACTGTACATATGTGAAAGTACAAGGCAGCTACCATTTTAGTCTTACTGTCTATGTCTCTGTTAAACACACAAACACTTTCAAACATTTAAAGAAAAGTGTTTAAACTCAATCTACAAGAAATGCACTGAAGGTGAGGTTAATGGAATATAATTTTCTGCAGGTTGATCCTGAACATCAATCTTGTCCTGCTCAACAGCGAAACTGTTTCTGAAAAGGTGGTGAGTGAACAGAACACATTTCTCCACTTGGCTACCCTGTTAACAAGGGCTCAACCACAAGGGAAATTATTGTATCGGTGTTGTTTTTTGCATCAAAGCATCTTAGAATTATTTTGATGTAATGCTTTTAATCACATCACAGAGTTAATCAACTCTGCGTAAGACATCTGAAGTATTATTGAGAAAGGCTATAAATTTTTACAAAAGTCATTCCAGGCTTGTCCCAAGTTAATTAACACAGTTAACTATTTACATATGCTGTCACTTGTTAGAATAAAGAAAAAAGGAAAATCAGTGTTGACAACATTTAAATCACATGCTTCCCCAGACACAGAAAGAAACCCATTTAAAGATTAATAAAGCACACAAATAGTGTTTATAAAATCAGTGGTCTAATACAAGCAGAAACAAAGAGGTGAACACTGAAGCTGGCATGAAGCTCAATGCCCAGATTCACAAAAGAAACATGGTGTCTTTTTGGAGCCACCCTTCAGCCTCCTTTCCTGTCTTCTGCTTGAGCAGGGGAGCCGTTATGCATCTCAGACAAGTCCTTAGAGGCTGCTGAAGATGTTCACAATATCCGTTCAAACACGACACGTGAAAAAACATTGCAAAATGTTGGTTAAAACTCAACTTTTTCCACGGACTGAGATTTTTGGGCAAGTGAGCAAACATTCAATAAAACTGGTTCAGGTTAGGACAGGGAACCAAAAACAGGTTCTGAATTAGGATTTTCGGAGCTCCAGGGGATCCATGGCTCTTACAACGATGCTTTCTGAAGAGCAACGTGGATTGTTTTCCACACACTACAAATAAATTACAGTGCTTTTCCGAGACACCAAGAGAGAGCCAGTTTTTTAAGTCCATAAGGATCTCCAGTGCAATAACCACAAAATGGGATCTGCTCTTTTGTGAACATATTTTAATAGACACACTGGAATGTAAACTGGGTCAATAAATTATTTCTTTATATAAATACATAAGTTTGTTGGGCACAAGCAAAAAAAAAAAAAAAAAAAATCCGTCTCTTGTCTGAAAGGCTGGCGAAAAACGACAAATGGAAATGGGTGTATGAAACTAACCCTTCCACAGTGGAGTCTGGTGAGAGTACAGTACGTAAGAGTCAAGTTTCTCTCTTGAAGAATATAGTTGTCTTGTGTTGGGGACTAAAAAAAAAAATCCCTGCTTACTTAACGGTTCTGTATTCACTAGTGCTTTCTGTGGCCAGGAGATATTTTTAGTGTTCTACTTCAACATATGTATGACTTCGGTCCCCCGGCTTTTAAGCTGTAGGTATATACAATATGGGGGTATGAGCATCTTGGAAGAGGCTGGTTACTGTCCAAACACCACTGTCAGATACTGGTCTGCAGCTCAGATGCTGGTTTGTAAGTCACCATTCAGCAGTGTGCTCTGTGTCTCTGTAGGATTGTTCATCATGCGTGATTTGTCCTGGCGGCTATCGCTGCGCTCAGTCTCATCCAGCCCACCCACTTTCTTCAGGCACAGGACATTCTGAAAGCTCTTCTTGAAGTTCTCTGAGAGGAAGGCATAGAGGATGGGGTTGGCACAGCTGTTGGCATAGCCCAGCACCACCACAAAATCAAAGGTGCTCTTCAGTATGGGTGTTGTGCTGATGGTGCCTGTCACTGAGGTGAAGTTGAAGACATAGAATGGCAACCAGCAGAGCACAAACACCGCTACCACGATGGAAACCATACGAGTCACTTTCCGCTCCGACTTCTTTCTCTTGGAGGAGCCCACTCGGATTCCAGAGGATTTGACCTTGACTATAATGATCAGATAGCAGAGACAGATGACTGTAAGTGGCAGGAAGAAACCCAGGAAAAAGGTGTAGAACATGAAAATTGTGTAGTATTTCTCTTCTGGTTCTGGCCACACGATGGTACAGAAGCAGCTGTCATTCTTGACAATCACGCCACTGTAGATGACGATGGGCAGGTTGACCAACAAAGAAATGCTCCACACAGCTAGATTGATTATTTTGGCCACTTGAGGCTTCCGCCACTTGGTTGACTTGATGGGATGAACCACAGCCAGGTAGCGGTCGATGCTCATCACCGTCAAGCAAAAAATACTGGTGAACTGGTTAAGGGAGTCTACGGTCATGACCACCCGGCAGAGTGTGCCTCCAAAGGGCCAGTGGACGATTGCTAGCTGGATAGCAATGAAGGGCAAGCTCAGCATGAAGAGCTCATCGGCCACTGCCAGGTTAAGGATGTAAATGTTAGTAACAGTCTTCATCTTTGCATACCGCAGGATTACGTAGATGACCAGGGTGTTGCCACAGAGTCCTACCGCACAGACCATAAAGTACATGAAAGTTATAACCACGGTACTGGTCTTGTCAAAGTTGTGGTCAGTGGAGTTGGTGATCCCATCTTTAAGACTGCCTTCCGACTCATTGCCCAAAATGAAGGACTCGTACATCATGGGTTCTGGCAGGTTTGGGGGTGAAGAGGGGAAGATCCTGGGGTTCATTTTGACAATTTTGCTTATAGAGCGCAGGCGTGTCGGTGAGAGATCTCCCCTACAATAGAATCATAAAGAATGAATTAAGAATAGGAAAGGAAGTTGTGCTGAACCTCACTCACACTCACTACTGATAACCTCCTTTCTGATGGAAGGTCGGTGGTGATCTGGAGCCTAGACACACCCAGGCTTGGCAGGGTACACCTGGGATGGGCACCAGTCCATTGCAGGGTGCACATACACAGTCACACACACCTTTATACGCTTCATGCACATTAGCATTGTCATTTGAAGTGCATGGGAGGAAACCCTTGGAAACGCAACAGAAACTTTAGGACCCCACGTAAACCGAACAGCGATCAAAACGACATCAGATTTCCCAGTCCAGACAAAGTGAGACATCTGTGTTACCCACTGAACCGTCATGCTACCGATGCTGTTGAGTGTGATTTGGTTTAATTTTCACCCTTTAATAAAATAAATAGTAAAGTTCTCGTGATCTACATAAGGCTTGGACCTTTTAAAATCAGTGTTGCTGGTCAGCTTGTATGCTGTTGCTGACTATTAATTGTTACAAAACGAACACGGCACACACAGTTTCGTGAGGCGGTAGTATTTTCACGGTGGAGCTATTAATATTATATTTAATAAATATAGAATGTTTTGAAAGCAAATGGCATACCAGATTGGTGCTTTTTCCCCCAGCGTGGTGCATATATTTCCTTGTGTGGTTATGTAACTGTGCAACCTGTCCGCTGCGTCGACCAGTGACAGTGCTCACTGCGGAGTGCTTCTGTATCTGCCTCTGTCGGCTACACGGGGTCAGCCTGGCAGGCGTAGCTGTGCAAGCAAACAGATTGTGTGATAAGACTGCTAAGCTACTAACTGGATCAAGGAAAGCCAGTTTGGCCCATGTTTTAAAATCTGTCTTTGCCCATATTCTTGTTATAATGTTAAATGACGCCTTCAAACACACTCCGTTGTTGTCCCCAGGAAAAAGAGGTGGCAGAAAACTAAACGGAAGGGGTGCTAAAAAAATTATTTTCCCCCTCTAATTTTATATTACTCTTAATACCCAGATGTACCACACAGGACAGGTTTGACATTCGCTGATGGAGCACAAAATTATTCTTTATTTAAGCAAAAGATATACAGTTTTGCATAATAATGTCATGCGGTGTGACAAATACAAAAAAAAAAAAAACTTTTATCTCTTTACGTCAAAGGAGTGGTTCCTAACGGAACATTTTGCTTTGTCTTTTTCCTGGGTTGTTTTGTTTGCAGTTTGTTTAATTATGTTTTTATGAGAATGTGTGTGGGGGCTATTTCTTTTTAGGAGATTTTTATGTGGTATTCAAGGGTTACTGACTATTTTATGTTAGACTTTTTCGTAAAGTTGTTTACTTATATGCAGTCTTGTGACAAAAATTAATGTGTTATCACACAAGTTGCGGTTTATCATGCGACATTTGTCATTTGAGGAATCCGGTCAGCAGCAAATACATCTGTATAATAAAGCTTTTGTAGGATCAGATGTGTTATGGGGACTAGTGCAAGTCAATTTCATTTAGGTGATGTATTTATGAAATAATAGAATGAATCAATTGCATTTTTGGCAGCTGATAGTATAGTATGGTCATCTTTCTCTAGTCTGTTTATATTATCATTTATTCCAGTATCTTTTCAAACCTTGGGTTTATTTTGAAATCCTAAGATGAGTTGTATGCTGAGATCAATCCTGACTCTATCATCTTTTTTATAAGATAAGGTCTTCCTACGTATAATTTTTTTTCAGCTAGTAAAAATATGCAAAATAACTTTTTTTCGCTCTTCTTTCACATTGCAAATGGTTAGCAACATGATGTTCCTTCTTGTCATTGCAGAATGCTGTCAATCCTCCGAACCATACAGGTCCTATGTTTCATGGATTGGTCTGTTCATGGAAGCAACACGGTGAGTTTGAATGAACCGAAGATACAATGTTTACTCAGCATGTAACAGTTCTCTCTCGTGTCAACACGTAGCTGACGTGTACTAAACTTACTCAACTAACTAACAATGTACTTTTCCATCAACATTTTGCTCAGGGTGTAATGGTAGTGTCTCTCATCGGGGTGTGCGCAACGTGTAACACTGAAATGCCGAATCGGTGTTCGATATGTAATGGTACTCTTTTCTGTTGACATGTACTCTACTTGTAGTCAGTGTGTAACACTTTTCACTCCCCTTTTTGTCAACATGTCCTCAGCGTGCGCTAAATGTGAAACAGTGTTCTCTCCTGTCAGTGTGTACTCAGTGTGTAATACTGTTTTCTGTCAGTGTGTAACAATGCTCTGTGTCAGTGTGTAATACTGCTCTGTGTCAGTGTGTACTCAGCGTGTAATACTGTTTTCGGTCAGTGTGTAACAATGCTCTGTGTCAGTGTGTAACAATGCTCTGTGTCAGTGTGTAATACTGCTCTGTGTCAGTGTGTACCCAGCGTGTAATGATGCTCTCTGCTGTCAGTGCGACTCCCTGTTTTCACCACTCGTGAACAGTCGTACACCATACAGGTGTTGCTGACCCTCTGAAATGATGAGTTAGGTGTAATATTGTGACACACTGGCTAGAGTGTAAACAACTGGCCCTTTTAGTGTGAAGAAGGGCCCTTGATGGCATTCAGATGACAAAACGGGATCAATGTGTTACATCTGAGACGGTAAATAAGAGTCCAGATCTCAGGCTGCAGATTAAAACGGTCTCATTGGAAACCAAACTTACAACACGGTTTAGGAGGAGTTAGACAAAAACAGCTACTAAAAAGCACACGATGGTGACGATTGACAGGCGCAGAAATATAAAAAAAGATATGCAATTTTTTTTTTCATTCAGACGGATTCTAAATAAAGCACAAATGTGCACGGAGAAGGATATGAAGAGCTATAACTGAAAAGTGTTTGGACTGCAGAAATTGCCAAAAAAACCGTGCAGAGGAAACAATTTTACTTACCCTCGCTGGAGTATTTATGCCATTTAGAAAGTCGATAAAAAAGGTTAAAGAAGATTTGACTGAATGTGCCGCAGGTTAGGTGATGTCTGAGAGCAGGTCGGCGCTCAGCGGGGGCGGGCGAATAACGGCTTTTCTTACCTTCAGTGAGAGGGGCGCGCAGGCGGCCGATGGGCGCTCAAGCTCATCCCGGTTGTCAGCCGTGCGGTGGGCTGCGGTGGGCTGCGGTGGAGTTGGTCCAGCGGAGACCTGTTAGATTCCTTCTGCGCACACCTGATCGCTGGAGGCTCACGGTGCCGTTTTCGGTCTGCGCACCTCACGATCTTAAGTGTCTTCGTGACATTTGCTCGGGACTTGCGCAAAAGCTTTAAAAAGTGTTGAATTTAAAAAAAGAAGTAAGGAATGGTAGTTATTAGTAAAGGGTTCGACAGGATCAGGTGACTCGTCCTTCTCCTTCCTGTCACTTGTATCGCCCGTAATCGCAGTGACACGATGAACCGGGAGCTGCGTCTGCGGCAGCGCTCCCGACAGCAAACTCCACATTCTGACGCAGTCGGCTCGTCCACTGCCCCTCCCCCCTTTGCCAGGACAGTACATCATGAAATGATGACATTTTCTGTCGTGTTTCCTCCTCCTCTTCTTCCTCTAATGATGATGACGATAATATCAGCAACAATATATACTGGAACATTTTTTTCCTGAATATTTTAAGCTTTTGTATGTTAATGCATCGTCTCATATTGATGGGATGGAAATATATTAGCAGTGTGTGGCATTATACACAAATATTAAGAACATATTAGACAATTAAACATTGGGCACATGTTCCCAAATCATTCCTGCGTTACAGTACATCATATCTAAATGCGAGAAGACTTGTAGACCCCCTTTCAACTTGAATGTGGTATTATGATAGGATATCTGCAGTCTTGAGGATGACTTCCACTCATTGCTCCACACTTATTGAACTGTTCTCATTTACGCAGGTTTCTTAGTCGATGATCCCGGCTAACTGCCTTACCATGAAACAGCCTGGCTTTGTTGCACAGGTTGCTGGGCACAGAAAGACAGTCGCTGTCTCACCCTGTGGCCTTCAAAGGTCTAATAGCTTTTTGTAACTGTGGTTGGATCTGAATGTAATTCTACTAACCACTGACTTGCATCTCGCGGTGTGCAAAGTTCGCCCAGTTTGGGTTGCAAAACAAACATACAAGGGTTGATGACCGATGAAACTGTTGCCTTTTTCCAGTAAGATAGGCTTAAAATTTACAGAATAATAAACAACATATTTGACAGTTTTAGTCATAGTAATCTAGACTCAAATGATTGTAACAATAATGAAAACGCCCAAATGGTAAATAATCCAACTAAAAAACTGCTTTTCTTTTTTGTGAGTTGAAAGACAAGTGATAGTTTCCTTGTTTTAGATGCTCAAAGTTGAGGAATCTATGATGATGATGATGAGGGCGATGAATGTTATCTCTGTGATGACCTTTGACAATCACACAAACAGCATTATGACACACTAGTCCCGCATCACACCTCTGAGCCAATGTGACTCTGGGGCTGAGCAGGCGGGAAGCTCATTGATTTGTGCCACGCTGCTCATGTTTGTCAGACATGCTGGGTTGACCAGCGTTGTTCCATTTCCAAATGGAGACCTGGGAACAACAGTGTAGACATGTCTAACAAATCTGAATCAGTTAGGAAAGTGTGCCTCTCTTCTCGTAGCAAGAAATTCTTAGATATACCCTTGTCCTGTGTTCATTCTTTACATATTTTCATTGTTTGCATAGTTTTCTCTGCATTTTCTGTGTGTCTAAATAGAAGAGTCTGCAATTCCTTCATCAGGCTTGGAGTTAATGTGCGAATCCTCATCACCGTCCCTAGTGGCTTTATTTTCTGTTGTAAAGTCATTTTTTGTAGTCATTTAAGCAAGTGATTACATGACAAAGGTCTGTATGTTTACGTACGTTATTGGGGGGGGTATGATAATGTTGTTTTTGATTTTATATTAGTTTGTTATTTATGGCCTTGATTTCAATTTTCAAAGGCAATCTGCAAATCTTCCCGCTCCTTAAGTATTAATGGCCTATTTCTTTGAAAAGCATAGATCATTGAATCATCATTTTGATATTTCTGTGAATCTGTTTTACTTTGCCCTGGATCACTGAACCCAAGACTAAAGGCTTTATGAAAACATTTCTCCTGTCAGTAACAAAAAGAGGGTCAAAGGGTTCGATACTAGGCGGTGCGTCATCTGCCTGGACTTTGTTTTAAATTGCAACTTTAGTTCACCCAACAAAAGGGGAAATCCATACATGACATGGTGGTGGTTTGATCAGACCAGTTCAAGCTGTTATCTCCATTCAAACCAGTCAATAAAACAGCTCTTTTTAGGCTGCTAATGTGCATCCAGCAGTCGATCTTGTAGGCCTACGCCCTGGTCACACTTCCAGGAGCGTGTCAGATTATGGTAGATGTGGGGGTGTGGGGTTTGGTGCAGAAAGGATTGTGTAGTAAACCGCCAATGAAAAATTCATTTTGGCATTAGTTATTTCGTAGCTCCATATCCAAGATGAACTTTGAAAGCTGATTTAACTTCCATACTGAGTGGGGAGATTCCTTCACCGTCCAGGGCAGTGATGTAGTCCCTGAGCCCATCTGCTTTGGTATAAATTTTGTCTGATGCTTAGTGAAACTGACAGAATAGGCAGGGTTCAGATTTCAAATGTAAGGTCCCTAAACTGAACCATCTTTAAGGGGAGCTGTCTGGGCTCTGGGTGTAAAAATCCAACTGGTCTGCCCACTCTGTTGTATTGAGATTGTGGAGAAAGCTTCGCCACGGTGATAGTCGGTAATTGATTCATTCATATGAAAATATGCACCGCATTTGTTCATCATTTGACTTTCTTTGATCTCTTTGTCAATGTCACAGCATGTGGTGTTGTAGAGGCATGCGGTGACACCTGCCACAGCAAATACTTCTGCCAGGTCAGGCTGCCTGGATGCTTGCAGCTGTTTTCATTCCGTCTTTGCTGATTCCATCTGTGCTTAGTGGAGTGTCACATAGGCTGCTGGCATATGAGAGAGGAAGCTCAGAGTGTGGGAGATCGGGAGAGTAGGATTATGACAAGGCTTAAAGGTGTCCTTCCAAACGTGCTACCAACTCCTAGTTTATACGATATCTACCTAGACTATTTTATAACCAAGATCATCTAGAATCCATGGGGATGTTCTTGTTTGTGGGCAGTGTGATGGGTGATTTAGATGATGCACCTGGGCAAGTGCCAGACTCCAAGATTTCCCACTGAGCAGTACTTTTTGCAGAAGACAAAGTGAGACAAATAAGCTTTCGGCAGGTGCACAAAACACCCCATGAGATGAATGTGCTTACTTTGAGAACATGACCTGTAGAAAATGGAAATGCAGAAGAATACAACACTACAGTCAGCATTATTATAAGAATTCAGTATTTTAAAACAGGTTTCTTAAATAGTTTAACAATTAACATCAGTCTTAAGTAAGTATTTTAATAAGCCAAATTGATTTAACAAAGAAGCATGTGTCCCAGGGGCACAGGAGTATCAAAACTGGACCGCTGAGGAGTGAAAAAGTTGCCTGGTTGAATGAATTCAGGTTCCTTTTGCATATTGCTGATTGAGAGATCAGAATTTGGTGCAAGTCACACAGTGGATGTCCCTCTGCTACACACAGGTTGAAGGTTTAAAGTGTAGGGCACCATGTGCTGATAGCGTGCTCCACAGTCAGGACAGACCTGACTACACTTGAAGTTATGGGATTATTGACTATCAGTGCTGCTCTTGTGGTCATGATTCTAAAATCCTTTTGAGTGAATGCATGTAAATTCAGAGAATCCTAACTAGGTCAGCTACAGCTGTGGAGAATGTCAGTCAACAAAAATAGTTCAGCTGAGATAAGAAGGGCAAACAGGAGGTTGTATTATTAAAAAGAAGAGCAGGAGGAAAGTGTCAAGTTCCTTTTAGCATGTGAATTAAATACTACAAGATAATACTTGAAATAATGTTTCTGTTAGAGCTTTTATGCCACTCGAAGCTTTCTAAAGTTTGGTCATTTTTTTAAAATTAAACAATACCTTTAAAATAATGAAAGATTATATTTCAGGGTCAGAAGGGATGCTTCCATTCACTTCCTTTGTGCTTTGAATGTAATTCCTATCTGAGAATAGTGAACTGTTTCCTGTGGTGTTACCGTGGTGTGTCAGTATTACCAGCCACTAGGTTTCTCTGGGGCATGTCAATATCAAGCAGTTTGGGCCATGATCTTAGACACTTAGCGGTGAGGAATAGTGACACTTACTGAGAATATAAACCATTTTAAAATCGGGTTTTCCAGTAAACATGTCAGAGGGGAATCAGGTTGGTGAAATAGTTATGATAGTGACTGGCTAAATCTGTTCTAAAATTGTATTTCACCTGCTAAGAGTTGAAATCCCGAACACTTTTGTTATTTTTTTCTCTGTGTTGTAACATGGAAATGGTGGTGTTCACTGTCAGAGACTCTGGAGGCCAAATGTGGCATCATAGTAAAGGTGCAGCACACTACACTGTGTGAAATGTTTATGCCTCATTCACCAAGGTCCAACACCTTAACAATCCCCTGCGAATGTCAGGCATTGGTCCACCATGCTTGTGAAACTCAGAGCTGTGGTTTTTGTTATTTCTATTACACCCCAACGCTTACTCTGTGTTTGTGAACATGACTTTCCCACATGAGTTGTCTATCTGACTTAGCACTCCTGAAGCTCATGCAGAATGGCATTATGGCAGCAAGTTTGTGTATTTACCTGTCATCCTATGCCAATAGTCTCAAAATACATAAATATGGAACAAATATTTCAAAAAGGAAAGCAAATTGCTCCTCATCTTAAACAGAGTTTACAAGTTTGCATCACAAATGGCTCTTGCACTAATGCTTACATTCAAGTTTGGCTAAATTTAAAGCCTTTAGTCTCAATTGCAATATTCCAAGTATAGTCCAAGTACAAATGTCATGCAAATAAAAGCTTGCTAATGTTGCTAAGGTTGCTAATGTTGTTTTGAACAAAATGTATTTAAATTGATTGTTTAAAATATTTAAAACACAGCCACAGCTGAGATAGAGATTTTTTTCAACACCATTATTTTTGGGAATAATCTCAGACCTAGAAAGGGACTTTCTACAATGATTTGAAGAAGCTATTAATACATTTTTTTCCATTTTTTTTATATTCATGAGGTGTTAAAATGATTTGAAATCCATGTCAGACCGTATGCCTGCAGCTCTGTAGTCTTTTCAAAATCAATTCTTTTCTGTGATGTGTAACAGTAACTTGATAGTCAAAACACTGCATAGATGTGCTACTGTCTCTGAAACTTTAGGTCCCCAAAAGCAAAGTCTTGGCAGGTGACTGGTAGGATTTTTTTCCTTCCACAAGATGTATACTGAATGGTAACTAGAACCAGTAAGCAGTTTTTAAATACCTCAAGTAAGGTTTTTTCCTGATAGAAAACATGACCTTTTCCTCTAGGTATGTTAAAAAAGAAATACACCTTTGAATGCACTTTGGACTCAAAATTATACGTTGCTTTTGTGTACAAGGGTTGTACTTAGATTGTTAATAAGAAGAGTTCTGGATGAAATGCAGCAAACAAATTAGACTGTCACAGCACAAAAAACAACTAGGCATAAGCAGGGTTTTGCACGAAGTTAATGTCGGTGTAACTGGGTTAAAGATAATTTAATGTCTCAGAAGTATGTTTATCTGGATCCAAGTAATATATAATGCATTTTAATATGTCACGAATACAACAAATAAATCAAATGCATCTGTGATTCATTCTCCAACTCTGCATATAACTCTTTATTGCTTCCCTGTGAGAGTTCTCGTCTTGTAACGTACGGAATCACTCTGAAATGTTTGTAATTCAGAGGGCATGGCATTGTTTTGTGTTTTACAGGGCAATTTGTACTTGTAGCAATTATACTGAGCATCAGGCAATCGGCAATTCATCCCCAGGACTGTGCTGAGGTGCAGGATTCAGCCACACAGCGGACCTGTTGTGTCGGTTTCCACAGCAGCAGGGGAGCTGACAAAGGTCAGTTTTGGTTTATACTTATGACTGCCACTGTGCCTGCGATCTGTTTAAGTCGCCACAGTAGGTAATTACTGGCAGACATAAGCTAATGTTATTTTTCACAATTTTGCTTGTGTTGGTGGTGGTCTGTTCAGGTCCTTGGGGAAGGTTTTGCTGATCCCCTTTGTTGCACTCATCCTCAAAATTGCCATCTGGTTTTCAGGAGTCCAACCAGACCCTTCAGTTTTGACATTACATCAGTCATTCTAGGTATGTTCATTATATACCACCGTTTTATGTTCATTTTATACTATCATATAGTGTGCACGCTTATGAACTCATGCAGTTGTGATACATTGCCCTAGAATAACAAATTTTCGAACGGAACTTTCCCGCTGATTTTAATTCACCTTCATATATAGTGGGGAAAAAATTAGTCCTCCACTGTTAGCAATATCATTTTTACTAGTTGAACAGTGAACATGAATACTTACAATATATTGGCTGATTAAAGTTAAAAGAGGCCATCACTGGCAAAAACACAGATTAGTAACTGAACACAAAACTGTTAACTAGTACATTTAATTATGAATAAACTATTTTACTAAATAACTATTTCTCATCAGTTTCAACCGCAACGTGAACATTCTGATAAGGATAACTAAGTTATCAAATTGTTCATTGAAAACAGGATGGATGACCTCCAAATATACTATTGAGTTTTTTTTTTATTGGCACAGCTTTATATGTATTGATGTTTATTGCAATTAGGGCTGTTTAAAGGAGGATGATTACCGTGAAATCCTGTGGGCGAGGGTTGGAATATTTAAACTAGTATGTGAAAGATGAAACAAATCAATTTGAGGACATTGTGAATCATAAAACAAACAAGGGAAATCAGGACACTTGTCACAATTAATCAGCACTGAGAAATTTAATAGAGGAAATTAACCTTAATTTGGGTTGGATCATTTGCTTCAGTTGGATTCATGACGACAGTAGATGGTGCTTTAAAGTTTCTACATCAGGTCAGAGAAGAGGAAGAAAAAGAAAAGAGGAAAAATACAGTACTAGTTCTAATAATAATAATATGAATAATTACTGTCTAATTATCTGTCTTTGTCCAGTATATGCATTTTTTTTCAGTTAACGGATTGTTTCTTTGATTGGCATCATAAATTTTCTACTTCCTAGTCATAGAGGTAGGCAGTAAGTAGCACTGCTGCCTCACTGTACCTGGGCTAAATTCAGCTCAGCCTGTGTGGAGGTTGCATGTTCTACCCATGTTTGCGATGGTTTCTTCTGGGGGCTTCAGTTTCCTCTAACAGTCCAAAGACGTGTGTTATGTAATTTGCGCAGTATAATTTGCTCACAGCAGGTGTGACCGTGTGCAGGTGTGGATACCTTGGAAGGTACTGAAGTCCAATCCAAGATATAATTTCATAGACTAGCACTCAGTGACTGTGCGATAGGCTCTAGACCACTGCGACTCTGTCCAGGATAAAGCTGTTCGTGATGATGGATGGATATTCATTGAATGTTTGGCCAAGTAAATCTGGAAAATAGATAAACCGTAGTTTGCAATTTTTGCATTTATTCAGGGTTAAGGAGAAGACTGGTGAAATGGAAAGCAGCTGTTACACACGAGGACACTGAATGTCACAAATGTATTTGTATGGGCCAGAGGGAGCTCTGACAAAGCAGGCTAGAGGCACACAAGTTTATGTTACACGGAGCCCATGCAGGCTTTGGGGACACTGTGTAGGAGCTAGAGATGGGATTACTATGTAGATGTTGTGATCAGTGGCAGTTTCCCTATGCTAAGGCTGTCGAATGAGGTCTTTGCTCCTACAATATTCATGAGCTGGCATTTCAACCCTGTAACTCATACAGTAAGCAGTAAGAGTACATCCCAAGCTACAGAAAAACAGTAAAAATTTGGTGTGACAACTCAAAGTCTTTGCTGGATTAGTTTTTTTTTTTTCCATGATCAGAATACTGTGTAGCACTGCACATACATAATAAGCTGCCTTTTGAAATGGGCTCGATTTTACTCATTAGGTGCCTGTACAACCATTGTTTCTGCTGGTTTTGCAGCAAATAGCCTTATTTTAATACATATTGAATATTTGTATTAAGAAAAAAATTGGTGAAATTTAAATTGAAAGTAGTACTTGTCCTACTATAAAATGCCTTTGCATTCTGTTATAGGATTTTTCCCTCTATTGCTGAATATGAGTATGTTGTGTTGTTGCTGGACTATCAGCTTTATCTATCATCAGAACATATTTCTTTTCACCTTAATGTGCAATAAGGATGGCATGCAAATGAAGATGCAACTGAAAATATTGGTACCCTCCCAATGTTTCCAAAAAATCTATGAAATAAGTTCAAACTGAAAGCATCCAAGTACAGTATCCACCATTCTTTATTTCATGTTCAATAGAAACGAAACTTTGCTCTTGAATTATGACTTAATGTTTTAAATAATAAAACAAATGACAACATAGACAAAAATATTGGGACCCTTCATACCTCATAGCACAGCTTGTGGAGACAATAACTGCAATTAAGCACTTTCTGTGGCTCCGAAGGAGATTTCTACACCTCGTCACTGGTAGTTTAGCCCACTTTTCTCGAGCAAACTGCTCCTGTTCTCTCAGGTTTCATGGGTGCTTCTCCCGGCTGTGAGTTTAAGCTCTTTTCTATGGGATTCAGATGAGGACTTTAGCAGGTCAGTTCAGGCTGCTTCAGTGCTTTCTTCTCATCCTTTCTTGGGTTCATTTTGAGATATGTTTCAGGTCATTATCCTGTTGGAGGACCCATGATCTGCAGCGGTGACATAGATTTGTGAAACTAGGCTGTATGTCATTCTGAAGTGCCTTGATAGTCTTCTGATTCCATTGTGCTCTGTAGAGATTTAAGGCACCCAGTGCAAAAGACCCAAAACATTGCTGAGCCTCCACTGTGTTCATAGTATGGATGGTGCTCGTTTCTTTAAAATTTTTGTCTTCTTGTCTGTGAACACAGAGTTGGTATGAATTACCATCTAATTTTTTTCCATCTTTTCAAAAGGACATGCTCCCAGAAGGCCTGTGGCTTCTCACCATGCATTTTGGCAAACTTCAATCAGGCTTTTTTCTGTTTCTGGGTCTTCCTTGGGCTTCATGGTAGAAGACCATTTTCATTCAGACATTGACAGATGGTGCCACTTGAAACTGCTGCACCTTGAGCCTGAAGGTCTGCTTGGATCTGTTTTGATATTTTTTGGTTCCTTCTCAACCATTCAAACAATTTTTCACTTCATTGGTAGGACAATTTTCCTCTTGCAGCCACATCAGGGATGTTGGCTACACTTTGATGGGCCTTAAACTTCTTGGTAATGTTTGCAGCAGTGGTCACAAGAACATCAAGCTCTTTGGAGTTGATCTTGTAACCTTTATGTTGACCATGCTTGGCTGTTATGTTCTTTCTAACCTCCTCAGACAACAATCTAGTTTTCTTTCTACACACAGTGGCACAAAACATAGAGTAAGGACCTTTCTCCATTTAAATTGGCAGAATGAATAAGATTGAAGCCACCTGTGGTACTAATTAAAGGAGAATTGTCTGCTTGAAGTGTCACTACAATACAATTACTTCTTGTAACTTCTAATGTGTATCACTTATATTGTTTAGGACATCTCATAATGTCTTTGTGTATAAGCAAGAACTCAGTTCTTTTCACAACTTTTTTTCTGTTGTGAAAAAAATACCAAAGAAATGCATGTATGGATGCCAAAAGATTTTTTTAATTTCAACACCTATTCAACACACTATTTGAACAAAATGCAAGGGTTCAGATACTTTCAGCCACATCTGTATAAACTGCTCTAGACCATAGGGTTAGGAGGGGCCCTAGAGGACAGTAAGCAAGTACAAGATGCTTGATACAAAGATCAGCAGCAGTTAAGCTCATGTCGCCCACTTTGTTGCCTTGCATGTTACCAATGACGACCCAGTGTGTTGTTGCTAGCAGCATTCAGAGCCAGATAGTCGCCTACTCTACTAAACATGACACGTGGGAGGAGATTTTCAGTTCAGCCTTTGTACTCTCACCACTTCTCTGCTTATTTGGCTCAAATCGCACTTTGCCAGTTAACTTATTTCACCCTTTACCAATATCTCTAGTTTTTGCAGGCCTTATACACAGTAGAAATAATTGATACTTCCTTCCTTTCACAGCCTGCACAGCTTGGTCTCACTAAGCTATTAGAGAGAGTCCCTTGGGCCTGGCAGTCATTGGTTGATTTATTTGCTCATACAAATTGACAAAGCACCACTTGTGAGTGTGTTGGAAGCTTCACACGGAGCAGTTTATGTCGTGGTTGCTTTCACAGAACGAGCTTGGCAAGGTTATTGTGTGAAAGACAGGCAATGAAATTCATGAAGACCAAAGACGAAGGAACGAGCTCGGAGGGGGATTTCATATCCCACCACATAACAAAAAACAGAAGCTAGGACAGTTGCTCCTTTTCTGGTTTTTGTGTTCCTCCCCCTGACTCTGTTACTTGTTACTTCAGATCTTCAGATAAACACATTTTCTTTGTCTTTTTTTCTTTGAGTATACCTTTATGTTTAGTAAATGTTACCCATTTGTGCAGTTGAGTCTTTTACCTGGGCAGTTGATGTTAAACACCTTGCTGAAGGATGTTTGCCAAAACCCTGTACCCTATGCAGTATACATGACACTGCAAACTGAACCACAGAAAATGCCAGAAAGTGACCGCATGACATTTAGTTTTCCTTAGTGTGGCCATTAAAAGGCCATCATCAAGTCTGGTGTGGTGCTGTTACCCGTAGCAGCCTTGTCTAAAATTGGAAACCCCCTGGTATGGATGGCCTTGTTGTCAGTGAAACTTTTACAATAAAGAATTACTTGTAGCTCATATAATCCACATGAGGTGCCATAAGAGAAAATAGGATTTTTAGTTATTTGCTCATAAAGTTTGCAGTCACAGCACCCTCCCAACACATATTAAACACAATCATTAAAATGATGTCCGTTTGGGGGTTGCAAAATCAGAATCCAGGCTCCTCACCCACAAGTGTGAAAGTGGAAGCCTCTGTCTGAGTTGTCATTTGGAAAATAATTTTTTTTTGGATTTTTTAAAAAATTGTCACTATAATTATAAAAATGTGGTTATTTGTTACATTATCAACCTAGTAAATATGAAACCTCAAACATGTGCTGTGATGAAGTACAGCAGTGAGGTTCTGGTACTATGTGTGAAATGATTCACATTTGAATGGATTCGGGGTCTCTCAGGTATGAGGCCATGGGAACTGGGTGGCCTTTTGGGTGGTGTTCAGTTGCAAACATTGTAGTCCTTAAACTGTATTCTTGCCCCTCTTGATGCTCCCACTTAAGCCTAATGTGCACTGCAAACTTCAGCCCTGTTCATTTTTTTATAAGCGTATAAGATGCTGTTTATGGGCCTTTGATCATTGGGTTTGAGAGGTAACACTTATTACCTGTTGATGACATCGCTACGTGCTATTGGGAAAGCAGAAGGCGTTCAGCAATAATACACAGCTCCAGGCAGGTGCGTATGAATTATTCAGATGTACATCACACAGGGACGCTCGTCGTGTACGGGTGACAGAATGCCTCTGACTGTGCTTCCGGGCTGTGGTGTGTGATGACGTGACTTGCTGTCTGCTCAGTGCCGTTCAGGGCTGCCCGATGCCTGCAGTTGACAGCTAACCAACAGAGATAAATGGGCCTTTGGGCCCAGATTTATCAAGCTTTTGCACCAGTATGAATTTTGCATGCATTTCTCCATAATGGAGAAAACACAATGCAGCTATTTAGAAGTGACATTAGCATTATGAACAGAACTGTATGGTGAAGTAGTAGAGCAGGACAAGGTAGAGCTGCTGACATAGTGCTTCACCATTTGCCTATCATGCTCAGTTTTATTAACCTTTGAGTTTTCTTGCTATTTTCGTCTTTTCTATTCTGGTTAAATACATCACAGGTGCAGAAGCTTAACAAACAATAAAGTACATAGACAAGTAAGGAAGAATGTGTTGGTGCTCAGATGATGTATTTGCAACCTGGTTTCTCTGGCATGAAACCCTGATGGTCGCTGCTAGAAAATACACAATTTACTTTTCTTGTGGCAGGTTGGTATTAGGTTTGAAAATGCATTTTGAAGCAAAACTGAGTTGAGGAATTGTTGGAAACACTCAAATTCTAAAAGAAAACAGTCATATAAAGTTTTATGCAAGGCAAAGCGAGAAAGAAAACCTCATGCCAGTATCAGCTGCGAAGATAAGTGATCTTGTAATGTTAAAGTATATACCAGCAAACACGGAGAGCAAGAGTATCACAACCCAGCCATTAATCTTCAGGATACAGGGGATCTGGGGCTTGAGCTCTCATGTGTGGTTTCATTATACTAATTTACTGTGGGGGTGGGAGGACTTTAATCCTGTGTGGACACATTGAGCCAACTGGTCTTTGATTGAAGAGGCCCTCAAGGAGAGTACATGTAGACAGTGTGGGAATAGGCTCAGTGCAGATGTCCTCCCCTCAGTCTGTTTCCATCAAGGAGGTTCTGTGAAGGTGAGGCAGATATGGTGTGTACTAATCAGGGTCTGAAACTAGAATGTTGAACAACAACCCTAAAGGGCACCTCTGTCCCTACTCCCTTGCTTAGGTGAGGGCTTTATATGTTTCTCGTCAGCACTATTTTTGCAGTATAGTGTTTAAAGTCAAAATGTGAAAATTACACTGAGACATGAATATTTGTTTCTGGCTCAATCCCAGTCACAATAAAATTAAAACGTGATTCTCAATGGTTCAGATTTAAAATCAATAAAAGATTGATAACCATTAGTTAAAAGGCTAGTCATCCATTTTTTTGTCCGGAAAGGAACGCTGCATGTATATTGCCCAGATTTCTGAACTTTGACCTTGGAAATATTGATTGAAGTGCACGGGTTTAAGAGGGGGGATAGAGACTGCAGCCTGCCAAGTTGTTATCCTGCATCCTAGGAGATGATGAAATTCTAGAAAGACCTCCAGATATGTTCCAAGCATTCTGTTGGTCCTGGCAGTTAAAAACTGGAAATTAAACTTAAAGAGGATTCCAGTTTTTTCTATTTCTGGCACACAGCCTATATATTTCAGACCTCTACATAGTTCAGGCTTTTGTTTTTATATGCTTTTAGTTTATATCTTAGTACCTATCTTCACTCCTTAAACTCACTTAAGTCACAGTACTATAGATTAACATCCCATTAATCAATTCTGCAAAAAATGTCAGCCTCTCAGAGATTTAATGTTAGGGGCTCAAATACCATCTTACTGGTTTCTGTGCCCTAGTCAAAATGTAATTTTTAATCAGGACACCTGTGCTTAGTTTCAAGAACATCTTGACCTAGAGCTATTCTCCTGGGAAACAAAACCCAGCATATTCAGACTTGTGGTCAGATGCACTGGTTGTTCTAGCTCTGTAGCTGAATCTGATGATAACATCTGGAGTGTGGTGAACCACACAGCGCAGTTTGATACCAGCTCTGCCTGACTAGCCAAACATCACCACTGTGTTCGCTTGTGAAATATTTATTTAAAATTCCAAGTGTCTTTCGGATTCTGTGCAAGTACTTCAGGCTAATGTTGAATTTCTATAATAATTGAGATTATTATGCTGTTGAGCAAAGCAGATTATTTTATCCAAAAGCTGCTACTCCTTTTATTTATTTTCAGATGGATTTACTCATTTGAGCATAGTTATATTATTATTTTTCATGTGGGTGGAATGAAAGAAGCTCCATTACTCAAAAAGAACCATCTTAAAGTACATCTGGAGTCCAGCACACCAGTGTGGGAAAACCTTAGTGTGAGCCAACCCACTGAATATCTGTGGCACTCTTTGAAAAATGTAGTCCACGGGCATCTTCTAACAACCCCGTAGCAACCTTTACCAAGTAGGACTGGAGGAATGGGGCAAAGTACTCCTTAACACTGTGCACACATTTACCCCAAAAGACTTATTGCAGCAAAACGTGGCTCTTCCAGTTATTATTAATTAATATGTGGCGTTTGAACACTTATGAAAGCTGCATATTTCAGTTTTTTATTTTTCTTAATATTTTCTCACTCAATATTGTTAAATGCTTGTCCAAGTAAAGGTCGCAATAATTCAGAGCCCCCCCAGAAGCACAGGGTGCTACTTTAGTCAGGGTACGGACAGAATGGCCATCACAGGGTGGTCACGCACACTTATTCCTCCCCCCATACACACTCTGGGCAAGTTAGAGTCACAGATCAACCCAAAAAACATGTCTTTAGACTGTAAGAGGAAACCCATGTAGACACAGGGAGAACATGCAAACTGCACACAGACTGAACACGATTCAGAGCTATGAACAGCCCATGACTGTGGGACAGCACTGATAGCTATAAACATTTTATAACACATAAACATCATCACTTTAATTTTGAGTTCTAGTCTTTTAAAATAAAATATTACAGTGACTTACATGTCAATGTACCATTTGTGATTCAGTCAAGTTATCGAACTGGTCGATGGTTTGAATCGTTTTTTAAGGCACAATACATGAATTGTTGGATTAGATAATTCTCTGCCAAAATAGAGATTATTTTAAAAGTGTTACTTCTGTTTTTGAAAAAAAGGGGACAGACTGGTAAAGACAGATGTTCAGTATTGTTAGACCATTGTGTTGTGTATCCAGAGACAATTATGAGTGCTAATAAAATCTAGTTCTCTAGAGAACATTAAAATGTCTATATATATAAAAATGGTAATATTATCCTTGCTTGGCACAAGAGGTCCACACGTCAAACAATATTCCTATGCTCCTAAGGATGGCACGTTTTAGCATCTGCAATTTTGGCATTTTTGGATGGTGTTCACTTGTGTTTCACGTGTTTCATGCATAATTTTCATTAAAACTCATACTTTGGATCTAAGCTACGTGATTTTTGCCTCTTGCAGGTAGTGCAGCTCTAGGATAAATGCAAATATAGAATATAACTACCACTGTGTTGCACTACAAAGTTAAGGTGGCACAACATTTTTGTAAATGTAGTGAAATAAAGGTTTAAAACATGGATTTATAGCCATTAATGCAATGCTTTGATAATGAATGAAAAGATCAGCAAAAAAAAAGGATTTTTGTCAAACCTTCTGTTTGCACATTAACAAGATACAGCTGACAACATTTCCTTCCTTTCTTGTAAAATGAAGCTGGATGGGGATGCCTTGATAGTTTGTCTGAGAATATCCAAGTCACTGAAGATCACACTGATGGGTGATGTCATTAACAGCACAACAGGCGTCAGGGGCAGTGGTGTCGATGGTGTTTTTAGGAAATCAAAAACTGTGCCTACAGGTGGGGCTGTGACTGTGGCGTCATTCGGCTGGAACAAGTAATATGTGAGAAATAAACGGCGGCTGGTCAAATAAGGACAGGAAATTTACACTGAAATGACAGGAGAAAGTGTCTTTAATAGCATTTTTTTAAAGGATTCAGATTGCAATGAATGTCTTTTTTTCCCCAGGTTTCCTTTATGAAATAGTGTTCTAATTTCAGATCCTTTAAATCCACTTGACATAAGTAATTCTGAATTCAGCAGAAAGAGGATGTGAAATGTAGAAAAAATTGTCTACAATTTTTACTGACTGGCAACGCACAAAAAATCGATAACATTGATAGATGTTTGCAGTGGTAAAACAAATATCTGTTAGTTAATCGAATAGCACAACAATGGTGTTTAAGCTGGTTTTAGAACATCTGGTTACAAACCTGATTTTTTATTTATTTATTTTTTTGACTAGTGCACCTGAAAAGAAGTGTGTTGTGAATTTAGCAAGAGTATGAAATTGCAGTGCATAGCATGCCCTCATGCACTGCATATGTCTGAAGCAATTCTGCTCCTCAGTTTCCCTCAGTAAAACAGTCTTTTATTATTTGCACAGCACGTTTCCCTAATAAAGTTTCAAAACACTTCACACAATCATTATTTTTCCAAGTCATTCTTTTCTTCATTATGGTGGTGTATACCTTTGACTAAATTATGGCTGGTTTCAAACACTATTATTGCCTTTGGTAACTTAACTAGGATTTTTAGGTTTTTTTAATTTTTACTACCAAACATGCAAATTGTGTGATGTGGACATAAAATGTCTTCTCTTTATCCCTCTCTTCCTTTTAAACGCACTATGTGCGATGTAGCTTGGTTATTTGCATAGTTATGGGACAACATAAGGAAACGAAAAGGTCTCTATGACTGTTAAGTCGTACTTCCATTAAACATAGTAATAATTTCAGTATCAATTCAGCATCACTTATTAAATTCCTATTGCTTTATGATGCTCTAAGATAATATATTTTGGTTGTTACAACATCAGACTTTGGTTGTTAAATTGGTTTTTTGAATTCACAGGGTTTAAAAATCATGTAGCTAAAGCAGCAATATAGACAAATGTTAAATTACACTTATACCCCATCCTACCACTATTGAAGCAGAAGTCTGTAACTTGGAATCGCCACAGTAAGTGAAAGTTTCATAACTAATTTAATTCCTTGATTTGTTCAAGTATTGCTGAAAAAAGTCACACGAAGCTATAATGAATAAATATTTATTCCAATTTCAACAGTTCGTATAAGACAGACTCTCATTGTTCCTGTATCTTGTAGCATCTGCCAAGAAACAGGATGCAGTATGGACAAGATACCAGTTTTATTTTCTTTGTATTAATTTAAAAAACACTTAATAATTATTACCTGTATTATCACCATACAGAATATTGAATGTTCCTGAAAATAGATTTGTTTTTACATGAGTTTCAGTAAGCAGTACTCTGTCATCTGCCATGCACTTACAAATGTTAATAATTTATGCATCTAGTATGACACACATATTTTACAGTGTATGTGTATAAACCCCTTGTATTTAACATTGTATGTTTGCTGGTGTTTGGTTAGCAGATGTTGCTTCTGTGAGGTCTTCTCGCATTCAGGAAGGTGCAAAGTATAAATTGTCATGCACTGACTCTCCAGGTCTGCTGTTTGCACAGCTGCCAGTGTTTCATATCTCAGCGTTAGGACAAACACCCGGAGCTGAATGAATGTGCTCAGTGCATTTCCTTCCGTCAGATGATCAGCTTGGACTGGATTAAGCATCTCCTCCCTTAGAATAATATTCAGACTTTTTTTGCTCTGAGTGACTGGGAAGGTTCCCTGGCAGTTAGGAGTGTTAGATGTTGCTGAAGGAAAAGCAGGATAGATGACCAGTCTAGTGGAAATAAAATGCCATTTGTGTGTGTGTGTGTGTGTGTGTGTGTGTGTGTGTGTGTGTGTGTGTGTGTGTGTGTGTGTGTGTGTGTGTGTGCGCGCGCGCGCGTGTCAGTGCCAATTTGTATTCATGGATAAGCTTCGGTTTATGTACTTGATGAACAGTTTTTTTCTATAAAGATGTATTACAAATACCATAGGGAAACATAAGAAATTTCCCTGTGGAAAAAACCAGTGCTGTATATAATTCAACCATAAAGCCATAATTAAAATGGAAAATGATTTATTTAAAACAGGGAGTTTGTTTGGAGCAAGATTTGCCAGTCAAGGGTGTGTATGTAACGAGAGATCTACCTTGGGGTGTAAACTGTTAGCAGTTTACACCCCAAGGTAGAGTTACAAAACTCATGTTGTCAATAAAGAAGAGAGAAGCAAGAATAGAGAGACAGCAAAAACAAGAAGGCATGAGCATTACCAAATTTTGGTGAAAGGATTTCTTTGAATTAGCCGCATTGAAGAAGTGTTTATAAATTAAAAAAATAAATAAATGAATACAACTTGTACAGGATATGGTGTATTTACAGTTGGTCTGTCTCAGGGTGGCCACATACACATAGCCACACCCTATGGGCAATTTAGAGTGACCCATTAAGCTAAGTATGTCTTTGGACTGTTAGAGAAGAAATGAGCTCCTGGAGGAAATCCCAAACAGCAAATGCAATCTCCCCATAGACTGAGACAGATTCAAACCCATATCCCAACAGCCCAGGTACTGTGAGACAGCAGCACTACTTGCTGAGCCACCCTGGAGAAAAATGAATAGCATCATTTCCAATTTTTCCAAGCAGCGAAACGACGTAAGTTTCTACTTGTAGATATTTTCTGGTTTGTCATTATCTCTGTGTGCTGTTATCAGTGCAATTCTCTATCAGGTAATAAAGCTAAAAACATGGCTTTTCAGTGTGTACATTAAGTGTAAGGTGTGCTGGAACTACATTACCGTAACATTCCATTTTGACTTCTCTTTAGAGTACACAACACAAGTCGTTTTTAACGCTACCGTTGCGTTACATTTTCTGCCCCTAGAGGAACGAACCTGTATGATCAGCTCAGTTTTCTCATGCTTTTGTGTCTATGTTAAAAAAAACAAATGAACTTACACATCTCGTGATCTTTTTTGACCTTGTACCACTGTATTGCTGGGAATCACTGTGTAACTCATGGGGCCAGTTTTGGAACAGAGCTCAATAAAATGAGATTTTATCCTGACTGATGTCCCACCCCACCCTACCACCAGGCCATGTGCAGCATTATCTGCTGTTTAGTCAGAAAGATTACGTCTGCAAAACATTTCCATTGTTGCTTCCTGTCTGCATTAAAACGGCTTTTTTGAGGGTAGTGCTGATCATATTCACCTTCAGATCAGAGCATTCAAACAGCAGCAAGTTCTATAAAGTTGGAAAGTCATATTCCTTCATACTGCTCACATCTTACTGTGTCATTTTTCATGTGAAAGATTCTGTACTTTTTCTAAGCTACTTTTGTTAAATTTGCTTTGCAAAGGACAGTGATCTCACAATCATGCAGAATTGCACATCAAAGGATGCTGCATATTTATATGAGTTACTTATGAAAATGAATATAGTATGCTTAAAATGAAATATTTTGCAGTACCTTCCCGACATTATGCCCGCAAGAATATTCTGCTCTATACATTTATATATAATTATGTTATTGTTGATAAATGTGTCAGTTGAATAACTACTACGGCTACTTCTACTAGCTGCTACTAATAACTATGGAGTGTTTAAATTATTTTCATGGTGCACTAGTTTTTAAAATTTCAGAATTTACTCAATGACAGGAAACTGACTACATGGTGTGTGTAGGGGGCCATTGACCCTGACTTATAATACAGTGTTGTCTAGGAATCAGTATGGCAGCCAATTTGCTAATGATTATTCCTGAAAAGATGGGGGGGGCAGGAGCAGAAGAGGAAGAGGTTGCTCATCAGCTACCCTACGAACAGCATCTCATTCATGTACCTCCAGTGTACTGCGCTGAGCTGTGGCATTGCAAGGTTCATTGCAGAATAGATTCTGTTGGATATGTTGGTCTGAAAGAGCACAGGTTGAACAGATGCACCTGTGTTTGTATTTGCTCAAGGCCATTGAATTCAGAAGGTAAACACAAGTAGTACCTTTTCTTTCTGTTTTACACTGCCCCCATTTAAGCTTCCTCAAGGACTTTCTTCTGTGTGGGTGACCTGGATACTCTGACGCAGCAGTGGTTGACTGCCAAAACTATCTATCTATCTATCTATCTATCCGTCACAGCAATGTTAGTAATACTGTGCTTACAAAGGTGTTTACAAAAACACTCACTTTCCTATATTGTTTGTCTTTGTCAGGGTTGGCGAGTTGGTATTGTCTTGACACGTGTACAGTACATTATTTATTGCCGTCTCTTTTCATACCACAGCTTTATACTGAAGTGCTGCAATGGGCTGGATACTAGGATCAGCCCTGCAACTCTCCACTTACTTTCATTAGCCACTTCTCCTTGTCAAGGTTGTGGCAGTGGTTAGCCTCTCCTGAAATAACTCCTAGGATATGAGGGATACACCCTGGACAGTGATGCCAAACCATTGCAGGGGAGGTAGTCGTGTGCATACACACACAATGGAGCAATTTAGAGTAACTATTCAACCTAAAAAACATGAACTGTGGAAGAAAAGCAGAGAACCCATTCAGACATGGGCTGAACCTGCAAACTCCATGCAGATGGAGCCAGATTTGAACCTACACCTGAACACTCCCACTGCATCACTGTGTCAACCTACAAGGTTGGTTGTAACTGTAACTTTGCTTTTATTTTTTGTTGCACATTACTTTTATTAGTGCAACAGAAGACAGTATTATTGTTTGAGCACTGTGGGTAAATTCTCCAATAATCTCAATGTTACAATGATGTAGTCATGCAGTAATTCAAACATTTTTGAAAATATTTGTGACTTAGTAATTTAGTTTTAGAAGCCACACTTTAGTAGTCACACTGTTTTACAAAATGGCCAACTGTGTTCTTTGTGGCCATTGGTTAATGAGATGTCCTCTGCTGCCTGAGGAACACTCACTGGGCAGAAGAACAGAGCATTCAGACATCGTCTGAGGATTTCCATGGCAGAAATAGGAAAAAACTTTCAGAAAGTCAGTTCAAAATAATGATGTTCAGGGTCTGCCAGCTATTCAGCTCGCATTTAGGACATATGCATTATCTCACAAGTACCCTTAAATAAATGCACCTGAGGTTCATCATAATTCAAGTTTATCCATGAATACAAATTTGCTTTTATTGAAAAGTCTTAGTATTAACCCCAGTCAGCTGTTCAGCTTTGAGAAGAAACAACATTTTTAAATGCGGGCAGTTACATGGTTACTCTTAGGAACTATACTTAATGAGTGTCAGAAACTGGAAGTAAATTTGGCACGATGATTTTTTCTTTTGATGGCTGACGCAGATTGAATTTTGCAGTGCCTCAGACTTGCACAGACCACAACAGAGGGCAGATAAATCTAATCATAATACTGGTGGTATGATTTTCAGCTCCTCCATTCCTGAAACCCATTTTTCGGTAGTCTTCGCTGCGGTTTGTTGCTTTGTGCTCTGTGGAGGGGCTGTTATCCACAGAACTTTGAAAACAGATGGAAAGAGGCACTAGAAAACATCTAAACATGTCTGCTTAGTAAAGCTATTTTTCAATCAAGCCCCTCATTAATTTTTCTGAACTTGTCAAAATACTTCTTAGAAAAGTTATGGAAAAACCTTTCTTGTGTTCTTCAGTACAAGATGGATAATATCTGAGCTCGATTTTTTTTATTTAGTTGTTTGCTTATACAGACAACATTGCTGCAACCTAGGTGTCAGAAACATGATTATTCTTCTCTCACTTATAATGTTAAACTTTCCATCCAGGTGGGAATCTTCCTCCCACCTGTATGACAGTGTGATACTGTGGGAAAGCTGAGCTCATCCTAACCTTGTTATCTGATAATCTCCTATGGAGGTTTCTGAATGACCGTATTCTGCCTCTGTTCATAAAGCAATTCAGAGTCTTTTTGTTTTGCTTATTCATGACCCCATTTTTGGAAAGAAAATAATCTCAGGGTCTTATTGCCACCTGCCTCCATCTGGCATCACACACACCATCCGTGAGACAAAGCCTTTATCCCAGGCATTAATTCACAGCCGTTTGATGGTGGAAACTTTGTGTATTCAGGTATCTGAAAGAGATAGTCCAGTAGAAATACAAACTGGTTTACCTATTTTGCAAATCTTGGGGTAAAAACAGATTATTTTACTTTGAGTAAGGCTGCCTATTCAGCTCTCTCATGCCTCTGGTGTGCATTATTTAGCTGACCTATCATTGAGAAGAGAATTAGCCCACAGTTTTCATAGAAATTTCCATAGATATAGCAAACTAATGGGTGTTTTTTGAAGCGAGTGAATGTTAAGGGGGCACTGCTGTTTTTTGAGGGCAAATGGATTGTTACTAAGCACATCCTGATGGCCAGCCCTTGACATGGTACTGGGAGCGTCCTCTCTCTTTGCACATAGCATTTGTATTTTTGCTTGACATCCAGCTTCTGAGACTAAGATATTTATGCTGACTTTTCCTCAAAAGAAACAAATTTGTTTGCTTTTTTGGACGGCAAAGGCAAGACGAGGAAGCAAAAGTTTTTTGTACAGGTCAGAAAGCTGCATTGTATATGTTGCGCAGAAGGGGTGGGCTGCTGCTGGTACTTCGACTCCCAAAGGTTTATGTTTCTGCCTTTTTTTTCCTACAGTGAGTTGTTTTTTTTCTTTCCTCTTTCCAGCTGCATGCTAGCTTACTTTGTTACTGTTTCAAAATCACTGTCTTTGTCTGTTGTTTCCCTGTATTGTTTTTGTGTCACCTTATTTACTGATCAGGATCACACTGACAATAGCAATATATAAAAATAAAAAGAAATGATCTGAAGATTCTAATGGCAGCTCTAATGGTGGATAGAGGTCAGGCAGAAATAATACCCCAGGGTTTGTCTTTTCCTGGGGTAGGCAGATGCAGGAGTGATGGTCCCGTGGAGACCATTAGCATGACTAACCTGCCAAATGCTATCAGGACTTTGATATTTTACACGATTTTGCATAACATTCTTTTTACCTGTTTACTTGTGCTTGGCTGAGTCTCACCACTTTATTCCCCGTAGGGCCCAGTTATGTTTGCTCTTTGCTGCTGATTTGTCCAACCCTCCCCCTGGAAGCCACATTTAGATAAACCATGACACAGCCTCATCCTCAAGCTGCTAGGCCAAATCACATGAGAGATAAACAAATGTGATTCTGTCTGTTGCTGCAAGACTTGGGGATGTAGCATTGCCAGATTTTTAGCCCTGTTCCTATCTCCAGACCTGTCCTTAGCTCCGCTCACAGCCTCATATCTTTTGTAGGGTGACAGGTTCTCCCAGACTGGAATGAAGAACAACAATGATACAAGAATGAGCCAAGAATTTAATGGGACCATTGTTGCCCAAGGGGTTTCTGGCTTCTCTGATGCCAAGAAAGCAGCCTGATTTATTCAAAGCATTGATTCAAATGGGGGAAACCAGTAAATTAAACTAGGTTTTAAACCTAATCAGAACAAGCCAATGTCATTCCATGTTGTATTTATGACTGGCCAGTGGCCAGTAGCAACCAGATGATGGCCAAAGACGCTACTGACTGTGTGGGGAAAAGATAAGCACTGACTTGCTTCAGGGATATAATTTCTTCTTTTAAAAGAATATGTATTGAAGGTGTAAATCCTTTACATGTTCTCTTTAGAGAAGATGGGGAAATCTGATATAGAATCTTTTAAACCAATGAAATATTTTAAGTGCAATTTATCTTTTATGAAACTGATTATTGTTCTTTTGATATGTGGCCAATACTTTAATGTAAAGCAGGATTTTTGAACATTTCTATGGAACAGATACCTTTAAGAATCTGACAAAAACTAAAGACCACTACTGCTTAAAGTTTTATTCATAAATTTAGAAAAAATATTGTACTCGTTTTATGTAGCTGAAAAATGATTTCTTGATGTAGACTTATGTTATAAGATATTATTACAATTATAATATTTTTTATGTTTAACTTTTCTTTAGTTTAATGATGTCGTTTTCAAAACCAGCCTGTGTTTTATGAACTTCCCTGAAGATTTAAGAACCCTTGATCTTAAGCAACTTTTTATGGAGCTGTGTGTTCTACTGAAGCTGTTTGGCTTAACTAACTTTCTCCAAAACGCTGGCCACAGGTGCCATTACATATCTGTGTCCTTAAACATGCAACTTGCTAGGATGATGTAGCCTTCAAATTGCAATTGCCATGCCTTACAAGAGATTAAATTTGAAGGACTGAGAACATCCCAAGAACAACTTGGCCTCAGTGTGATGCAGATTCACAGTCAGGGCTCTGAGGATGTGACAGCTACCATCTTGACCATCAGTTATCATCTTCTCTAAGTTATTTACCGGCACATTTCCCCATTGGTTCTGCTGAAGAACTGTTCTTACCCAGCAGAAGCTTGCTGTGCAGGAAGACTTAAAGAATTATTTTTGTAGTGGACTTAAAGTAGGCTATCCAGAGTTAAGCCTGAGCATTGTGGATTGGAGCAGTATTTGTTTTTTTTTGCCACACTAAACTCTTTATCTGTTTGCTGAAAGGATTTCCTTCTCTGACTTTTTCAGCTCTGTAAATCCTGCAGGGATTTCAGGCGCACACACAGCCTACCGTGACACTAAGATGCACAAGACAAGCCAAGAGAGTACCGAAAAGCAGTAAACAGCTGCTCAAACTGACTGTGGTGAAGCTGCAGTGGTACAGCAGATATTTTAGAAGAAATGCCAACCGTTGAGGGAAGAAGTGGTGCATAGATGAGAAATATAACAGGAGCATAAGAGAAGGTGCTCCCTGTCTTTCTCTCATATATACACAAAAATACACAACTGTGGTGGCCATTGGGGACTCAGGTGTGAACACCTCAGGACTCCTCCTCTTTTATCCTTGCAACGATTGTGCAACACAGCCTATGCACCAGAATGGAAGGCTTTTTAAAGGTTCATTTTGCTCCATGCTATGAATGCCTTGAGGGATCTTCAAAATTAATATGCTGGGCCAAATAAACTAGCTGACTTTGTATACCTTGCATTCAAAAACAAGTATAAAGGTTATACAAGTTTTATGAATTAATCCGTGCTGCTAGCGCTGATGCTGAGCCTGAATTTTCTTGGTGTCTTAGTTGATGTTTTCTAGGGACTTTTTTTTTTTTTTTTGCCATCAGCCAACAAAACACAGTTGTCTACACTGGTTAAGTGTGGAAAGAGTGGAGGTGTCTGAATGTTTTCTGAATGTGCTGTATCTGCTTACTTCATTTTCATCAGGCTCTCAGACATTTGCTGTCGTGTGTCTCGTCATTGGGTGGAATTTGGAAGGATATCAGTCAGTGTTGAATTCCTTACAAGTGGTGTGTAACAGTTCCAAGTAATTTCCCTGGTTGTTCCTTGTGCGTGTATGTGTATAGATGCGTGCTCCTGCATGTCTGTTGATGAGTTTGCATTTGTTTTGTCTTTATTTATGCATGTGTCTTTGTGTATGTTGCTGAGTGTGTGACTGTGTGTGTGTATATTTTATTAAGATTATGAGGACAGGATTAAGATGGGATGAAAAAGTATTTGATTTAGGTTTTCTGAGAAAGCTATAGTAGATTGTGTATTAGATTTTGTTGCAGATTACTATTCCTCTGTGCTTCATTTGCCCAGCTGGTACATAGGAGACATATTGACAGTGTAAGCAATTAACTAAACAATAAAGTGAACATTTAAATGTTCCTACCTGCTCTATCTTATTACTAGTCCTTCAAACAGTGTCTTACTGAAGATGTTAACTGCATTAAAGTATTCACTATTAAGATTTAGACTGATCTGGTGTGTCAAATCTCATTCCATGTCCTCCAGCAACCAGTTAACTTAACCAGTGTACTTCTACAAATCCATGACTTTTTATTTATAAAACTTTATAAACAAGACTTTCTTGGAGTGCTATTAAGTGGCAGTCATCTCTCTGACAGGAGGAGTAATTTTTCCTGTATTTTTAATTATCAGTTTAAAGTGCTGTAATGGTATCTGTAAAGAAATAAAAACTATATAATAATATAAATTTAACTGTTTGACATTGGCAATAACCTTGCACAGCCAGACTTAGATGTGTATTTTAGCCTTAACAAGATAAGCTTGTCTGTGATCAATACAGTTGTGAGGGTGATGCTGAGGTGTAAGGACACCAGTCATAAGAGAAGACTTCAATACATCTTGCATCGAATAACGTGCTTCATTTCATTCTACCATCTCAGTGTCAGGACCTGCTTCACTTACGCTATCAAAGCAGATTTACAGGGCATTTGTGGACAGTTACATTTGAGGCACAGTGAACAAAGTGGTCAAAATTGGAGTAAACACACTGCTGCCGAATGTTTTTAAGGTCATTGCTGATGGATAGGAAGATTGCCATCATGTTTTTTTTTTTTTTAATTATTACTTTCCAGTGAAATAAAAATGAAGGTCAGAATTATTTTCCAATCTGCAGCATCCAGCACTAATGATTTCTTATGCTGTTCCAAAAGGATATATGTTAACCTCAGGCCACCCAGAAATGATACTCAGATGAAATACAAATTCAGGATAAATAAGTAAACAAATCTGCAGCAGTTTTGAGCAAATGAGGAACTCCTGTGCTTTAGCTTAGTCTGGCTAACTCACTTTGCCTGATATTGATCATTGAATATTTATTTAATTATTTAGTTGTTTATTATGTGTCTTATGAGTGTCAAATGTGTCTTGTGTGTCCAGCTGCTGTACAGGAAAAAAAATTCTGTCCCATCCAAGCCCATCGGCTGAAAAATTTCTGAAATGAATCCTCCGCTGATGATTACATTAGGGTTTCCATACAAACCTTTGTGGATGTTTGCTTGTATTTAGCTGAATGACATATTTGTCATCTACTTGCAAGGTAAGCAATATTTTGTGGCACAAAACTGATGTTGACTTCAAAATTCATTTTGAGTATTATTATTCTGAATTAAAATATCACGTGGAAAGAAATACTAAAGTATCATTTTGTTATCCAGTAAAATGTGTCGAGGGTCTGAATATTTTTGACACTACATTTAATTCACGAGCAAAGTGAGTACTGAGGACTGAATGACTTTTTATACTGTGATTTTTAACAGCAATTAATACAAAAGGTTTTGTGCGTAAAGGTTGACTTGATCATAAGAGGTGCCGGAAATCAGTACCCCTGAACATATCTGCAGCCAAGGAGGTACAGATTTTGCTGTTGTGAAAGTGTTCAAAGATTGCTTTTCTATTGCACATTTATGGGGATTAGCTAAATCTCAGTTCTCTTGCATGTGTAGTAGGTTCACAGCATGACTGAGTTCACATCTTCAGTTGCTGAAACGGTGCAGCTGGTCGTCATTTTGACTGACACAACAGCACTAAGGTCCCGTGGTTGCTCTACACTGCCACAGCCACAGCCACAAGACCTGTATTTCGTGATGATTGATAGTGTCCTTCTCCCCTTTCTCACACTGTTTAGTGAGCTGTAAAGCATGTGTAAAGCATGACTTAAACAGTGAGATGTATTTGGTGCCTCACAGAAAGGAACTATGGCTGTATTGTTACAGTATCTGAATGTTTGCAAACATGCCACAAATATACATATATATATATATAGCCCATGAAAAGAACACAAAGCATTACAATATAATATTGAAACTATGAGATGTGACCATGTAGTGTATATGAGTTGTTTTAATTTTGTGTTAACTCTTTGTCTTATTGAATGTTTTGATTTGCTCGATTACTGTGCTAGTGCACTTGCAATATTTGGGTACCCAACGCCAGTATGTCTTCAGTTAAACCTTGAGTCCTCTGTGGGTTTTGTCTGAATATGAGTAATACTGATGGAACTGGTGTTAGTTAGTCTACAGCTAACCATTAGCCCAGTACAAGGTGTAAAATTTCATCAAATGGTGCTGTCTTCAGGAAGGACTTTTGGTGCAATAGGACTACTGGTTTGAAGCAGATATATTTAGAAACTGTAAACAGGGTCACCCCTGCTGATGGTCTTCAAAAATCAAACACTTGCCAAAGCCTTATGACCACCCACCCAGGGATAAAAGAAATGTCCTGACCTAGATGAGACTTAAAGGATGGCATGAGACCATCCTGGCTGTTAAAGGTTTCCCAATGAAAGGGAATGATGGCATGGAAGGTTTGCTTGCTTGTTTGAATTTCAGACTTTGAAGATGAATGAAAATGTTGTTGATGCTCTACAGCCAGTCCCTGCAGAACAACGTGCCTCATAACTTTGCTGTTTTTGGCTTGTTTCAGAGGTGGTGCCCAGTAACAGGAACTGTTTCCTTAAAGATGTGAACCTCGCTTGCATCCTTAGGGAAATTGTAAATGAACTGCTCAAGTGAATATCTTGTTATCATGTGTTGAAATTCTGCAAAGTCAATAAATTAAGCAACTTCTGTAAAGGGTTTGCAAGGTGAATAATATAAACAAGTTCAGCAAGCTTCCTTTTAGTGTCATTCAGAATGATATGTAGTGACTGCTGGCCTGTTATTTCCATGCACAACATTTTACTTCCGTCTTTTCAGTAAGCACAGATCATAAGAACTTTGTACCAGGCGTAACACAGAATGGGTGAACACTTCACATGGATTTCACAGTGTGACTTGAGCTAGGGAACAAAAAACCCATCTGCTGACTGCCCGTTGGCGAGCCCACTGACGCAACCGACAGGACTGACACACCTGCATCTAGTGAGCGTGCCCAGATGGAGATCAAAGCTGTTACAACATATCATTTCCTCTGACTTGTTCTTCGACAGATCTACCAACTGTGTTTCCAGGGCGACAGCATCTCAATTTTAACTTTGTCAGGACAGTCCAAAGCAGACAACACTGGAATTACAATGACAGCAGGTCCTCCGTTCAAAGTACATTAGAATAGTCGCTTACCACGTTTACTGAAGGCCGGCAGAAATAGATGTACATTTACTTTTAGCAAACAAGAATTGACTGATGAAGCCAAGCAAATGTATTTGACATACACAGCGCTAACAAATGGGCAACCAAAGGGTAGTAAAGGTAAGAATAAAGATTCTTTTTGCCTGACATGGATGTAGCAAAAAACCAAAAAGTCTCCAGATGTTAAGCCTCAGTGTGATTTCCACGTATAGATAATCTCCCAAGTACTAAAAGATCCGCTTCACAGAAGAGCATTCTAAACAGCAATTTGCATGTGTTAGAGTGATTTGTTATTTTGAAAGACTTGAAAGAGAGAATTCGCTCGCTGAAACTAAACACCACTTGGCACTGTATTTACACTGCATGCCTTTGCATAGCAATGCGATTACAGGGCTTATTTACACTCGGAAGGTTACTGAGGCTGTGGGTTTACAGAAGGCACCTTGCCAAGCACGAGAAGCAGCCCTGCTCTGGAGTGTTGATCTCTTAATTGACATCCAGCTTTGTTCTGTAAATGCCATCCGCTGGCGGCGCCCATCATGGGTGTCAAACTCCGACGCATAAACTTTCATACCGCAGCACAAAAGCTGTAAAAGTGACTGGTAATTCGCTAATGAGCTGCAGCTTTCTGGGTCTCATTTACATTAAAATTCCATGCAGATGAATCGCACACCCCTACTGGATGTATTGGTTTTCCCCAGTAGTTACTCTGGGTGAAATGGGCCTCTAGCTTTCTAGCCTTGTCTGGACCCTCATTAGCCCTATACTCTTTAGTCCTGAGCAATGGATGGTGGTGCTCTGAACACTCTTGTTTTTTCACTACTTTAAGTCTTAGATAATGTCTAAATGTGCACCTGCACAGTTGCAGCTGCAGAGTAGTTTTACAGGAGACAAAGGTGTGTGCTTTACATAGTTTTCTTTAGAAGATGCCATCTGGGTGAAGGTCATGCTCTGGGAAGAGCTGAAGTTCCCCTAAAGAAATTGAACTGGAAACCCAAGAGCTTTGTTGAGTATTAGGCCACCTGTTTTCGTTGAAACACAAACCTAAATTATAAGAGTCCTGGGAGACGCACAGACGAGAAGGTCAGGATTGATGGCATTTGCCACATGAGTGTCACACTGAACAGTCTAAAGCAGTGATACTTTTGCAGACCCTTGTCATTAGCAAGATATTTCCATCGTTTCTAAAAAGGTAGGTAGGGTTTCTTCATGAGGATGATAAGATCAGGCCAGATGAAAGAACTCCATCAGCAGCGCTGAAAGGAATTAGCTGTAACAATTATTTCCACCATTTCCAGATGAAACTGGTATGATTGAGGCCGTTTTTGAATTTTTGGATTAAAATCATGTTCCTGTTGCTGTACTGGTTGGGAACTCCGTCATTCAGGCCTGATCACCACCACCACCACTGCCCAACACCCCCGCCCGTGACCACTGACATCCACCGTGTGTATATGTATGTTTATGCATTTGTGTATTTGTATATTTTTATATTTGTTTATTATGTATATACATTGTATTTATCTTTCTTATATAAAGATTTTTATCTTTTAATATATCTATAGATATATAATCTTTTTATTGTTCATTCTGTAAATTTCTTTCCCCTGCACCGTGGGCCTGAGAATCTACATTTTGTGCTCCTGTGTATACCTGCCTGCTTCTCTCAATTCTCCAAAAAAGGTTCAGGACATTGCTAAGCTACAAAGCAGCTTGCGATGAATAGCGAAATATTTTAAACTGGAATGAAACATACAGGAAGAAGAGATACAGAGGCATATAGAGAAGATCAGAGGTTCCCTTAGGCTGTAGGAATGAAGTCACGTGGTGCTGTGGATTGTTTGTTAGACTTTAAGGAGGTGAAGACAATGTGCCACACTTAAGTAGTCAAGTTCAACATTTGTTCTGATCTTGTACATTTTTCAATTTTGAAATTTCCTAAATTCAATATAAAGCAGGCAATCCTGGAAAGCTGAGAGGAGAAAAGTCATGTTTTCCCTTGTGGGTGGGGGAGGCGTTTAGGTTGCTTTCATTCCCTCTTCAAAATATGGAGAACATACAGCACTGTGCAAAAGTGTTAGGCATGCAACTTCAATGTCTGTTGAGAAGTACAGGTAGATTCTTATCCACCATCAGAGAGGTTTCTAATGGGTCCCAAATTCATTCTGCAGCCTGAGAATGACCTCAAACACCCAGTCTCAGTCATACACAACTATCTTGAGCAAAAAGAAGGAATCCTGCAACAGATGGTATGGTCCCCACAGAGTCCTGATCTCAGCATGATCAAGTCAGTCTGGGAGGACATGCAGAGACAGTCAAAGTGTGCAGAAGAACTGTGGCCAGTTCTTCAAAATGTTTGGAAGAACCTACCAACCTCTGCCTTAAACTGCATGCAAGTTTGCATAAGAGAATTGATGCCGTTTTAAAGGCAAAGGGTGGTCCCACCAAATATTGATCTGATTGAGGGTTTTTTTGTCTACTGCACTTTTTAGAAGGTTTATTGATTAATAAGTATTCATGGCATTATTTTTGGAACCATCCTCGCTTTATAGCATTTTTCCCACAGGTGCCTAAGACTTTTGCACAGTACTGTATATGATTCATTTTATTTCTAATCTGCCAGCTGCTCTGTATCGTCAAGAGTTTAATTCAAACACCTTTTCTTACCTTGGTCGCATTCCATTTTATGCTTAATATAAAACTTTGAGTTAGACTAATGTTTCATGGGACAGGCTAACTTCATACAGAATCAGAACATTTCCTTCTGGTTTCAGCTTTAAATGGACTTTTGTTCCATATTTGACATAACATATAGCTCTTTTATGTTTAATAAATTCTCTGTCACCATTTCATGTGAAAACCACTTCTATTGTAGATAAATGTTTAAGTCCTGTCACCATTGTACAGCAGCATGCCTCTAACCATGCATTATTATAATAATAAAAGGTAATTACTATTAATACACAATAATAATAAAAATACTACTACTACTACCACCACTACTATTACTACTACTTAATCATAATAATAATAATAATAATAATAATAATAGTAGTTGTTGTAGGTAAAGTTCTTTCTGAAAGAGACAGCAAATAGTGTACTGATCACAGCTGCACCCTCTCTCAGGTCTGAAGACCACCAAATGAATAAATGTGATGCAAAAGGGTACTACAGCTGGGCTCTTCCAATAAGCAGTCTGCACTTTGTTGCGTTGATGGTACTCTTTGCTGCCCACAAAAAAGCAAGGTAAAATAGTTGTGTAAATGTTTACACAAGTGCACCTGGAAAGCACAAGGCTGTGCTTCAGTTATTTTAACCTGTGCCAATGGATTTAACAGCTGTACATCTTAGTTTGTTGTGACCTTAAGGCATCTATGCCTGTCATTTGATAACAATGCCCCCCACCCCCTTTTGCACTTTAAGCATTGTACTTTCTCATGAAATCCTATTGTGGAGAAACACACTCCAAGATCCAGCATCACAGGAGGAGATAGGAGGAGAGGAAATTGTGCTGTTGGTGTTGTATTCGGCCCCTGCGGATTTACTGATAAGGCCAGCTTTGTCAGCTGTGTTCCACGAAGAACTTCCTTTCCGTGAGCATCTCTCAGATGTGACGAGAGGGGCTGGGGGTTAATGAGCTGCGTGGCTGTTCTGGCAAACATATAAAAGACGAGCGCAGATAACTGTCTCCTGAGTCACAGAGCCTGGGGCTGGTAACCAGCAGTGTCTGGTTCCACATTGCACATATGTTGCTGAGAATAATTTCCTTTATAAAAAGTGAATGCACTCTGATGTGTTTTTTCAAGGATCTGTTCTTCGTCCTCAGCCTGTGTGCCCATCAATAATCTCATTTCATCCTGTTATGATCTCCTGTGGTGATATGTTGAGTTCAGACAGGTTTTGTAATTCATTTATTTAACTTGTTAGTACACCATGCACACACTTCCAAAGAAGTACTTGATAGTTTGTCTTTTAAGATCACAGGGTGAATTATCAGCTTTTTTGCTGTGTGAATGACATGAATGACATGACTGAAATCGTGTTGAACCAAAAGCATGACTGAAGGGCTCATAACCTTTTGTGACAAATAATTCCATAATCCCATAATCCCATTATGATTCAAAGGTAAAACGTTTTTGTCTTATAAAAAATATACTGATTTTAATCAATCCAAACTTAAATTGAACACACCTCTTGGGTCTAGTAACAAAATATTGACTAAACAGTCTGTTAATTTAGATCCTTATTTATTATCGCTCACAAATTATTAAATAAACGGAATATTTTATTAATACAAACAAACTTGTGGGACTACTTTTGTATCATCACTGTAAAGGGATTTGCTCATTACCGGTTCCTTTTAACATGAGTGAAAACTTCTCAGCGAAGTTGCGTTTATTGTGAGATAATGAAAAATAAACTTGTTAACTAAGTAACAAATTAAATTAACAGATGAGCTGGCACAAGAACCCATATACACTGTGATCCACCAGGGCTGCGAACTGCCGTCAAAGAAATTGTCAGTAATTTTGTGATCAGGGTACCCAATTGACTGGTCCACAATATAGACCCCAAGAGTGAAATCTAGGAGAATGAACTACCTGCTATTTCACACTTAATGTTCTAGGTGAGCTGACTTCCTATCCTCTTTGGTTAGTTCCACATTCTACATCACTTAGCTTTATTGCACTTGCTACGTTCAGTGTGACTCCACTGCAATCTTTTCAAATGGTTTTGGGATAACAGTTTGTGATGCAAACTGTGGAAATGGATTGTTATTTTCCACATCTACCGGCAAACGTTCTCCAGACCAAGACACTGAAGAGGACTACTTAAGAAGCAGACTGAGTACGGCTTTAATTGTGTCATAATTTCTTTATATTTGATGATAATAAATGTAGTGAACTTGCATAAAAAAGTGAAAAATTGTTACAAAAATACACTGGGTAATTTACATTCAAAGATTTATTGATGGAAAATATATAAAATGTTTTCATAGAGCTTCCAGAGGTATCACTAAACATTCTTATTGATTAAAATGAGCTCAAGTTGTAAACTTTTACAAATGCAAGTCTGTCTACTGCTACAGTGAAGTATAACACAAACTGTCCTAAGTTTGTTTATGGATGAAGTGACAGGATAGCAGGTGGTGTGTAAACAATCTAGTGCAGGTATGTAACAGTGATGGTGAGTGAGTGCAATACAAATATAAAACTGAAAAATAATGAAAAACAAAGTCATCTACAGCCTAACTCACTACTCTACTCTATAGTAGCGACAAAACACACAAATACCAAAACAAAGGGCAGAAAGAATCAAAAAGGGGCAAAAATGGGCATATTTGTCAAGCACAGGATAGTCCTCTCCAGCTTCACCCAGGAAATGCTTAAACAAAGACAGGGGGGTGTCTTGTCCATTCCCAGTCAGGGGTGGGAAGATGAAGGAAAAAGTGGGAGTAACATAAACCAATTTCTGTATTTCACTGCTAAAATGATTTCATTCAACCTTCCAAATGCACACACACATACCTTCATAATCCCTGTGAATACCTTCTGAAAAGTTTGGGTTTGAACAGGATTATAGAAAAGAAGGACATTACCATGTATTAGTGCAGCTTACACAGTGGTGTCCAGAATGGTCTGCTAGTCCAGTTTTGCCCCTTTGCTCCATTTTTTTTCTGTCGACCACAAGATGCTTTTTTTTAGTATTGGGATTGTATAGGACTCCAGAGTCCATAAAACACCCATTGTGCTTTTAACTGATGTGACATGCACCACGTGCGACCCTTTGTCATTTCCATGGCTTCAGGCACTGTTGCCTTTGTCAATTTATGGACCTGTATTTGGGAAAATTGGCCATAATTCTGCATAACTGTCTTCTTGTTATAAAATATAATTCTTGCCAAAGGATTTTTTTTCAAATAAGATTTGTTGCCCTGTAAGTTTTGTGTATTTATAGTTCCAATATTTGTTTAAAAGAATAAAGAATTCTTTTAGATGAAGCAAGGAAGGAGGATTCTTTTCAGCATGTCATATTTCAAACATTCATAAATCAAAAAATGTAAAAAGCATCAACAGTATAAATCATCCATGTCAGAAAATGAGTTTGGCTGGGTGTGATTTTTTGGTGGAGTGAATAATGTCTGATAAATATCCAACATCTAAGGAGGCTGAATGTCCATCCCTTAGAACTAGTTTTTAGGTCTCCATCTGCAATAAGATATACATTGACCAGCCACTTTATTAGGAACACGGTTCTAATGCCAGGTAGGACCCCCCCCCCCCCCCCCCCCCCCCCCCCCCCCCCCCCCCCCCCCCNCCCCAGCACCCCCCCCCCCCCCCCCCCCCCCCGGCTCTCAGAACAGCCTGAATTCTTCATGGCATGGATTCTACAAGGTGCTGGAAATATTCATCACAGATTCTAGTCCATGTTGACATAGTTGCTTCATGTAATCGCTGCAGATTTGTCAGCTTCACATTGATGCTGCCAACATGCCGTTCTACCACATCCCAAAGGTACTCTATTGGATTCAGATCTGGTGACAGGAGGCCACTGAAGTTCACTGAACTCATTGTAATGTTCGTGGAACCAGATAACTTGTGATGTGGCACATTGCTGAAAGTAGCCAAAAGAAGATGGGTAAATTGTGGCTAATTTGTGGCTGTGGGATTCAAATAATGCGCAATTCGTATTACAGGACCTAATATGTGCCAAGAAAACATTCCCCATGCCATTACACCACCACCAGCCTGAACTGCTGAAACAAGGCCGGTTGGGTCCATGGCTTCATGCTGTTTACACCAGATTCTGACCCCATCATGTTGCAGCAGAATTCATGATTCATCAGACCAGGCAACATTTTTCCAATCTTCAACTGTCCAGTTTAGGTGAGCCAGTGTCCCCTGTAGCATCACCTTCCCGTTCTTGGCTGACAGAACTAGAAACCTATGTGGTCTTCTGCTGTTGTAGCCTGTCCCTCTCAAAGTTCAACGTGTCGTGCCTTTAGAGATGTTTTTCTGCCCACCACTGTTGTAAAGAGTGGATATTTGAGTATCTGTAGCCTTCCTGTCAGTACAACCAGTCTGGCCGTTCTCCTCTGACCTCAGACCTCTCATTAACTACGCTTTTCTGTTCACAGGACGGCTGTTCTCTAGATGTTTTTTGTTTTTTGCACCAATCTGTGTCGAATTCTAGAGACCATTGTGCATAAAAATCTCAGGAGAGCAGCCGGTTCTGAAATACTCAAACCATCCCATCTGGCACCAAAAACCAGGTCACGGTCAAAGTCACTTACACAACAATCCCCCCCATTCTGAAGTTTTATGTGAACATTCAATGAAGCTCATGACCTGTGTCTCCGGGATTTTACGCATTGCGCTGCTGCTGTATGATTGGCTGATTAGATAATTCCGTGCCCGAGCAGGTGAACAGGTGTTTCTAATAAAGTGGCCAGTGAGTGTATATTTAAATTGTACCATCTGGTGTCTTAGTTTTTATTGCTAGTTTATAGACAGTTATTTTGATTTTGATAGCTGTGCTCTGCAGGTGGCATAGTGACTCAGTGAGTACCGCTGCTGCCGCACAGCGCCTGGGCTGGTCAGGTGTGAGTTTGAGTCTGGCTCAGTCTGTGTTGAGTTTGGATGTTCTCCCCATGTCTGTGTGGGTTTCCTCCCATAGTCCAAAGACATGTGATTCAGGTGGGTTGGTCACTCTAAATTGTCCCATCTGGGGATGTTTTCCTAGCCTAGGGTCCTCTGCTTCTGGGATAGGCCCTGACTGACATGACCCTTCTCAGACTAAGCATAGTAAGTAGTAGCATTGTGGCAAATGTGTCCGTGTTTAGTAGAGCCACGCAAAAATGGGTTGAAGTACTGCTGTTGTGAGTAAGCAACTAATAATCGCACAAGCTGTTTTTGCAAAACTGTTCTGGCCATAGCTGAAGGAACTGTTTTTTCAATGCCCAGATACATCAGTTTCAGGGTAACAAAGGTTGAGGTCATGGAGTCTGAAATCCAATTATTTGGATTTATTTATTTATATATATTCCAACCCATCTACTTTTCTATTTATCATGTTCCTGTCTATGATTTAATATCTATTAATCTACCATCAACAGGGGTCTGTCTGTTTACCTCCTCATTTATCCATATTGTTGCCTGTCTATCTCAAGTTGTCTGATCCTTTTTAGTGTTTGTCTGTTCAGGGTATTGTGCACTATGGTCCAGGAAAAACTACATTTCGGTCTCCTTGTACATCTGTGTAAGCGAACCTTGAACGAAGACCATGTTGTACTTTTGTGGAAATGACATTTCACACTTTTTTAAAAGAATGCAGCAGTTTTTAAAAGATGTGCGGCTTGGTTCTTTGTTCTTTTACTAGTGGAGTCTTTGTGTAAAACATGGAGTGGGCCTTTGAATGAAACTCTTGAAACGGGCCCATTATTGCATTCGGCTTTGCAGAAATAATTGGAAGGAAAAGTGCGGTGTCTTCTCAAAATATATACAATAAAAACATCGAACAACAGGCTCCTTGGCATTAAAAGATGTTTCGTCTGAGATTTTAATTTGAGCCTTGCTTCTCTAATGCAACAAATACATAATTAGCTATTTTAAAGCCATATAAAACATTCCGCCCCTCTTAATTATTCATGCATCTGCTCCTAACATTTTAGCATAATTTGTCTCTATTTATATGTTTGTTTTCTTTCATGCTGCTAAAATATCTTGAAAGGCTTTACCCTTGAAATAATATCCACTTAAAGAGGATTAAGACAGGGCATAGGGAAAAAAGTACTTAAAGTGATGTGTGACAAGGTTGTGTTGTAACTAATGTAAAAAGGAAAGCGGTGTGCGTGTTGGTGTACTTGGGAAGAATGTTCTGACAGACTTTGGAACCATTCTCGAACTTTACTTGCAAGAATGCTGGCTTTCGTGGAATGGGAGTAGATGCCTGAATTTTTGTCCCGAACTTGCCAAAGGTGATATGTCAGTTACCACCCCCCATGGTGCTTAGCTGATTGCGCTTTGAGGGAACATCGCTGCTCTTACCATTCCAGGCCCAGCATGGAGGCCCCCATGTCTAAAGCATTGAGGGCCATCTAACACTCTGCAGATGACAAAGCTTGTTAGATAGGACTGTCTTTTGGCACAATGTTGTTTTGGCATTTTTTTTTTTAACAAAGTTAGTCAAGAGAGAAACCTATGCAGAAATCCATGTGGTTTCATTTGTCCTGCTGGTATTCTTGGCTTTTTTTCTGTTTCCTAGTGACTAACATGGAAGGGGGATCAGGGGGCTGGTGAGACAGCTCCCACACTAGGATCCACACTCGCAGCTGTGTTTTAAATGTAAAGCCGTTAAATCTGTTGCATCTATTGTGGGAATGTGATAAGATGCAAGCTTTCTGGAAAGGAGTTTGCTCAACCTTTCAAGAGACCTTTGACATAAAGTTTCATTTGTCCCCATCTAGTTTCCTGTTAAACCACAAGCCAAATTCTCTTTTTAAGGAAGTCAGAGAGCATACAATGTTTACATTATGCATTATCCCATTTGAAAAGATATCATTTGACCTGTATAATAATTCAAAGAATTTCAGGAATGTATGGATGGATATGATAGTGCTGTATGATCATACCTGTGATATACTGTAACCCTCTGACCCCTGCTGTATGTAAATCAACATGAAGACTCTCAGTGTCTGTCTCTGACTGTATATTGCTGTGTTTCAATGCTGCTCATAAATCTGAAAAAGTATCAGTGTAGAATGATAGAGGGTTCCTATGAGGCTCTGGGGGATTAGGACATATAAAGCAAAGTGTGGATTCACTTCTACATTTCCCACAGTTACGTCCTCACTCCCATCTTGTTACCTTGCTGAACCTCAGATATGCTGACCCCTTGAAGAGCTGTTTTTGTGAGTAGGGTGCTGTGCTGAAACATCACAGGCTGAAAAATAACCAGGAGGTTATTTGAAAGTCTATTTTGATTGGTGCTAAATAGGTGTGACTCTAGCAAAGGACATTAATACACAAGGTAAACTGGTTTATTTAAAATGAAACCTCCAGGTTGTAAAACAAACAGCTTATAGAACTCTGACAACATATGGAACCTTGCTAGCATTGTATACCGTGAGAGATGTCCATTCCTCTACCTCCACGGAAGAGGAAGTAGGACCAGCATATTGGCATACATTAGAGAATGAGTTTGACTCTTTGAATCAAGAAAGGACCCCTGCGTGTCTCCCCTAACACCACCCCTCCTATTAAATGGAGACTTGCTCTCATTGTGCAGTGGCAGTAGGTGAAGCAGAAGGGACTTCTTTCCAATCATAATGCCAGTTGTGAGTTACTGATATCATACATGAAGATAATCTTCTCCATCTTCAGTGCAGCCCCCAGAGGCTGTCCAGAGTGAGCTGGATTACGGTATTGCTAATAAAAGGAAAGCACGGTGTTTCATGCTGGCGCCATCTGTGATGTTTGTATTTGAATGTTATTTAATTAAGGTTTTAGTTTTTTTTTTTTTTTTTTTACATTTCTGGGCTTTATCTTTGCACTCTATACAGTATTCCCAGGTCCATGGTGTATTATTTATATGTGAATGAGACTCTTTTTTGCCATAGTTTTGAAAAAAAATAGCAACCTAAATAGAGCCTCATTGTCATTATTTGTTAAGACAAGTCAATGTAACACAGTTAATCCGTCTTGATCATTTCCTCTATTAAGGTAACACAAGTAACATACTGTAGGTAATACAGTTTTTTTGGACTGAGTTCTGGTTGTTGGTGAATTAGCAGTTTTCAGGGATTTGGTGATTCTAGTGTGCCAGGATCCTAGGTGATGGGAAGGGTTGGTGGACCACATTAAAGTATTAAAAAAATAATGAGTTGTACAACTTTCACAGTTGTTAAGGACAGTGTTTGAGACTTTCTACTTCACTAGAATTAAAATGGTTTGCTAAAGATGTGGGTTTCAGTTTACTGGGACAGGATTCATGATTTGTCTTAATCATACTAAAATTTAGGGATAATAAACAGGATGAGGGAAATACATGCAGTAACATTAAATGTGTTTGCAGAGCAGGTGCTTTTTTGGTGGGAGGTTATTACTGCTACAGCAAAATGTCTCAGTTCCACAGATGCTTTCTTAGGCATTAAAATTAAGCTATTTTTGTGGCTCGTGGACTGTTGGTTTGCAGCGTGATGAGAATTTGCAAGTGACTTAGAATGGCTGTAAGAGGTTGGACTGTAGAACTGTTTCACAGTTATGCTTTGATTTACAACATGTAGTATTCTGTATTGCCAACGACATTGAGTTTTGAAATGTATACAGTACCTGATGAGAGATCACCAGCTGAAAACCTTTAATGTTGCCATACTTTGAGCCGGAGGTTCAATTAGTTTGCTGTAATAAAGGTTGCATCTTTACAAAAAACCAGTACTGACTGTAATTGTAATTCTCAGCGGGTTCGAAAGCAACCCTGGTTCATTGAATTAATTAATGTTTTGTGTATGTGGGACTTTATAGGTTCACAGCTTCCAGTTACGCCTCTACAGAATAGTTCTCCAGTGATTAAATTAACAAATAGTCCCCCAGCGCGCGTGAGGACACACACACACACACACACACACACACACACACACAATAGTCAGTCTCTTCCCAGGATGGCTCCCTGCCTGAGCCGTCCCTGACTGCTGCTGAGCGTACAGGAATGATCAAAAACACAGTTTACAGGCTGTATTTGTGTTTTATTGCCTGTCAAATATGCTTCTTTGTTTAGATCTGCTAGCATTACCTGGCTCCTCTACCCATGCATTGGAGTGTAGGTACTGTGTGTAAATAAACACAGGCACGGTTCATCAGAGTTGCAGTTTATAGGAAGGAAAAAGGAAAAAAACTATCTACTACGAAACTTTATTGCCCTTACATCACTAATGGGCACAATGCCTTGCGTTTGTGTCATGTGTAATTTCTGTAATTTTTTACATTTTCTTTTTACAGTTTCTACAATTCCATTTGCTCATGTATAACAGCTACTGGCTCATGTAGTGAAAGACACAGATGGCACTGGCAGCAACATGTACACAGTAATAAGTTATATGTCATCAAAAATGTGCTTGCGTGTGTGCATGTGAGAGGGAGAATGTGCGCCAACGTGTGTGCGTGCATACAGCGTGCATGGTGTGTGCGGACTGACACGCAGATAGTACTAAATGCGATTATCTTCCAGTTTGTGTATTTCAGAGAGACGTCAGTGTACATTTGCGATGTGTGTCAGGCAGCTGTGCTCGTGTGTGAGAAACAGTGTCTGTGTGTGTTACATACGGTCCACGTGTGATGCTGCTATGTGCTGCATGAGACATCATTACTCCCATTTCTCCAAGCCTTGTCATAGACCCAATATTAAATGGTCAAAATAGTAAGTAGTCTTTTTTCAATTTAATGAACTTGACTATGCAAAAACCTCACTCAGGTGCGAAGTACCTGTGTGCCATTTTCAAATGTGTAGCTTGAAGAAAATTTTGTGCCTATAGAACAAACAGACAGACAAGCCGACAACCAAAGATTTATACATATAGAGAAGGGTGTTGAACAATTTGTCGTATTTCTAGAGGGAATACTATATTTGCAGCTGTAGCCTGAGTGATGGGTAAATGTATTCAGATAATTTCAGAAAAAAATGAATGCCCATTTAAACTTCTGTTCACTGGCAACGAACATGTTGCAAGTGTGCAACAGCTATGGACAGGTAAGATGGTCAGAGGGTCAGCAGTTCGAATAGATGATGTGATGAGGTGTTACATAACATGGCTGGACAATATGTTCAGGAGTTAAGTTACATGGAACCAGGCGACGTGAGGGTGTGTGCGTCAACGTGTGTGTGTGTGTGTGTGTGTGTGTACAGAGTGTGAGGACTGACATGCAGTAATAAGAATAAGAACAAATTGTGTATCATCAAATGTAATATGTATAAACAGAGCTAAGCAGCATTCAGCTGTCATAGGGAGCAGTTTTAAACATGTTGTGTTATAATAACAGCTCACTGTGCCTACTGTGTGTGAAAACACAGGGGTTTTGTGGTTTGAAGACTGTCTGAAGATATGAATAAGAATTTCTTAAAATATTAAGCATTTAATTTCCTTGATGGACTAATCCTCTTGTTTATATGGACACCCACATATAATTTTGAACACAGTGTCCCTCAGTAGTTGTGATATAGGGAAAAAATTGAAATTTAAATTCAGCTAGAAATGGCTGAGTAGTTAGAAAAGACAGAAACCTATACCTCTTTTTTACAGCAGGGTGAAGTTACTTCATTTTCTTGTGTGAACATTAAGTTTACCAGTTGGACTATGCAGCATTCCCTCGATGTACAAAATTAATATGTTCTTGAAAATGGTCTGTCTACCAAATTTGTTTTATGCTGGAAGCGTAGTATTAAAAATAATAATTCATTCCCATCTGCAAACCCCAAACCAATTTCCCAAATAAAAGAACTATATAACTATCACCACACTATTTTATCATAGTATAAAACCCTTCAGATCAATGACATAAGTTTTAAACAATTATTGTGGATAGACACGCATCCACAGTGTCCAGTTTCGCTGACACCCATAGTGAAACAACCCCTCCGTTCACAGGAGGGAGATCAGACATGTCCAGGGACATGAGCGACAGATGGAGAAGGGCTCGGAATTCCACAATCCAGTGCTGTAGCACAGTATGAGACCCCACCTCAGTTCAGATTCCCTTTTTCCCCCAATCCCCTCGATACACATGTCTAAATAAAGGCCTGAGAAGGATGAAATCCTGTGTCAGTATCTCCTCTTGTCCCTCGAACGAGTGCATTTGTCCCAGTCTCTAACTGGTGCATTTTAGAAACAAATTGTTTTCCTTATGTCCAGTAGACAGCAAAAAACATTCAGTAATGAAATTTATGTTAAAAAAATAAGTTCAGAAAATTTCAAATAAAGAGTCAAAGCAATTCACTGTCCTGAACTGTTACAGTACTGACAGGTGAAGAGAAGAACTGTTGATTGTGAGCTGTGGTTTATTGATCACCTCTTCCAAGTTTTTTAATTCCGTCCATCCTCATTTCTGTCTCTTTTCTACCAGCTTTGCTACTTTTTTGGCCATGTTTGGTTGGATTACATTTTCTGATGAGATTAAAATGAACACACTGCACAAACACGTCGAAACAAAGTGGACATGAGACAGGAGACCAACAGTAAACGGCTGACGGTGAACCCTTTACATTACTGCACCTCTGGCTCACTTGCATGACTTTCAAATTTCTTTTGGGTCTCACTTTGGATACATTTTTCTATATTGATCTGTCATTCTGTAAATCAACAACTGCGCATCAAAACCCAAGAGCCTTTATATGAAAATTTTAGAAAAAGAGAGTTTGTAAACTGAAGCATGCCCGCATACACTATTTCACTATTTCACTATTACACAACGTTTCAGTCGGTTCAAAAACTTAAGCATTTCGCGTGCATATTGCCACACGTGAGCCATGTCATATGACTGAAGAAGGAAACAAAACAAAAGAATACATGAGACATGGTCCACTGTTGTATGTCAGTAAAAGTCGCACCACTGTAATGGGATGTGTTCAGTGCTGCAAACAAATGCCGGTAACAGAATTCGGCTCTCTCTCTCTCCCTCTCTGAAACAGCTGTGGAGCCACTGGGTATAACTGATAGTTATTGTCATAGAGGAATAAACAGACATTCAAATAGTAAAGTGATTAATTGTTAACAGAAAACACGCTGGCTTTGGGCTTCTGAAATAATGTTGATGTCCACGCACATCCCTTTTTTTCTGCGTCAGTCTTTGACCAGTCCGATTGTTTCTAAAATTGTGGACGGAGCCAAAACATGGAGTGGGATAACCTTTTCATGCTGACTCCTTCCAGTCATCAGCAATGCATGCAGGTGAGTGGTTACTGTCATAGCACCTGTCCCTCTAAGTGACTGACAGCTGGAGGAGGTCAGCACAGCCTTTTGTTGATGCCTTTTCCTGGTCTTCTAATGAGCAGCTCTTTCCTGAGATACTCAGAGTCAGTAACCAGGCAACAGCCACCGTCTGGACACATGCTGAGAGCTCCAAACTTTGTACGCACTATCAAACACTCTGTTCTGGTCTGGCCAACTAGGCCTGTCAATAAATGTCTCAAACTGTTTTTTTTTTCTCAAAATCAGCCTTGTTCCTATGAAAACTTCTGTCTGATTGAACAATAGGAGAGAAAGAATTTACAGGGGCTGCTTGGATGCAGACTTTTGGGGTATTTTAAGCATGCCACAGTGACTGTCAGACACTGTGAAAACCCAGCTAGATGTATTCATCAAATCAGAATACTGCACATCTTCTCAGGTGCCTGTTTGTCTTTGTGTTCATTTACTGGAAAAGTGTAGGTGGTTAACATGTCCAGGGATATGGGTTTTACACAGAAAGCCATCGTATATTGTACATGGTGTGTGGCCCTGCAGTTTACCTTTGCAGAGGTTCCTGTACAGTAACGTGAAATTATAAGATGCAGTCAAGAGTTGTACTGAACTTGGATTCTTTACTGTGGTCAGTTAAACTTGTCACTTTGAGTTGCTGTAGTGTTTGATGAGGTCAATTTAAAAACCATTATTTCACTGCTCAAAGAGATTTTTTATGGAAATTAATGTATTTTCATCACAAGACCCCATTTCACTTATTCAAGGTTCCACTTCCAGCCTTTGATAATTTAGCTCGCAATTATCCATCATGGATGATGAACAGTGCCCCTGTGTGACAGATTCGGAAGTGACATTAGGCAGCAGAGACCATGTTCTGGTCACGTTGTTCTGCATTGCCAGATCTAGGATCTAGAAACAGCTACCAGGTTGCTGAAGGTCTTTCACCTTGTTTATTGTCAACAGGCTTCCCTGCGAATGCCAGTTTGGAATTTTTCCACCTAAGTCATAAATTAGTGCAGGATTTGAATTACTGTCTGTGGAATGAAAAGTGTGACACAAAGGGATAGGGGTCAGGACTAGGACACATGCAATTTCCTGGCTTGCTTGTGCCACTCAGATGAGACTGATTAAAGACAAAAATTTATGGGAAGAACTTTTGCTTGTTTGGCAGAACAGAAATAGGAATGCTACCGATCTGGCTAGGGAAGCTCTTTCCCTGCTTCCCTCTTGGTGGAAATGCCCATTTCCATGAATGCTGCATCTTACATGAGTGAGAACAGGCAAACTAATATGAAATAATAACCACAGCATGGTGCATCATATTTTGGTTTTGCAACCCCACAATACCATAGTGGGATTTGTGAGTCCTGCCACCAGAGTTTTTGTTAGACTTTTATTGCTTTCATCAAAAACAGGATGATGTCATGATGTCACCCCCCCCAATATTGTTAGTTAAATTGTAACATCGGTCATTTGGTTTCACTTTTTTTCTTGTCGCTTTTCTTCTGAAGTTGTTGAAAAGGCAAATTATCTGTATTTTATCCTGCATTTATACTGTTGTAGTTTTAAAACATTTCAGGCTTTGTACAAATCTATACTTTTGGAATCACTTGTAGACTGTTTCCAATAATTGTCTCGTCTTTCCCTTCTCTTTTGTACGGTCATGGTTATATACAATCTCTCCTCTGGTAATCGTAGCAATTTTAATGGGGCAGCAATTCCACAAGTGGCTCTCATATAGAACTTTGGTACTTGGGGGATGTCAAAATTGTAAAAATAAAACTGCAAGCATAGACGATATGACCACATACTGGTTCAATGCCATCTTTAGGCTGGCCGCTTTGTGGAGTGCGGAGTGGGATCTGCAATTACTTGTGGATCTCCGATCCTTCAATGTGGCAGCTGAAATGTTTCTCTTGTCCCGCAAATGGTTCACAAGTAAAAAGAATTGCCTGGAGTGATATGTTATTTTGCTTATTTTAAGAACTTTTATTCCAAGCCAAAACACAAGAAAAAACGGATTTCTTATTTTTATACAGCTGTTGTGTTACAGCAGCAATTTGTATGTTCAGCACCATCATAGTGCTTTACCTGCAGCTTAAATGTTCAGCTTTATTGGTTGCAAGACCGATTTTTATGACTACTTTACCACTAAACTGTCCTATCTAAAACTGCTAGCAGAAACTGACAGACTATTTTCAGTTTGATGTGTCTACTTTCTTCATCCATATCTATTTAACAGGCCTAAGCCAGTGATGTAGGCCTTGCTTTCATGCCTCCTCGATTGCCCGCATCCCGCTGGTCTTGAGAGCTTATCTCCCTTTTGGTTCCTGGGCTAATAAACAGTAAAACGCTGCTGACCCTGGACTTTATTACCTGCCACCTCCTTATTTATCTGGTTTTCAGATGGAAGAAAAAGCTTTCCATTCTGACAGAGCCAGGAATCGTTTTGTATTCACACACTAAGTTAACCTGACTAACAAGCAAGTACACTGACAAAAACTCTTGTATATATGACATGTTCATATGGCTGTAAAAAAAAATCTTTGCCCTTGAGATGTGTCTGACTGGTTTTTCCGCTGCTTGGAGTGCTTCCAACATCTTGAGGTATAAGAAGACTCCCTGCTGTTGTGCACTGGACATATGTTGTTTCATCTTTTGCTTCAGTCTAGTGATCCTCTCAATAGGAAAACTGTAAAGCACTCTGGGAGACTGTTTTAGCCAAGTAGTGGATTTGTAAGACAGAAAAGGATTGATAATAAACAACTCTGACCTCCCAACACAGCAGCGGACTGAAGGAAGAGTGTGTCATAAAACCAAACCTGGAAGCTCTTCCAGACTCCTGTTCAGGGGAACGGTGTTACAAAGTGATCATGTGTTGGACTGATCCATGGTCCATCTCACCAGAGAATGGCTGTACAGTGAAGTCATTTACCACGATTCTCTAGCAGCCCAGTACAGTTTGATTCTACAATCCTAATTTGAAAATTGAGTTTATTTCTCTATTTTATACTCTCCTATTTAGCTAGAAGTACTAGAGACAAGCAGATTCTGGGCTCCTCATGAGTAATGTTGGAGCTGTCAGATTGGAAGCTTAAACATCAGACTTGTATGGAAGGACAATATTCATGATATAGCTGTTTTGTAGTAATTTATGCTCAAGGCACCCAAATGATGTGAAGGCAGCCTGGTTCGGCCTAGTACTTGTGCTTCTGTTATTTGCAGCAGCTGAATTACATGCAGACAAAGAGCTGACAGAATTATGGGTTTGTGTCTCATTTTGTTAAAAAGGAAGCATTCTCATGTTGGGGAGAGGTGCAAGCTATGGGGGTGTCTTGTACTCAGTGGTGAATTTTAAAACATTTATTTTTTATTTATTGTGAAATGCCTGTTGGTTTTCATTGTTTTTTGAGTGCTACATAGTAGACGTTAATGCAGAAAGCTCTGGTATTTCAAAATTTGTTAGAGCTAAGCTTTACCTTGTTCCTGGACTCTAGGTATCACGATTTGTTATTTTTACATGCATTATTTTCTGAAATAGTAAAAAGGGCTTTTTTTTCCCTTTATCGACTTTTGCCAAGTAAAGGTGCAGTAGAGGTTTTGCTCTTCAGAAGAGTCTGGGAGTTACCCTTAAAAAAACCTTGGAGAAGTTTTGAAGGAATATGGCTTATGGTTTACATTTATCAAAAAATGGTTCCCAGTCCTCAGATTCCACACACAGACTGAATAATAACAACACGAAAGAGAATTTGTTAAAGGGGAGTGGGGAAAACTGGGCTTAATATTGGATGCTGGATAATTAAACAGTGAATTAAAAGAATGTGAGGGATGAAGGATGCTAAATGATGACCATTGACTCCCTCAGGTGCTCTTATTTTTTCCATTATACTGCTAAAAACAGCAGGGGGACTGCTGTCCAAGCAGCTTCATTTTTTTGTGAGAACGTTGAGGTTCCCACCACACGTCTCTGGCCTGGCCTGTGGCTGACCAGTTGTTGAGCCTGTCACCACCTCGCTCAGTCGACGCTCTGCTTTCACAGCACAAAAGCACGTGTGTTTTTTTTTCTGTGTGTGTGTTATTCCCAGAATGAAGAACAAGGAGCGCCATAAATGAAAAGCGTGCGAGTTGTTAATGAAGAAAAAATTTGAATGTTATGGCTAATATGGCTTTGCTTAATTAAGCTATTAAGTCAAAATAGACTTTGTTAGTGCAGAGACCGTAATTAAAATCTAGCTCAGATGGCACTTCATATACTGCCCATCATTGTACTTTCTAATGCATTGGGTGCCATTTACTTTTAATTGAGCTGAGTGGATTCCATGATTGGATTTTTTTAATGATGTACCTCTGGAGTTGACGGCTGTGAATTTTGCCCCTCGGAGCCAGTATGTGAATGACCGTCTGAGGCCCCACGTTTGGACCTCTACCGTAGTTTTCGACAACACCTAAAAGCGTACTTAAATCGCATGTAAAAATGTATTTCCGACATTGTCTGGGAGAACGCTTCGTATTCAGTATCTGAATACATTTAATAAGTGTGTGTTCAGGGCAGGCAACCCAGTACAGCTGTTGTATCCTCTGCTGAATTAAGTATCTCTAAGCACTCAGAATTGTTTGGATTCCATGTTCTGTCCACAGGGCAAATGTGCTGGAATCACAGGTCTGTTTTCTTAAAAGCTATGATCGCTTCACGTCCGTATTGCTTACTTAAAGGCAGGTGATACACAAGGCATTATCCCTGGCGTGTTCCCTGGGGACAAACTGGGACTTTTTAATGCCTTCTGAAATATCCCTAGAATGAATTGCTTTAATTGTACTGGTAATCCTCAGGTTTATTGCCTGCTGCAATAAACCTTAAACTGATATGCCAGCATTGCCCCAATGACTCCACGTAATTTTGTGCTAATGACCTAATTATATTCCGGTGTTCATTGACTGAAACAAAATGAGGAAGAAGGCAACCAGTCTTACAGAACATTCATCCTCACGGCATTAACACCCCCTTAAATATCAGTGTACCTGAGAAGGTCAAGTGTTATGACTCCCACCCCCAGCTGACTGGAACACTCTACTCCCTGCTTGTTGTGGTTCAGGCTCACTGCACAGTGCTCACACCTTATTATTTGTGTGTTACCATGGGCAACAGGCTTCGTGGCACATAGCGACAGTAGGGGCCATCAACTTCTGGTGTACCATCTCCTATAATGACGTCTTTCACTCCCTCTGATCTTCCCCAATGGTGGCACTTAGCCGTTTTTATATGGCTGAAATCTGGAGCTGGTTCCAGTGCATCACTTGATCTGGACTCAGTCGCAGGGGGACTGCACAGAGTCTGATAGATGGGCTTCATTTCATGAGGTAAACACTCCCCTGAAATATGGGCCTTTGCCTCCACCTGTCTATGCTGCAAACCAAGACCACTGCCTGGGGGTAATTGATGGATGTTTTTGTATCTTATAGAGATTCTCAAAGATTTGCACCCTCGTCCCCTTGACGTGAAAGATTTTGCTTTGTTACCGGGCCTTCCGGCACGTTAGGTCGAAGCAGTAGAGCAGCTTCCCTAAGGAGGGAAAACTCAACCTCCCACTGAATTATTTACCGACCTGCCAAAGAAGCAACACGGTTCAGTTCAAACAGCTTCAGAAGCTCATGTGATTCAGGCAGTTCTCTAAAGTCGTGCTTTTGCAAGGGCTGGTGAAGAATGTCTCGGTGTCATGGCATGGTTGGAATTTGTTTTTACTCCGTTCTAGATGATCTCTCAATTGCGGAAGTGCAGGCAATGGTTCAACATTCACACAGGGTGCCACTCTGGTTTTTAATTTTTTATGTTTTCTCACCAAATAGTCTGAAATCTGAACCCTTCCAATTAGACACAATTACTGCTCTCCCCAGGTATTAAGTGCCTATCATTCTGTGGTGGGAGGAAGGATGTGGTGCAAATAATGACTATTCTGAACCCACTCAGTTGCTTGAGGCATTAGTAATTTATTGCTTTAATATATACGTTTCAATCCCCTATGCACTGATATTTGTTTCTTTCCGAAAGAACGAGTCATACATTTTGTCAATAAATCCCCATCAATTAAAATAAGGTGTTTGTTTGCATAATAAAGGAACTGAAGGGAAATGCCAAAGGATCATATGCACTCAGAGGAAATAAAATAAGTTATTTATGGAAGTTAAGAATGTGCAGTTGTACTCTGAATGCTGGGAGCTTGAATCCTATTATTAAAAATGTATTGCTGTATTATTTTGAATATGTACAAATATCCCCCTATTTATTGGCAAGTGCAGATATCTGCCTCATTTTTGGTCACAACTCGGTGAAGCATATTAAACAATTTCACTCGCATTCATGCAAAAACTTTTAAGGCAAAGACTTCTCCTGAGGGATACCTGTTCTTACACATAATTTTTCCATTGTAATGCTTAGCTTTATAAATGTGTAAATTGCAAGTTGTTCTGGATTAAACCATAAGATAAAGAACAACATAATTAGCATAAATGGTATTTTCCTGAGAAATGATAACTGCATTTCTAACCATCTACGACGTATTTAAACAATAGGAAGCCAACTGAATTTAACATTGATGAAAGGCCTGAAAGCATGACTTTATGTTCTGTTTAATTCTTAAAGATAAAGAAAATAATTTTTTTTGTCCTTGCTGTTGGTATCAATTCAAGAGGTGAAGGCATTAAATTTGCCCTGTCAAGGAGACTATTTGGGAGGGCCTGACTGGAGGGCAATACTTTAGATTTCTTGAACGGCCCCCTCCTTAACAATAAAATGGCTTTCTTAATTTTTAGTCTATATTTATGCAAAGCTAAATCTTTTAAAAGTGCAAATCTTTTAAAATTTAAGCTATTGCATTTGCATTTGTGTAGGAGGTGAAATGTGGGGTTACAGGGAGTTTGTGTGACTATTCCAACGTACTAAAGACCTGTTTCTGCGGAGTTTCACCGGCCCGGGTGACCAGGGTAGACACCAGCTGGTGTCAGCATGTCACTCACTCTTGTAATGGTTGCATACAGTGACACTCATTTGCTGTTTACAATTTGGCTGTCTTGTACCAGAGCACGTACCTGTAGCTTTTCTCCTGCTATGTTCTGATGACCAGGTCAGCAGTCAGCTCGGTGACTACGGAACCATCTTTTGGGCCAAAAGGGGTCGTCCAGTTGTGCTCTATATACTTGGCAGGTATTGCTTCACCTGCATAAGTGAATAAAAGCAAATTTACATAAGGTGCCCATAACTTTCTGTGGATGAATATATGCAAAACAACAGACTGGTCAATGCATCTGTTAGAAACTAATATTATAAACCATGTCTGACTGGTAGCTATTTGCTAGATTTAGCAGTAGAGCATGACGTCAGCAGTCGGCTGTGACTGGATGTTAACCAGGGCACCAGCTGACCCTGATAAAGAGTGGCACTCCTGCAGCTAAGCTGCCCAATTAATCCACTTTGGAAGCTTTAATTGGAGGCGATGAAGAGAAGGTTGGGCAAGCAGAGTGGGTACGAGGGGCGTCACCGGGGCCGAGGGGCAGGCAATCAGTCGGCTGAAATGGCTGCTGTTAATGTGTTTGTTGTTTTCGCTCATTTCGCTTCCCTCGTTCGACAGTACAGAGCTGATGGGGGTCAGGGGTAAGCTGCTTCGTGAGAGGAGGGAGTGGGGGTGTCAGACAGCCACGCTGAAAACACTGCTCATTCAGGGTCACACTTTCATATGCTGTTGTATAACCTTAGATTCATGTTCTCTCTTTCTGACACACATTCTCACACAAGTGTGCGTACTTTATTCTGTGCAAACATTTTTTGTCGTATTTTGCGATACATCTCCATCCCTTGTCAGTGACTATGACCGGAAGCTTCAGCCAGGTCGACTGAAGCAAGGTTGATGAGACCTCAGGCTGCGTGAAGGTAGCGGTACATCTCCTGATCTACAGCCATCTGGGAGTCATCTCATACGTTCCCTCCGTGCAACTAACATCTCTGATAGCCTTCCTCCTCAGACTGTCTGTGATTCTCAGCACACAAGAGGACTGACTTTCTGGAACGGTCTCTGCAGCCTGCCTTCATGAATATACATTTAAAAGCACTGGTGCTACTGCAATGTTCTTCATGCTTCATCTTCTTCCTCTTGCTGTTCTGCTTTATGTGTTCTTCTCTTGGAACTGCAAGGTCCAGCGAAATAACTGGTCTAGAAGCATCAGACAGCCGGACAATGTCTTAGAAACATCTCTGTAATGGTTTTTGGAAATCTAAGTTGCTTTTCTAAGGCAACTGTAGACTGAAGTCTTGGGCAGGTTCTTTAACATTCATTTGATGCTGACAGTGCTGTTTCACCTTCCCTGACAAATGAGATCAGTTCTGCCTTGTCAGCCAGTGTGGTCTGCTGATACACTCTTGCTTTAAATGTATTTATAAGTCCTCACTTGTCCACTACTGCTAACCGACCGTTAACTCCTGGTAAGCGGCCTGGATAGATGCTGCGTCCCTTAAGCTGCAGCAAAACACCTTATCTAATTTTCTTGGTGTAAATGATCTGCTTCTTATACTAAAGTGCAAGTTTTCAGCAGGCTTTACTTACTTCAGCGCCACAGGTCAGAATATTAATGCCCTGAACCTGCTCAGCCTTCCAAGCTCCCGCAAAATTCACCTAAGTCCTTGGATGGAGGCTGTTGTCATGGTAAAGTCATCCATGAGGGCTCTGATGGTTGGCTGCCTGACATGAGATTTGGAGTGTGGACATCTACCTCTGACGACTTAACAAGTATATTCATGACCAAAGCAAATAGGATCACGTAGATAATACAGCGTGTAATTATCCCCTTGTCCAGCCAAAGCCGCTCAGATAGGGCCCCTTCTGCTCAGATGATCACACTGAAGCCACAGTAGTGATCCAGAATGAGACCATTACTGCTGCACGGGATGTCGTTGCCTGTGCGGCATAACCAGTGTTGTTACGCCCCCTTGTTTTCACATCTCTTGAACCAAGGTGTCACCACACCAGTATCCTCTAATCTCTAAAATTTCCTAACCGATTAAATCTGTTCAGTTCTCCTCTCTGAGAATCCGCACCCTTTCAACATACATTCACTGAAGTGCTACAGTACCTGTTCATCTGATCACCTCCAGAGCCAGGGCAGTACGGTGACACAGCAGCTAGCAGTGTTTTCTTTCAGTATTGGGTGTGATGAGAGGTTCAATCCCTGTCTGCGTGGAGGTGCACAAATGTTTCAGGTGTGTTCTCTAAACGGCCCACATTATGACCATTGCAAGAAATCTTGATGCAAAAAAATGGCATCAGCTGAAATACTGCATAGTACACATTGTAAGTGGCTTTGGAGAAGGATTATGACCTTCTGGACCGTATTTATAGACCTTTCAACTTGGCGGTTTGGAGCTGAACTTGACTTTGTCTCTTGACTTTCACCTCTTTCCTTCTGGACAGAAGTGGATTCCTTCTGGCCCAGGGTACTCAGTTCGCTTTACGTTTCCACCAAAGCCATGCATTACAGCAGCTTCTGGTCCTTGGCAGGTTCACTGTATGCGGTGGTAGGTAGTTGTGAATGTTGCCTCCAAAACAGAGCAACTGCATTCCAGCCCCAGCAGCTCACTTGTAAACTCAAAGGAATCCACTAGAAAAGCTGTTCACTTTACAGCCCTCACTTACTTCTTTCTCTTATGCAAAGACAGAAACCTCTTCCTAAAGAAGCATCTTAGATCAAGTCCAGCTTGATATCCTTAAATGTTCCCATAATTATGTTCCCAGTTTATTATATTTTCTACCTGATTGTGGGGTTAGAAAAAGGAATGAATTCTTAAAGGAGGACTTTAGTCTCAGGTTTTAGTCTGTGGAATGTGGAGACCATTACACCTTTTTTAGGCTTTAGCTGAGCTGAAGCTGTGACCAGACGCTTGCAGGTTTGGGGACTAACAAAAACATTTAGAAATCAAATTGGAAAAAATGGGGAAAGAGAACTTGGATTTGGTCGAGGACATCAAAAGATAAACAAGTCCTCTGACTGCGGGGAACTTAAAGAAATTTAACGGCTAATGGAATGTAATTATCTTCTATTTTTGTTTGTGGGTTTTACTTCCCTGTTCCACACTACTCAGCTGAATAATTTTTAGGGTCTGTGCTCATTACCACTGTCTACCTACTTGGTCACTGCTCTCCCATTGCTGTCACCAGAACATCAGGGGTGAAACACCAACTCCCCCTGGTAGCCCCACCGTTATCAAACGTGCTGATGTTCAGCATCCTTTGCTCTCTTTCTCAGTGAGAATGTGGAACAGCTGAGCTGTGCGGTGCTGCCACCTGGTGGGAATTTGTGGCAAACACCTCTAATGTGATCTTTGGTGGATTTTTATTTGAAATGAAGCACAGCAATTCCTCCGTATCCGAACGATCTGTATCCGAATTTTCGTTGTAATGGCTCTTAAATTAATACCCGTATACTGAAATCAGAACGGAAACTTGTGCTGTGACTAATTTTTAGCTGAAGCCTCGTCCATAATAAAAAATCAAAAAGCGAATAAAATTGAAAATAATTGTTAAAATCTACAAATAAATGTTGTGCAGTACTGTACAGGTTACTATGATAAAATATTACTTTGCGTATTATAAGAAACTCTATTGTGTGTTGTTACGAATTTATCCAAATCCAGACGTGCACATGAACAGGTGTTATCAGCTGTTTCGCCTTGTCTGAACACGTTTGCATCACATTATCACAACAACTAAGCGTTTCATTTTTAAAAACAAACTGATTCATTTAAATGCCCGTTGTTTTTTCCGATGAAGTGGAGGACCCTCCAGGCTACTTTGACACACGTCTTTATTCCCTTTCTTTAGCATTTCATAACACTGACCTCTCGCTTTGAATCCCGTGCATGCGCCCTCTCATCTCCCATGTGTCACTGTGGGGTCACTAACGTGAAATGTCCTGTACTGTACCAACGGTATAAACATATAAATTAATGGCAACATTGTTTTCTAATTACATAACCAGTGTTTACCATGTTTTATTGTGCTGAAGTGACAAGTTGATAGCTATAGAGGTCTTTTCTGAGGGGCTGTGATCACATTATTTATTTATTTCTCCCCTCATTTAAAATAATGGGAAATAGGCACTTGGTATGCGAAAAATTCAGTTTCCGACACATTTTCAGGGACGAATTAGTCAGATACCAAGGGATTACTGTACAGAGATGTAACTCAAGAAGGAAATTGGTTGTCAGAGATTTAATAGATGTGCACATCCAATGTAATTTTATTAGCCCATAAAAGCTCTTCTGTCAGCAAAGACAAACAACTACACTGTGGGAGAAAAATCAAGCCCTGCCCTCCTCTGCTGTGGTAGAGTAATATGGCTAACAATACAGTAACTGGACATCGAACACAAGCGACATTGAAATATTGAAATCTAATGTTTTGCGGGGGGAGGGCAAAAGGATGTATGTTGGGGAAAGGATCCTAAACAAGCTGAGCAAAAAGTGACACAAGACAGCCATTGTTGCCAGCGACACCCAAGCCTTCTGCAGACGTAAAAGAAACGAAGTGGTGCTTGGGAAGAAATGGAAAACAAGATATTCTCTCTCTTTTACTCACTATTTACTTGTATTTCATCTGCCTGATGCCCAGCCCTGCATTATTCAGATAAGGCTTATAACGGACCCTTTCAGACCAGTGCTGTTATTGGCACAGAGAAATGCTTTATTCCAAAATCTCGGATACAAGCCAGGGTGATGTCATGCCGCAGATATGATAAGGCTATTGTTTTGACACAAGTGTCAATAGGATCTCTGGCACATTGTACACACTGAACACATTCTTTAGTTTCAGTTAGTACTCATGGAGATATGTGAGGACAAAGTGTGCATTTTGTGGCTCTGGCTTATTGTCTTTTGGAAACTAGCATTGATGTTGTGGTGATTTCTGAGCTGAGTTTATTTCAGAACTGTCTGGCTGTCCTCAAATCCAGACCCCCCCTCCCCCCAACTTCCCACTCTTGACAGTCACTGCTTGAAAATGAGGTCCAGTGTTTTAACTTTCAGATCAAAGAACCTCCTGATGACAACGGCAATAATTGTAATTTTATTCTCCTTACTCAACCCTGCAACGTTCTGCTCAGTTGACTTAATGTTTCAGTTTTCTAAACATAAGATTCCTGAATTTGCATTTGAAGCCCACATGTTTTAATGGGTTTTTAAGAGAACAAAAAATGTTTTCAGTGGGTTTTTAAATATTTTTTTATTTTCTTTCTTTTTCAAATTTCTTTTACATTTGGAAGTAACAGAAAATCACATTTTACGTCATGGCAGTAAACCTTTTATGAGGAGTGATTAAAAAAGTACTAAGAACTTTTGTCTGTCCTGTGAAGAGAGTCAAATTCTTTGTATTTTTTGATCAACCCTCGTATGCTTGGTCATCCACAAAGTGCTACTGTCATAGGAATCTCCGTGATTTTATGAACTTCAGAAAATGACTTTTTGGTAAGCAGAAGTAGGTTTGCATGCATAATTGTGAAATAGTTGAACCTGTAATGTTTGGTGTAGTTAACTGCATTAAAAATGATCTTGTCTCCTTCTTAGCAGGCATCAGTGTCAGCAATACCTACCTTAGTTTTAGAGAGTTTGTGAAAGGAAAAAAAGGCGTGGAGAAGAAAACAGTAAAGCAGTTTCCCACGCATAGAAGTGTGGGAGCACGCACACATACTCTTCCATCAAATTATGCCTCTAAACGTGAAAGCTGCAGGTCACCAAGGGTGAGGCGGTGAAGATCCAAGGCATAGGCCATGAATGGTCCAATTGTGGAATCGAGGCCAGTGGGGACTGTGGGAACCTTCCTCCAGATGTGGAACTGCTGTTGGCAGAGCACCAGGCAGGAATTTGGGGATGTGATAGCACTTCTGTGAAGGGAATCAAGACCAAATGAACTGCACTTTCTCTGGCTGTGCACATGTACCCCAGACAGCGGGTGAAGAGGGAGCCCCCCCTTTGCTGGCATGCAGGTGCAGCTCTCGTGCAGAGGGATTATGGGTTGCCACTGTCAAAGTCCTGCCAGGAATTTGTAGATGGCTGTCCCTAAACACCACCTTGTGTGTGTATGGTGCGTGAACCCCTAAGCTGCTGCAGTCCTGATGTCTAAAGGGACGGCATCTGCCTTTTTAAGGAGTGAAGGACTATTAGAAATGCTGAGTAGCTCAAGAAAATGGGGAGTATCTGAACACAGATTTTTGTCCTTGACTGGTTAACGTCATCATAAGTCAGCCACATCCCTGCCATTCTGAGCTAACTTGTCCACAAGGCGAAGACGTCTTCTCATCTCCGTCCATTTGTAAAGAATGGATTCGGGTTTCTTTGCATTACTTGGATGAAGACAAATGATTGTAACTATGATTGAATTTCCTCTTGGGTCCAGTGTGCTGGTGTGTGCCATCACGAGTGCTCATCCATAGGTACCCCCTTCTCTTGCAATCTCTGAGAAGATGTCTGCTTTCTGTTCAGTGGGGTCTCGCCATGCTCCACCAGTATCCAAATCTGGTGTTGGATCAGTGTGTTATGTAAGATATTGTCCAAAAAAGCAATATCGTGGAGTGGCCTCAGTGAACAAGAATGCCTCTGAACGAGTGTTTTATTGCATGTGCTATTTTTCAAAACAAGCCTTTTGTTGGGAGTAGCCTTGCAAAGCTCTGTAGCCATTAAAGTGAATAAGAAAGGAATGTTTGTCAGACACCAAAATGAACCCAATCACAAGGGATCTTATGCCAGGAATCCTGTACTCATTTCAACCACAGCATTCCTTAGGTGTTGGGTAAGCTCATTGGGGTCTCTCCACTCCCAGACTTTCTTTGTTTGTCCCCCACACCCTTCCATATGGCTGTAGCCCCAATACGGTTCCCATTACCTCTGCCTCCACCCAACCCTTGCTTGTTCCATCTCTATGCTGCTCAGTCTCATGGGTGCGGTGTCATACCTCGAGATATGCCTATTCCAGTTAAGAGAATTGGACTATTATTTAATAGCCGGGCTTTATTTTATGAGGTTGTGCACCTCTACAGCTGAGCAGTATGAGACCTTTACGTTTATATTCACATTTATTCATCTATTTCTCCAAAGTCAGTAATTATTGTTTTGTAGTATTTAACTGATACCTTTATTCAGCCTCCCTTACCATGTCATGCACAAAACGTTCATTCATTCAGCGAGGATGAAAAAGCGAATGATAACTGACATCTAAAATATTTTTAGAATCATTTTGGATTATATATCTTATTGATTTCTGTTTAAGCACAAGTTTATTGTAGCAAATCCCATAATGTTTAGGTAGTGACAAGGTTTTACAGTTTTACAGGCAATTTTAGGAGCCTGAAGATGTCTTTTTACCACAGGCCACCATGAGGAAACCCACTTTCTAAATGTGTGGAATGTAATAGCTATGAAAGAGCTGAACGAGTCCAGGTACAGACCCACGCAGTATTATAGAGTACAAATAATTAATAAAAGGAAACTGTCTTGTTATGTTGTGTTGTGATAAGTAGTGCTAACAGCTGGAAATAACTGTCCCCATTTTAACAGGATTTGATCATACTTTGCCATTTAGGGACATTTTTTGAGCTTAGGAAAGTGTGAATTTTTTTCTAGTTGAAACTAACATTAATCGAGTTTTTGTGAATCCATTATCTTAGCAAGGAGACATACTTGATATTTTTACTTTGGCTCAGTTTCCTCTGGGAGTCGAGTTCTGTCTTGTCTTTTCACTTTCCACTTGGACATTTACATGCTCAGGTTTACTTTCACGTGGCCTTCAGCCCTGTACAGTGAATGGGGATAAAAAAAGTGATAAAAAAGTGATGCAGAACTAACACCGGTACAGAACCAGAACCAGGGGGAACTAGAAACAGCCATTAAGCAAAGGGAATAAACTTCCAGTTATTCACTGATGCCAGTTCCACAAAGTGCTGGGATCAACAGTACACACTTTCTGGACAAAAGACTGGTCTTATGCGCACGGAGTGTGTAGACCTTAAAACTGACCTTTCTGACCTCTTCTACATTTAAAATGACAAAAAAAAAACTTTTCCAGAGTGATCATCTGTATTATTGCAATAGTATTTACTACTAATCATAGCCAAATTTAAATGATAATGTTTTAATGCAGCTTTTCTGTCCCTGGCAAATGTGTCCTGGAAAGATATCAGTGAAACTGAGACACGTGTTTACACATTCCTTTGGTGAAAGAGCCTATTTAGGGATGGATGTTTTTGTTGTTCACGCTCTCACACTATCCCCTCATTTCTGATGTAAACAGATAAGGACAAAGATGTGTTTGCTACTCTGGAATACAATGGCCCCTGTTCATAGTGCTTAAGTTGAAAGAATGGGGGTTCATGATGGGTGTCCAAGCAGGCCAGGTGATTTAAATTCCTAAAATGACTTAGGTTCCTTTTAGGTCACCTGTAGATCTTCATATGAGAAAAAATGTATGCTATGATGTCACACATATAAATATATCCTTTGTGTTGCTGGTGTACCCTAGAGAAGTCAAAACATTTTTTCTACTTTTGCATCTACTCCTGGTGTCCTGGAGGATTAGTGTCTGAGGAACATTGCAGGCAACTGCATCTTACATTTAGTGGTATAAGAGCTCTCATTGTTTTTCCTGAGGGTTCTTCACCAACAAGCATATATTGTTTATGCAACTCACATTACCTTGGGATTGATCTCCTTTATAATGCTTCCAAATACTTTTCCCTTTACAACTCTATCTGTTGAACTGTTGTACTCTCTTTGCTTCACCAGCCAGTCTGTACCCCTGATAATTTGACTCTTTCCTTTCCTGGCCAGAAAGGGTACTTTCCTTTCAGCTAACCATACTAATAAAAACTGATAAAACAAAACCTAGATGAGGAGTTGTTTTCCTGGTTTATCTCTACTGAAATGTGTACTTGAGCCTACATTCCAACCAGCATCGGTCCACTTTTGGCTTACATTCCTCTCATGTCAGAGTGATGTTATGCTGGTGGTAGTGGTGGTGTTGGTGTCCCTGAAATGATCGGGACAGTTGACTTAGAGACATTATCTAGACTATTATATAGAAGCTATAGAAGAAGTCTGTTAAACCAGGGGTCCAGAACATTTGGGTACGATATAACAGGAGTGTGCAGGACTTGGGGTGGCTCAGCATGTAATGCTGATGCCTCGTGGTACCTGAGCTGGTTGGGCATGAGTTCAAATCCTGCTCAGTGTGTGTGGAGTTTGTATGTTCTCTCTGTGTCTGTGTGGGTTTCCTCCCACCATCTGAAGAAGAAGGTTAATGAAACTTGAATTAATGGTCACGTTACGTTGCCTGTAGCGTGTGTGTAAGTGTGCCTGGATGTGTGACCTGTGTCCCCTCTGGGGGCTGTTTCATCACCAATTGCCCTCTGGTTCTGGGAAAGGCTCTGGACCACTGCAACCCTGCTCAGGATAAGTGGTTAGCAAGAATGGATTAATGGAACTTTATTGATCCCTGCAAGAAAATGTCTTGTACAGCAGCTTACATAAGAAATAACAGAAGCAAAAAACGTAAACAAACCAATAAAAATAAATAAGTAATTGGTAAATATGGTATAATTGTCTTGTGTGACATTGTGGTAGTTAATGGCTATTGGTAAGAAGGACCACCACAAGTGCTTCTTAATGCACCTAAGTGGCTACAAGAGCTCACACTGATCCATTCATTTAGGGGATGTGAGCCATTGTCCCTGATGGACTGTAGCTTCCTCCTCATCCTGGTCTCTGCCCCGACCTCCATCGAATCTGGACTTAGACAAGACCCGCTTTCTTCACTGCGTTGCTGAGTCTGTGGCTCTCACTAAAAGTACGATCACTACTGTCTGGTAGACCACGTGGAGGGTGTTGCTACACATGTTAAAGGGCCTTTGCCTTCTACGATAGTGCAACCTTCTTAACATCCAACATTATACATTTTTTTGGGTTTGACTAGCAGGTGAAATGATTGCTACCTGCACCAGTTTCAGCCACTCGGCTTGTCAAACGTCATTGTTGATAAGAACTAAGTCTTTTTTCTCAAAGCTGTGCCTCTATATTTAGACTGCTGGTTGGTGTTTAGGATTTGTTTTTAGTTTCTGGGCATGTTGGAACCAGCGAGTTGTGTAATGGTGCGAATTCTTTTGAACTGTGACAAGAAACCTCTCCCCCTTCGGTGACTAAGCATGACCATATTTAGATATCTGAGCCGAGGTTCGCTGCGTGAAAGATACCACGTTATCGGAACATAACAGTGACCACCTTCATTTATCTGGCAGTCTAGTTCCTTGACAGTTATTTTACCTGCTTGAGCTCAAGACTTCAATTATGGCAAAAACTCTTGGTGTTGCCCTTGATTTCATGAAGATCCGCAGCCTGTTCTTGTACAGATTTTGGACTAATTACCGGATGTTTCTGGAACGAAGGTTATAAGATTCATCTGCACTCTACATACAGAGGTAGCTGATGGTGGCATCTCCACCTGAGACAAAAACTGAGAAATGTATTTTTCAGTAGATGTTCTGTTAACATACAAATATGGCGGGAGCTAGAACATTTGTCAAACTTCACATTTGCTGTGTAAGAGGCACCTCCAAAGTAGACGAGGAACTGAGATGTTGATCTAAGATATGAATAGTATGGCCCAACAGAACGAGAGGTGCGATTTCCAGTTTTTTTCCAATAGCAGGCAGGACACAACTGTGGAAACAAAGTTCAGCTTAAGTTCAGGTGTGCCTTTCCATGCTTTGTGGCAAGAAACTCTGTAGGAGCTGGTTTTTCACATCTGGGTTTCTCTTATGACTTAAATAAGATGGTCATTCCAGTTGGAAGTATCACTCAGATGTTGTGGACGGAGAAGAAGACATTACCAAACTAGGTTATAACACATGACTTTTATGCGCTAAAGCAAAACAATCCAAGAGAAGGATGACTAGCATATTCCATCACTCTTGCCTGTTTTTTGAGGACTGTCCAACCACTTTAAATCTTTTTTTGTAATATGATCATTTTTTTCTCAGTCTTTGTACAGTAGAATTGTGTGATTGCTCAGTTTGGTGCAGAATGATTGTTGTGCATTCAGTTGTGCATAAATACAGAAAATTTCAGATACTAATCAAATTCCTCAAGGAAAAATTGTAACATAGCATGGTGAGCAGCGTGAGTTTACCTGAGCTGTGGGTGTAGGTTTAACCCCCATTCTCTCTCAGTGGAGTTTGCATTTTCTCACTGAGTGGGTTTATTATAAGTCACGGACAATACAAGTTTTAAACAAAGTGACATTATTTAGATATACGCCAGAAGACTTCTTCTCTGTATCACCACTGGCCTCTGTGGTGGCGGGAAATGTTTAGGACAGATGGGTGAGGGGTGAGACAGAAAGGCATCTGTGAGATCACATAAAGGCTTCTAAAGTTTAAAAAGGAGATGAGTGGGCAAAAAAAGCCTCCCCACCATCAATGGTTGTGAAGATGTTAAATCTAAATGTTATTCTTTTCAGCTCTCAAAGGAGACTTTGTGTTGAGGTCCAGAAGAACACATCAGTCTATGAAAGGGCCTTTCTCTTCCTCCCACCAGCCTCATTTAACCCTTTTTTTAACCTTGTTTTCTGTCTTCCTTTCTCAGCAGCTACTTGCCGCCCCTTGGACAATCTCGATCCCACACAGAGCAGTGGACATCAGTGGGCCTTGAAACAGTAGCCTGTCCTCTGGCTTGGACAATTTATCTGCCCTTGGTACAGAGGTTGGTCAGAGGTTGCTCTCCTGTTCCATTGAGCTACTTCAGCCTGTGCTATAAGGGAGAACATTAAGGTCAATTCCTCCCTTTTCTCCCAGCTGATAATTCATTTTGGTTTACGCAATATAGTTTCAAAATTTCCCCCTAGACTGCATTCTGTGTTAAGTAGATCCTTCTTCACTTTACGTTGTCCTTGTACTTGTTACTTGTCCTGCAGAAAAGCAGACCCTATTTACATACTCCTCTGTCTCTTTGAGGATGTCAGTTCTGTTTGTGGAAAGTTAATCGGAATATCACACTTCTCAGTGCCTGCTTATCATTTTTCTGATTTTGATTTGAGACTGGGATATATCAAGACTGGTAGCGAACACCACACTACTAAGGATCCTCCTGGTCTGTTTGAAGCTTTCCTAGCTTCTCTCACAAATGCATACAGTTTAGACCCAGCTTGGCACAATCATTCCAAGACTGGATCTAGTTAACACACTCATGTTGCATGAATGACATGTTAGGTTGAACTGTAGTGTTGGCCTTGAGATGAATCCACCCCACCTTTAGAAGCAGGCAGTTTGTCAGACCAATTTTGAGAAAGAAATTTGGGTTGGACAACATGCTGATGATGTAATTTCTTAATACTTGCAAACTGTGCCACCGTAAGTGACTGATGTGCACTCAGGCTGTTTGCATTTTCCAGCACAACGGTAGATGTCAAGAATTCTGACGTTCTGTTGTTGTTAGGTTAAACAGACGTTTTACTACAAGAATATGGGGTAAAAGAACAACTGTTGTGTGCCGTATGAGTGCAATGCTGAGTTGTGTCTGTATTTTGGGGTTAAAATTGAATCTGTTCAATGTGAGAATTAGTTTTGGCCAAGGTTACATTTTGTCTCCACTGCTATTTGTGATTTTCATGGACAGGATAACATGGTCACTCCAGGTTTGAGGGGGTTTCCAGCTAGGGGGAATAATAGTTGCAACTCTGCTGTTTACGTATGGTGTTGTCCTTCCGGCTTTGTCTAACTGTGACTTTTGGCGTGAACATTCACTCCTGGCTATGACGTGGCTGATATGAATATCAACACCTTTATGTCTGAGGTCACAATCCTCTCTCTGAAGAGAATGGGTTGCTGTCTCCATGTGAACCCCATTCTGATGGCGTTCAAGTGTCTTGGATAGCGCTCACAAGTAATGGAGAAAAGAGACGGATGATTGAAAAGTTTATTTTTCATCATCTGTAGTTTTGCAGGCACTCGACTGATCTATGGTCATGAAGCGGGAGCTGAGTCTTTGTGTTACTGTTCACGCTTTGGGTGTTTTGGGTAATGACTTCAGGAACAATATCTTGGATACAAATGGCAGAAATGTACTTTCTTTTTAGGGTTGCTGAGCACGCTTTGTACGACAGGCTGGCAATCTGGTGGAGCCTCAGGGTTGCTGCTGCTTGACATCAAGAGGAGTCAGTTGATTTAGTACAGGCATGTCTTAAGCATGAGAGCACTGAAGCTATCTTGTACATATCCTACTGATACTAGTCCCCAGGCAGACCCAGGACACACGGGAGAGATTATATCCTTCAGATGGCCTTGAAACCCCTGGGGATCCCCAAGGAGGTGCTGGAAACCATTACTGGGGAAAGCATTATTTGAGCGTACTTGCTCAACCTGCCATCACTTCGATCATCTTCAGTACAAGTGCAGGGAAACTTATTAACTGTCATGACACACCCTGATATTAGATTAAACCTCCCGACTAGCTTCACCCTTACAGAGTGTTCAAACTTTATTCCACCTTATGTCCAACATAGAACTGGCCCTGTATTGTAGCACAGGGGCTCTGTAGTTAAACGTACAAAGGGACAGGAAGGAATAGGATGTGATAAGCGATCTGTATGAGGGGCTTCTCTGGGGGGCATTGTCCTGAAACACCCTGAATGAGGTTCCAACTTGGAAAAGCTTGGGTTCCCTGCAGGAAGAGAGTTGTTCTGGGAGAATGGACCCAAAATGGGCCAAGGTGAGCCAAACAGCTGCAGCTCCTCCTTGCACAAAAGAACATCCACACCCAGCCACGGGTGGCTGGGTGTCCGTGTTAATTTCACAGTCAGTTGGTTTGTGTAGATCAGTATTCACTTTCAATATTTTTTTTCCCAAGGCTAATAGAACCTTACTCTGGGATTCCTTTTTTTCCCCCCCACGTTTATTTTTAAGTCTCCTTTGTGAAATTTTCTTTTTGCCTAAGTCCTTGCCTTATGCTGATTTCTTCAATTGGTGAACTCTTTTCATCTCTTCAGAAATGTACCAGTAAGTGAAGTGGTGGTTTTGTCAAAGAAACTTTATAGCACTAGGGAAAGCCTTTTAAAGTCTTTTTCAGACCCCCCATAATTGTCTTTTTTGCCCTAAGAGTGGTGAGCTTTGATGCTGCCATTCCGCTTCATCACGTGTGGATGCAGAATGTTCTCTGTTCAGGTCCTTTAGCATTGTGAGTTCTCTTTCACAATAGATAAATTGTACTTCATTCTCTTTCTGTTTAAGCATAAAATGGCCCCATACTTTAGATATGTATATATTTTTTGCACGTTCCTCCTCTTTTCGCTCAGTCTGTCAGCTTTCGTCAAACTCTCAACCCCCCGCAAGGCCATATCGCATGTCAGTAGCATGAACTCTTGGTGCAGCAGGACTTATCATCAGGGCTTTCACTGTTCCTCAGCAATGTGCGTGAAGATAATAAGAGGAATATACATCTTAATATATATAAAGGTGGAATGGATCCTCAAAGCAGAAGATTTTAATCAAGGATTTTAATTAACTAAGTTATTTGATTTCATATTAGAATTGTTTCAGCTGTAACACACATACACATATATGCGCACAACTCCTCACCAGTGGTCCAAACATGCCTGGAACAGAGGAACACACTTTCACATGTACCAGTCATTTTGGCTGGAGGGCGTCGCAGGAAAACATAGTAACCCTGCGGAGGACTAACAGTGAGCTTGTATACCCTTTTGCTTTTTGTGTGGCACCTGCTTGATTAATGTGCCCATAACAATCTGTTCACACAGTGATGTCATTGGCATCTATGGTCTTCCTGTTCCCCCAGTGAGTGCTTGAGAAGCCGCACAGGTATTTTTGCTGATGTGGCACATTTCCAGCCAGTGAGAAGTGTCTTAAAAAGAATGTTGGTAATGACAATGGCAGTAGAAAAACTACCTGAAATACTGGCGATGACAGCTAGTAAGTAAGAAAGAGCTTTTATTAACACTGATGTGCCTGGCAGTTGGCACTGTCGGGTTTCCATTGTTGTCACCCTCATGTTGTACGCTCTATTTGTGGAAGTAAGTGTTCATGTGAGCATTCTTCAGTGATTGACAGACATGATAATTCTGATATTGCAGCCAGTACCCATATTTTTCAGCACTAATCAGAACAAAAGACTTCCTCAGGTTCCTCAGCGTGTTTGGCAAACCACTGCAACTGTTTGGGGGGGGGGGGTGACGGGGGAGAAGGTGTCAGCATTCTTCCAGATGTACTTCAAAAAGCCATACTGAGATTTACCACATTCCCGACATAAATGCTACTATAGGATGTCACGTGCCTTAAAATGGGCCCTTTTCTAAACACTTTCCTCATAACACTCCACAGTTCTGGTATTTGAAAAAAGGTGAACTGTCCCTCCTCATGAATAAAACACTAAAACACTCCAGCATCTCTTGACATGGTTTGTGCTGTTGCACCTCAGTATCTGCTAATAGCAGCCTTTTCAGGTTTGCTGGTGATATTTATTTTTTTGTGTTAGCTATCTTGTCAAAAGTTCCAGCAGAAGTCTTCCACCTTGAAGTCTGATGTAGATCCTTGTTAAGTGTAGTCTCATTTTTGTTGCAGGTTGACTGAAACATGGCAGATTCACACAGGGTTTCAAGCAACTTGAAGTAAGGTTGGTGACTGAAACGCACAGTGGGTCACTTACAGAAAAGCTTTTCAGAAGAACTGCAGTAAATGTTTTTGTATGAGCATTCTGAGGACCTGCAAGTTGCTGTGTATGAAGAAAGTGCTTAACAAAACCTCAATACCTACACAAGAGCCTGCTGTTGTCATGTCATGTCTGGCCAGTCGCATGACCTACCGTCTGCCACCTGAATGACCGTTACTGCCAGGTTTGACCGCTACTCATTCATGCAAGCGTTCAGAGGTAAAAGTCAGCCATCGCTGCCAGGCTCCCCCTTAATCTGCAGAAACAGCTAAATGTTTGGGGCTTTTGCACCATGTGGAGCTCAGGATGCTTGAAAGGCTGTTTGTTAAGGCTTTGGTGGTTAGTAAGTGCTTCCTTTGTGTGGTTTCATGCACAGAGACGGGGGGCTAATGTCTCCCAGCGGGCATACAAAGAGGGCCTTCATTTTCCCTGGCTCAAGAGGGTTGAAATGATAAATAGGGCAGAATCTCCGGGGCAAAGGTACCGGGAGAGTGAGGGGGCAGCGGGGCAAATGTGGGGTCAGAATCACATGAAGGAATGTGTTGTGACAGTGTGGGTGGTGAGCTGTGAGGAAGAATATCATGTCAGAAAAGGGTGTGTTACTGGGACAAACAGCGAGATGAGGGCTGTACAGAAGAGTCTTGTATGTGTGAAGGTCATTTGTGGAATGTGAAATACAGGTGTTAGCAGATGTTGAGCACAGGTTGATTTGAGGTTGACAGAACATGACAAACTGGGCAGTGTGGCAAAAAACAAGCACGTGTTCAGGTTTGCAGTCCAGTCAAGTGGAACAGGTACAAGGAATCGCTTACAGCCTTCTGCCCACCTTTCCCACCTGTGGATCCATGAAATATCCTGCCCAGCTGCTGAAGTGGGAAGCCATGATGTAATCACCTCCTCTGGAAACAATAGGCTCTTTCACCACCTGTGATATCCATCAAAAGGGAGTGTTCTAGGGACTACAAACCCTGGCTTAGTAGGAGAGTAGAGTGCAGACATTGTCACGCTCACACACACACAGTACCTAATTTTTTTTTGGTTTTACTTATTAAAAGTGGATGTATTCAACACCATCCCAAGAAAATGTTGGCACAGTCCATGTATGTATTACCAGAGCTTAGGGGAGATCACACAGCCTTAAACAAGTTCCTACAGCTTCAATAAAAGTGGACAACGTGCATTAATAAAAATTTTTGACTTCATTTCAATTTATATCTCAAGTGATTCTATCACTTACGGTTAAAAATTTGAATGCACCCATAACCTTACAGAAGACTACATCTGTTAAATACTTCAGTCCAGCCTGAATAAGTCATTGTTTTTATCTTTTCTTGTCTGCTTGTGCTTTCACGGACTCTTTGTTGAAGCACAGAAATGCAGTCAAAACTTGTCAGCAAGGCTTGTTCCAGATTGTCAGGCTGGCTTTGTTACTGAGCAGTAGCTGTTAATGCTGTGTTCACATGGATCTTGAATTTTATTCCTTTTTGTCTTATGTTCGTCAACAGAGGGTCGAGCTGGAAAGGGGTAGCTGAGCTACGCCAAAATGTTTTAGGCATATTGCTAAGCCCTTCCCTGCCCAAGCCCTGTTTCTCTGTTATTTGGTTTTACTTCTGCAGGGCATAATGTGATGCTCCTTTTATTAGGAAAGACATATGACTGTTTTGTTGACTAACACTTTTATCCAAAGTCACATACAGTTTTGTGCTACACCTGGAAAGTGTGTGTGTGTGTGTGTGTGTGTATTTTATTTTCTGGGTTCAAACAGCATGACCCTGCCTGGGACCTATGCCAACAACCTTCAAGCTACAACTTCACAAACACAACCTTCACCCTTCCTTTGAGAAATCAGATAGTACCCTGGTCAAAACAGCTACCAGTAACAGAACTTCTTTGAATGATCTGCTCACAAGACAGCCTTTATATACTATAAGGTTTACCAATTTGTCTTCTGGTGGCCTTTTAGCCTGCTAAATTTGTGATATTTTCATCATCATCAATGCATGTGTAATCTAATAGAGACTTGACATGCAAACAAGCTTAATAAATCATTGGGTCATTGTTGACTCAGTGCCACAATAGAGGCAGGAGCTGCAGGAAACACGCGCCAGGAGGGTAACAAGGTCTCAGCTGCTGCCAGATTAGCACGCTCCATATTTACTGAGACAGCAGGAACCCTCAGCAGTCATAGCCAGGTGGCAAGCACACCTTCACTCAGACAGGAGGGCTCTTTCAACAGAAAGCAGTCCTGCCTTTCCCAAACTTCTGAGGTCACTGTGTGTGTATCAGTTTCTTCAACGCTCATGCTAGAATAGTTTTGTTTGCAGGGCACAAGAGTTGAAACCCTAACTGAGTTTATATATCAGACTGTGCAGGTGTTACTTAGCTGGTGCTGCCCAAACCAAAATGTGTGTAGAGGTGGAAGGACAAAAAATAATAGCACATTATACAATCACCAAACTGTTTTACAATTAAAGTACTTGTATTTAGTATATAATTACCGTTGAACAGGCAGGTGCCACAGAGAGTGATGCACATGCTGGTTGTAGCCCAGTGGAAAAGGAGCAGTATCTCCCTCCATCATCATGTCTCTCTGTCGCCACTTTGTGTCCTTCATCAAGTACCCCATCACTTTTATTCTACTTGTATATTCAGATGTATATGCCGTCCATGTAGATACTCACATGACAGCTACTGGATTATATGATCAGACACACGGAGGCAACAGAGAGCAATGCGCTCCTTGACTATAGTGATGTGCGGACAGTAGTAATAAAATATGTTTTACCAAACTTTATTAACTTCAAACTTCTTGCATTTAGTACATTTGTGTGTGTGTATGTGTGTGGGTGTGTGTGTGTGTGTGTGTGTGCGTGTGCATGTGGAGTGACAAAATCATATGCTCTGCATGTGACAATGGTGTGCCTTCTTTCTCAGCCTTTTCAGTAACCAAATTTAAGATTTTCCAAATATTCAGTAGTCAATTTACGGTTTAATAAATTTTTCATAAAAACCTCACTTGCAGTGAGAAGTACCTGTGTACCAAATTTGAAGTCTCTGGCTTGAAAAACAAAGCTGTGTATAAAGAACACACAGACAGACAGAGACTGAGCTTTAAAGACATGGAGGAATTCCAGCTGTATTGTTTCTCATAAGACAGATATCACCTGTGTAGAAGGAAACAACTTTCATGCTTATTGTAACAGAGCACAGGATTACATTATGAATTCTATCTTATTCTTTTTGCCTTTAAGGTCTGAAATGGAGCTGAGGTTGAGAAATGTCACTGACTGGATTCTGCTGGGTGTGACTAGTTCTTTTTTAATATGTACTAACCACACTTATGTCATGGTTTAACATTTACCTCACTCCTCTTTCTTCTGGAGAACTTAAAACTCAGCATGATATAATTTGGTGTCGCAACAGTACTGGAAATGACATTCGGTTTCCTGTGAATTTCTCCAAGATGATGCACATTTCTGTATTTGCAAGAAAAGGTTATTACAAGAAAAGGTCGATATTTTTGTATGTATACATTGCACAATAGTGTCAGATGAAAGACACAACGGCAGTTCACACTTTTTCTCCATCACACGCTGTATTCCTGCAATTTTTATTCATTTTTATATAGATGAGGAAACCCTGTTTGAATCCAGTTTGTGTTACATGAAAGGCCACATATGTGAGACGCGTGACACTAAAATGGTACTTCCTTCCTACCTGAACGTGTTTGCTTCCCTTTTGTTTCCTACAGATTGTTTCTCCACATTAGCTTGGCTTTGTCTAAACAGTTGTTTCGTTACTTATTTAGTTACATAATTGCATTACGAGCCCGAAAACACTACATTTTCAGGCTGTATTGTTGCTTTTGCAATGTTACAGTAACACTGCAATGTTATTTCTTAACTTAAGAATTAACTCTGATGGCTAATACTCCTTTCCTGCAAATGAGGTTAGCAAAAAAGTTCGGGCAACTCGGAACTAATTCGGAACTGTTATGCATGGAAACATAAATAAATATTTGTCCTGTTGCTTGACCTTCTACCTTATGCAGCTTTTACAAACTGGTCATAATGGAAGTGATGAGAAGGATGGCGTCCATTCCTTCCAGTCAGTGTGTGCATGAGATTGTGTGTGAGGACAGAGGAATCCTTTGCAGTCTGTTTACATTACTTCAAGCAGAAATATCAGCCGGAGCTTCTACATCTGTTTCAGCTGCATAAATATAGCTACATAAAGTAGCTTTTGTGAAACATAGATCTGGAACATTGTAAGTGTTGTTGAGGTCACGCTTACAGCTGGCATTTTAATGGTTCAAGTCCTAGGAGGGACCCTCTGGCTGTACAACTGAAGGTACGTAAACTGAATGATACAGTAATGTAATAATGAAGGAGCTCCTACTGAGCCAAGGAGAGTTTTCAGAAACACTGGTGTGTACATTTCACCAACATTGCAGGCTGCTGTTTAGCTTTATTTTTAATATTTGGAAAAGCAATTTGTAATTGGGCTACAACATTACTTTGGCCGTAATTTAAAACAGCCAACTCCTGGTGACAAGTCCAGAATTTAATAATCCTCTAGTGTCAAATGCCCTTATACAGCAAGTATTCAAGGGAGCCCGAACTGAGGATCCTCACGTCCATGGTGCATAGAACACGGGGAAAAAATATAGAGAATGAATAATAAAAAGATAATACAAATATAGATTAAAATTTGTACATGTTAAACACAGTGTGTAAATAAATAATATATAAATGAATACAAAAATGAACAAATACACATAAATGTACACACATGCACATGTACATGTATAATCATGCATACATTCATGCACACCCACACACACGAAAATAAAGAAAACATAAAAAAAAACATATAGACACACACACATGATGGATGTCAGTGGTTGTGGGCAGTGATGGTAGTGATGATAAGACCTGACATTGTGAAGTTCATCACCCAGAATGCATGAGCCAACAACCGCTCTGAAATAAATCAAATCTTCTGCTTAAATTTTTAAAAACGACTTCTCGGTGTAATGCCGCTTTGTGCTTTACAGCGAGAATTCTTCACAGAATCGTCTGGAGCAAAAAAAAATGATGTGATACACGTTAATAATTCCGAAAACAAGAACAAACAAACAGAGACTGATCTTTATACGCATAAAGAAGAAGATTCCAGCTGTATTGTGCCTCATAAGACTGAGATCACCTGTGTAGAAGGAAAAAAACTAATGATAATCCTCACCAGACCTGCAAACCAGAGCACAAGATTGCATCAAGAATACTAACTTATTCTTTTTTCCTGTAGGGTCTGAAATGGGGCTGCGGTTGAGAAATGTCATTCGCTGTGACACAGTACAGAACACACACACTTGGAGTCACTGTCACCGTGTTTAACATTTGCTGACCGTGTTTGATTTTGACCTGTCTGCTTCCCGCCAGTTGTTTATTGTCATGTCTTAGTGTTTATAACTTTTTATGTTTCCACTGTCTTTTGTTCTTGCTGTTCGTCTTCCTTACCTTTCCTCCTGCTTCTCAGTCTCCTTTCTCACTTTTCCTTGTTGATCTCTGCTCTTTTTTCCTTCCTTTTCCATCCCATTATATTTTTCTTTTCCCTCTCTCCCTGCAGCAGGCGGGTTGTGCTCTAAGCCTTTGCGTGACTAGCTGTCATTAATCTTGCCTCTCCAGGGGCAGGATCTTGACTGTGTGCCAGCAAGCGGCCAGGGAAAGCCAAAGAGGGGGAAAAAACCCTTTCCAGAAACAGTGTAGCTTTTCTTGTTCCTGAACCCGACGCGGCTCATGCCTGGCTGGCCCCCCGGGCTGCGCTGCAGAACAAAAGACTTTCTCTCGATGTGGCAGAGTGCAGCCACACAAACAGCACCCCTGACATCGCTTATGACCACGCGGTTTCATTGCATTACTTTGTAATGTATAGTTTTTTTTTTTTTTTTTTTCCCACAACCTTGGGCTCGTTGTCATGTCAACAACTATTTGCTACACAGGGCAACGGAGAATTTGGTGAGGAAGAACCCGAGATTGTCGGTCCTCTTTGGTTTTTGTTTATTATGAGGTTTTTTTTTTACTCAGACTCATCCATCAATTTCCTCATTTACTGCATCATTGAGTGGTTTCACTTTGTGAGACAGGTTAAATGGGGAAAAACCTTTATCTGATGCATCGTACAAATTAAAATGTTCTGTGTTTCCCTGAAGTCTAATTTTGCTGCCCTTGTTGTATTGTTTCACTGAGCTGCCCTTACTTTTCACAACATGAGTCATAGGTGATGTTAATTGTAAAAAGCAATTTATGACTAACAATCTTCTTTGACCTTTATGCTTTTTGTATTGGTGTACAGCCTGGGAGTAGTTCTGCACTGTGCCTGTGTGTGTAAGTGTGTGCAAAACGTGGGCCGTTTTAAATCTGGAAGCTTGAAGGCATTTTCCAGTGTCTGCTGTTGAGGGCCAATTAAAAATATTTTGACTGCATACAAATTTGTTTGCATGCTGTATCCTAGGGATCATGCATTCCTCTGCAAGGACAAGTGAGCTGCAGGCCATCCTCCCGGAGTTAACACTTTAACAGTTGTAGGGTGTCTTTGGAGTGATTTTAATTTCCGGCCAGCTTTCTGCACTGTGGTGTTGTGTCTGGGATAAGTAGTGACGGTTTCAGTAGGACTGGATATGTCTGGCAAGTTGAATGTGCTAAGCAGAGCAATAAAAAAAGAATTCAAAAAGTCTGTGGTAATCCAGCCTCCCTACCCCCAAAGCCTGAAAAGCTCAAGCTGGAGTCTAGGATACCGTATCTGTTATTTATTTACTTATTTATTAAGACCATTATAGATCTCCGTCAGTCAGTTTCTTAAACATGGTTGCAAAACATCAAACTGTGTCCCATCCCGTCAGGGACCGGCTGTCACGGTAGCAGTCGGCAGACTTGTGAGGATAGCCACGCGATTTCCTCCCCACACTAACAAAAACCAGTCAAATATCAAGTGAGACCAATGAATTATACCAGTAATCAGGTAAAATACTAAAAAATGAAGAAAAATTGACAAGTCAGCCATAAAATGCAAGAGCTGTAACAATTCTCAGACTTAAAAAAGACTTGAGAAATACTTGTCTTCACAAGAAAAACAGCCATTGCTCTTTCAACAGAAACAGGGGTAACTGGCCACTGTTTTGCGGAAGAGGGTGTGGTTTAGGCTACTGCCTGACACTATTATACTGAGGTCTTTCCTTTACTGAAATATGATACTCAGGTAACATGGAAAATTGGGTTTTTCAGTGTCATCCATTATGTAGATTCTTGTTTTTATGGTACGTCCAGAAAGGGAAGTTTCTTGGGGACCATTTCACTGCTGGGCCTTGTCATTGACCAGTCTCTCCTCTAAAACTGCGGTCACAGAAAGGTGAATTACCTGGCAGCTGTGTGGCTCTAGTACCTGCCGGAAATAACTGAGTGTGGTGGAATTGGCCTGCTGGGTGGTAGAGGATTCTGGACTTTGTGTCTCCTCTGTGACAGCTGGAGTGGATTGAGACTGCCGTCTTGGTACTGGGAGGACAGGATTCTAACAACTTTTGCCAAACAAAGCATGTAGCTTCTGCGGCTATAAATCAGTATGCTCTAATATTGTTAGGGTTGGGATAGCTTTACAGTCAGTTATTGCACCTATAAAAATCCGATTGGGTGACGTAAGCGGAGGCTGGCTAAGGGGTTAGGGTTTGGGTTAGGAGGGTATGTTTCTGCCCTGTGTAACAGATCTGAGTGGTTGTTTATCTGTACCTCAGCTAAAAGGCCTGTCTGCCTTGGGCTCTGCCCTTAAGAAAAATAAAGGGCCCTGGTTGTATCCTATCTTCTCTGCTAACTTATGTAGCTCTGCTAAGGGCTGTTTTTGCTCCACCTCACACCATCTCTCTGTCTACATTATCTTTTCAAACAGGACCTTCAGCTTGAACTGCACCAATGGTGGTCTACCCTTGTTGAGCCCCCATTCCCTCAGGATGTTTTTTCTCTGTTTTAAGAGCAACCTTTGAGAACAATCATGCTGAACTTCCCCTCCCAACTGAATCGGCACACAGAATAGTGATATGGATCTGTCACAGCTCTCAGTCGGCTGTTGGACCACGCTGCTGTCATTAATGCAGAGTTTTCATGTGCAAGCAGCTTGTCTGGACTCCCTGAGCTCGGTAGCTCTTTAGTGTCCTGAAATGATCCTCTCAGCGTTGAGACAGGCTTGAAATGTGTCTGTCTGTATGTGTCTGTGTCTACTAAATGAACAGATTCAGACAAACTGAACTGCAGGGAAGGTGTGTGCCACCATAGGACCCTCAGGTCAAACAGTGCCTTGTAACTTCCTCAGTAGAGTGACCCTTTTTGCTGAGTGATATTAGTGCTACAGTGGTCTGTAACCAAGGTGACACCCACATCTCACTTAACTTGCTAAAGTAACATCACCTCCTGTTATTAACAGCACAATCCTATGATCAGGGAAGGAGACATTAAATTGTATTGCACGCTACGGGGTCTCTGTTCCTGGTAGTTTCGTGACTGCCACGTTTTTACTGGTCTTTTCTCTCATATTATCGTGATTGCAATATAACTATAAAACAACCATAGAAAAGAATAATTCACTTTTCATAATATCTGATACAGTGCATATATTATTTGCATGTCATAAAACAGCCAGTACCATTTGCATGCATCTACCATAATTCCCAAAAGCAGCAAAATACCATATTTCACCCTTTTTTTCCTCAAACCTTATTTTTTTCCCCTAGTAAGAACTTACGTACATTAGAATGAGTTTTGTCATGAAACCCAACGCCATCCCATGTGTGAAACTAAAATGGCATGCATTCAACGCGTGAGAACAGGGGTGAGAAGGAATTTATATGGTAATAAAAAATGACAAGTTCCTGGGAACAGAACCTTTCTCTTGGCTCCTGTTTGCACTCTAGCAATGTGCTGCTGAGAGTGTAGGGCTGCGAACAAGGTGACAGCAACCTGGCGCAAAGCAAATGGAGGAGGAGGGCAATCGGATCGAGCTTTTCTGTTGCCCCTTTGAGTAAGCAAGCTTTGAGACCCAAGCTGTCAGAATATTAGCAATTAAATGAAATTGCATCCCCAGTAATAGTGGATAGACAGGAATTAAATGATTGTGAAACTTTCTTGTTTAAATCTATTTCAGATGCACCTTCATTGTGTTTTGCTTATTCTACCTTTGGCATATCTGCCTTCTGTGGCATCTCTACTTGGTAACTGTTTTGTCCAGAGAATCAAAAACAGAATTCAGAAGCAGCTCTTTCCTTCATTTTCAGAGGTCTGTCTCTGTTGGCTGTGAAGTCAGCGCTTGGTTCCACCTCCGCCTCCTCTCTCCTAGTGTCGACTGTTTGGATGATTTTGAGAATGCAGAAAAGTGTGTTTATATTCCACAGCAGGTGTGTTCACCGTTCATCTCCAACTCTTCTTCCTCTTTTCAAGCCTCTATCTGGTTGTGATCTTCATATAATGTCACTCACATATGCATTGTCAACCTTCTTAACCATCCCTCACCTTTCATTTGATCTTCTGTAATGCAGTTCTGCCATCCAGCCCTTAAATGACGTATCCACATAGAAGTTCAGGAGTCCTACAGAAGTTTCCGCTTCTAAATTGCAGCTTTCCATTTGCATCAGTTTGTTGGGTATTGTTTGTTGGAATGCAGAAAAGCCACAAAAGCTTGCAGCTAAGGAATTCTATCTGCCTGTGGCATCACCCTGCATGAAATGTCCTCACTGCTCAGTTTGTCAGCTTGACTTGTCCACTTCTTCTGGTCAAAATATGAATAAAGGAATTTTGGCACCAGACCCAATATTGCTATGACTATACTTTGGCAAAACTGAGACAAAACCCTCAGTTCTTCTGAGAGAACCACTAAGATGCAGGGTAGTATGTAGTCACCGTTCCAATAATAACTGCTTTGTACCGCTAGGCAAGTGGATTTTTGACCGATATAGATGCACTAGGATTTCTTTGCAGCTGTAAATCTGTATTTCTGCACTGAAACCCAACTTGGGTCACAGTATTAGGGTGAATGCTGATCGCAAACTATTTTTGTTGCTTCAAACTTTAAAGTGTTCAAGGAGATGCTTGCTCATTGCCAGCTACAATACATACTGTGTAATGAAAACAATTCTCATGCGGACGTGCAATGGCTTATGACCTTGCTGTGAGAGAGAGAGAGAAGATTGTTGGTTCTAAGCTCTGCAGGATCTGTTACTAAGGCTTGGGCAAAGCAATATGTTTAAACACCATCACTAGTATCTAGTATAATATAAATTTTTCTAAAAAAAAACAAAGTATTGCATAATCCCAATACAGCTATTGGAATACTATAATAGAAGAAATCATTTCTGCAGGACAGTACGTATGTTTCTACAAGGTGGGAACAAAGGCGTATCGCTATTCCAATGGTGCGTGGGCCGCAAACTCAAACACACCTTGTGGAATTGTGGGGGTGGAGGACAATGAGCCCTTTTCAGAGCATCACTCTTGTGGCTGAACCACTTCTGTGGCAGGGATTGGTTCGCAGGACAACGGCCATTATTTCAAGAGTTTGGTTACAAAAGGCTAGCCTTGAGAGGGAAATAAAAGTTTGGGTGGAAAGTGAGTGTTCCTCAAACAAACAAAATCACATGAATTAAGTGGATGCAGGAGAACTCAGATAACATTTTTTGGCCCATATTAATAAGCAATACCTTTCAAACATATCACAAGCATTATGGACAACCATAGTGATTTTGCCTCAAGGCTGTGCAATGAAAAGTTTTACATTCAGAATAAGAATCAAGTCGGCCTGTTTTTTTCCCCCTTTTTTGTTTTAAAGATGATAGTGATTCATATAGATCTTCTCATGATGTTAGTGACTCATGCCAATTTTTGTTAAGGCATGTGGAAGTTCAGGCATGTTGTAACTCTGACTCATGTCTTTACCTTCAGATCCTTGATGTGATTTTACTGGTGGGGGTCTTGTTTCATTCCACTGACAGTTAATTTATCTCTTGGCTAATTATTACCGTTTTATATTTATAAGGTTTGTATGTTTTTTGTAGAGAGAAACTGCACTACATGCTGTAAATTGGTATCTGGTAAATTGTATTTTTGAATGAGGCAATAGTAGTGAAAAAAGTGAATTGTTTTAATGCTAATTTGCTGTATTCAGGATTTAAAAGTTATGGAACCAGTGTAAAAAAAATAATCATATCTTTAAGGGGATGGATTAGAGAATTACTTGGGATTTCCAGATATTTTTTTAGAACTGTATACCGAAATGATTGCAAAATGCAGCCTTACAGAAAGTGGCAAATCCAAAATAATTTATGATATTCAACATGCCACTATGACTTAATACTTTCTTCAGTCACAAATCTATACAGATCTTGTGTAGTGGACATAGAAGAGAGAGGGTGTGCAAAGAGTTAAAGTATTCTACAAAATGTGATCTACTGTGCAGGTGGGAAATAACTGGATTTCAATTCTTTGTGTTACATCTTTGAAAATCCTTAATGTACTTATGTTCAACTCAATTGTCAAAAATGGGTTTTTTTCCCTGAATTTGCTTGAATTTAAAATGTCATTTTTTCTCTTTAATAACACTTTTCATGCTTCATTCAACAAACACTGTTGGACGTAAATCCTGATACCTACATGGGATGTACAAAGAATGGGTGCTGATAATAGTAGTCAAGTCAAAAAGCTGTTTTTGTGCTCAGACCGAGAGAGTTCTTGTTACTACTACTACTACTATTACTAGTGGTGAGGTCTGCTTTGGGGTTTCTGTGGAGTGGGTGGCTGTTTTCCCCATTGGGCAAGGCTCTGTTGTGGATATGTGTCAGGAGGATTAGCAGAAAAAGAGCTGCTCGATCCAGCATTGGATTGTCGAGTCAGCGCCTGAGTGCAGGGGCTCCAACAGGTGCTGAGTCAGCAAGGAGGAATGTGCCTTCGTGAGAGCAAAGAGGAGGCTGCCTTCACCCTGAGTGTGTATGTGAGTCAGAGAGGAAGACGGGAGGATGGGGTGGAGACTCGTCGAGGGTTGCGTGCGGACATCAAATGTTTACCTGTAACAAAAAGAAAGAGGAAGGTGTAGAAGGGGGAAGAAAAGGGAAAAAAAAACATCTGTGGTTTGCAGGAGTGGGCGGGGCTCCAAGCTCAAAGCAGGAGCTTCGCACGCAACTTAACAATACTGCCTTTATGGAACCTGTATTGCGTTAGCTGGGCGAGTACACACACACGCACACATGCGCGCGCGCACACACACACACACACACACACACACACACACACACACACACTTGCAGACACGCAAGCACAAGGTTAAGTTTCAACTTTTCACAGCAGGGAATACCTGAGCTGTTTGAGCCCCTGCCGATTAGTGGAAGCCCAGTATTCTGTTTGCTTTTAGTTGCCTCATACAAGGTTACAAAACTGGCCCCAATAAGTCAAAATGTTGGATCTGAAATGTGCTGATGAGCAGCTGCATCTTTACTGCATTCCCACAATGCACTGCAGCTGTATACACTTACACGTTTTTTTAGATCTGGTGGGTCCAACTGTCTGTCTCTAGTGACATGAGAATGTAGGTAAATCTTGTGGTGTTTCTGCCACACATTGTATTTTAGGAAGGGTTCGCAAAGCTCGGGTTCGATACTCACAAGTTTTTTAGTTCCATTATTTCCACATATTGCACTCCTGCATTCGAATTTTTGGTGAGTAGAAATGAGTGAATGATTTAACATAGATGAGTGACATACCTAAAATACCATAACAGAATTTGAACATATTGTTTCATTATTTCAGTTACAAATGTTGCTTTGTATATTTTCTGTTCTATTTTTATACTTTTCATGTATTAATAATATTCTGTTATAGTCCCAAAACTGATCATGTTGCATGCTTTCCATGTGAGAACACACTCTTTATCCTTACTCGCTTTTACGTCATGCCACCTCAGAATAAGGGGCTAATGTGATCCTTTTTAGTGACGTGTGTTTTTGTGTACTACTAAAATTCAGAGCTATTTGATTTAGCAATCTCCTGACTCAGTTTTTAGGTTGTGTATTGTTTTTTTTAATTTTACTGGTTGAAAAACACTGTTATTCTGTTATTCTTATGTTATCTTCTGAGAAAGATTTTCCTTAGCCAGTTTCTCTATAAGTACTAATATCTGGAAGTAGTGTTTATTTTTTTTTTAAATTAACATCGAGATTTAATTAAAGAATTTGTAATAAAAGAAATCTGAAAAATTTTATCATAGGGTTCTGTGATTGGTACAAAATGCAGTCAGTCACTGGGCTGACTAGCACCTTTGCGTGTAAAGGAGAGAAGTTGAAAGATGGCCTAAGGCGGCTGTGGTTGGTGTGGTGTGTGAATAACGTGTGTGTATGTGTGTGTGAGTGTGTGTGGGACAGATGCAGATGGTCCAGGATCTTCACTCTGTGGACTGCCTTCTATCAGGGAGCAGGTACAATAGGCTGCATTGTTCTGGCAGGCAGGCCCCTGCGTGCTTGCGCTCAACTGTACCTGAGTGAGACAGGTGTACCTCTCCCAGTCACGCACAGCCTTCCTTCTAAGGGCTGCCGCCACAGCTCGCTTGTGTGTGTTGGACCACGTGTGTGCACACCTACCTGCTCACATATACACACATACATAACTTGCACTAAAAACCACAGGTGCATCTACACACAAGCATATGGTCTCATTGTGACAATTTCAACCCGACTTCCACTTTAAATGCACCAAGTGGGTCCGGCCCCCACACCACAACAAAGTAATTTAGAAACACGAAAGTTGGCAACATAAAAAAATATTTTTCACTTTTAATTTTTATTTTTACTTCTGCAGGTTTATATTGTTGCGAACCTTTATAAAAACACATTTTGGTGCCTTGGGACATCCCGATAGTTTTCAGAAATGTCCTCAAAATTGCTGGCAAAAAAAGGTTGTACACATACAAACTTGCACCAGTAACATTCTAGACTAGACAGACATATTTTCTGATTAAGTTAACTTTTTTAACGCTCGTGGAGATTCTTCCATCTGTGTACAATTTTCATGCATACAGTGGCTTAGTGTTGTTTCAAAGCACTGCTTCAGTTTAAATACAAAGTCTGATTAATCTGGGTCTTTTCATAATGCAGTGTCTTTGAGGATGGAATGTGTGTCTTGCATTCACCATTTGGGGAATTAAGAGGATTGTGATTATGGTTGAATGGGTTTTGCAGGGGAAGAAGTGTAAGACCGTCTGGTCTGAGAGCAAACTTAGGCAATGATGTCATGGTCTGTGATGGCAGGAACAGTAAAAGACTCATGAAAAATACCATTGTAACTCAACTGGCATAAGCTTGCATTTTTACTCATCTATTGTAACAAAGACAGTGTGGTTCTTCTCAGAGTAAGGAAAGGAACGATAGCAATTTCCATCCTGGTGGAAGTAGTCCATGTCCTACTGTATTATAACTATTTTTTAATCTAATAATTGCAAATATAAATATATTTAAGATTCAGCACTTTCCTGAATACAGTTACCTTTGTTTGTTTTTTGAGTAGGCTCATGTTCTATGTATGTTTTAAATAGAACTACACCCTGGTTGTAGTCACAGGATGTTTGTCTTTCATTTCCGTTAATTTTTGCTAGGCATCTGCACACCCAACGTGCAAGTCATCACAGGGCTGATCAGCCCACCTGATGCCAACAATTTACCTAGAGAGGTAGAGGACAGAGAGAGACCAGAGGACAATTCTATGTGTATGCTTGTGCCATGCCAGGTTAAACTTCCCTTCATATCCATCAGGAAAGCCACAGTTTTTATACAATCTATCTTCTTTGTGACATCTCATGCAGTCTGCCCTGCTTTCCTTAATCTGTTGGTGTAACTCATAAGTAAACTGAACAAGATGATGACCAGGTAGCTCTCATGGGCTTTGCAGCCTAGACATTTGGGTTATGCTGCCTGCCTTCTAGTGGATCAATCATATCCCCAAGGCACAACACCACACCTTCCAGCACCTCCCAAAAGTTGAGCCTGCACCATCCCTTCACCATGGACTCTGTATAAACAAAGATTACTAACAGAAATTTGGATTGGGTCATTTGTGAATCATTATGAAAGTCATTTAACAAAGGAGATTTGCGATTTCTTGTTCGTGTGATGACTACCAGGTGCAGTTTGGTGCAAGCATCATAGTTTTCTTAACAATAGGATTAATTTCTACATAATAGCATTAGTGGGATGTCACACTATGTGGATTTGATATTGTGTGCTGCCAGCATGAAGATAGCGCTCAGATTTCCTGTTACAGTGTAATTCCCTGATGGTCAAGAAAACAGAACCAAAGAGAGGAAGAACAACCAGAGAGGAACCAAGGAACAAAATGTTGGGTGGAACATCAACTGGGGAGCAAGTCTTTGCCATGTGTCTTTGGCATCAGAGATGTGGGTTGCTTGTCTGGGTTCTCCTGCCATTGTGGCCACTAGCATGCTTTAGGATGTTTGATGAATAACCTCTGCAGCCTCTCTTATGTGGCTAAGGCACTGGTGCTAGCTCTCTGCCACATAAGGCAGCATTTGTTCCAGCTCTGCTGAATGGAGCCTTGTCCTGGAATAGAGAAAAGATACAGAGAGGCAGCCTTTGTCCAAGAAAATAAGGGTCTCTGAGATCCCAATGTCTCTGCCCAATAATAAAGAATATCACACACAAATAATTATCTGTACAGTTTTAGAGTCTATTGTTTGGAGGACTGGCAAACAAAATGTACAAATGCATCCATTGTCTCTTTGATAGTTTAGCTGTAGTTTTCATATTTTTGAGGGGAAGTGGGTAGTCAACAGGTCATAATGGAAAATTTACCTGTCCACATCTGTGGGTGTTCAGCCAAATTTCATGGGCGTAAACAGTTTGCTGTTATTTCTTCTCGCCTCATTTCTTGCTCTAGAAACTTAAAGCAGGACCATCCTTCATGTCTGTCCACATCACAGAGAATCCATTTTGGTCATAAAGGTACCATGCATGTATTTTCTTGCAGAGAACTGTTATGCACTGTTCCATATACCTCATCCTCAGACCTCAATGTTCCCTTCCTTGTTCTCTGACAATTTTCAACTATTTGATTGTGATTTTTGTATTACCATCAGACTATAGGAGTAAAGAGCCTGTGAACTGGGGAATTGTTTACTCACAAATACAAACCAGTACAGTGCAAAGATGTGTGACGTGAATGATGTTTATTGAAATTAGCAGCCCACCCTACAGCTGAGAATCATGATTGTATCGATTAACCTTATTTGGGGCTGAAACAATATCTTCTGCCTCCATGTGCTGAGAGACACTGGTGGATCTGGTTAGGAAATGGCTGTGGGTCAGAGAATGAACATACAGACATGCCCCGCCATGAGTAGCAGAAGTGTCATGGAGCTGCTATACCGGACTATACAGTTGTCCCAAGCTAGGAAAGAATACTCACAACTGCAGGTGCACACAGTCAGTACCATTAATATGTATTCAGTTCAATTCAATTTATTTTTATAAAGCAACTCTTCTCACACAGTCGCTCAGAATGCTGAATGGCAGATTAAAATTACAGAACACATAACAGGTATATAGTGAGGGTATAGATAGAGGTTACATGTTAATGAGAGCAACACGTAAGCCTGGAAGCAACTGAAGAGAGGAAAACAAAAAACTCCCAACCAGGAGGAAAGGGAGAAAAATAAACCTCTGGGGGACTAAGTGCCAGAGGCTGCCGACCCCTCCTGGACATTCTATTCATAGAAAGACTGTGCCAGTAGTAGCAGCAAAGACAGGTTATACTGCTAAGGACAGCATTGTGTAGGACAGTAAAAGGTGAATGGAGTGATCTTAAGGTGCAGGTGAGCTGATCGTATCGTCATTGTATGGGGTCCTCAGCTCCTGGCAACATGGAATGTTTGTCGCTGGTCTGGCCTCATCAGAGAAGGGGGGGGGGGTCAACAATCTGCGGTTGTGACACGAAACTCAAACAGAATAAGAAGGGGTCAGAACCTAATGACATTAAAAGACAACAATTATACAGTGAAGACGAGATATAAAAGTGAAGCATGCAGGATTTGACATTATGTCAGAAATGCCAAGTAAAAGACGTTTTAAACCTTATGTATCGTACTTTCAGTGTAAAATCACAGTGCAGTTTTGACCTGTAGGGATTAATCTAGTTCTGTAGGTATTGGGTCCTATAATGTATATCATGGATGGAAAAAATGTTGATTACTACCTCTGGACATGTTTTACATGTATAAATACATAAAATAAGCACAAAATTTACACTTTGAATAAATCAGTGGCGCGATTCAGTGTAACGGACAATACGGTGACATCCACACCAGGTTTAACTAATGTAGACTGGACTAAGTTGGAGGAAAACTCTTGGAAGTTGCCTTTAATATTCTGTATGTAAAAATAAATAATGGTGGTAGATTAGAGGTGTTTGACTTCTCTCTCTTAAAATGGGCCATGATACAGATTTTTATATAGATATCTATTTACCAAGTATTAAGTTATTTTCATCATTGATCCAAGGTCAGTTGTAGCATTAATTTTGTTCAAAGCACAAGTGCATTCGAGGTCACCAGAGGCATCACCATCAGGTGGTCAACGGTGAAAGCATTATTGGCCTCTAACTGGACCAAAACACACTCATGTAAACACGGACGTTACAGAAAGGAAAGCGCTTAAAATCAAGTTAGTCAAGTTCATTTACAATGTTTCCATCTGTAATATCTGAGTCAGTTTATTACCAGAACACCACATGATACTTCTTCCATATATAAATGGGCTATTGTAGTTAAAAAAATTAAATATACGTTTCTGTCTGCTTGTACTTATGCTTAAAGCATACCGATGAACGGAATGCGAAGCTGGAATGCCGCTCTGTTAAGCGAAAGGGAGTTTAACTGCTGAAAACAACGTCTTTGTGTTTTCCGTCGGCATTCCAGTCACGCGATGCTCTCGCGCACATGCGCCGCCTGTGACTGACAGCCTCGCGTGCGCCGCAGGTACTCGTGGGCTGTGCTGGCCGTGCGCCAGGCGTGGATCGTACGGTGGGTGGTGGTGGGTGGGGGGGTGATGAAGCTTGCGTCATTTTTATTGTTGTGGCAGCGGCTCATTTAATGCTACAACTGATATTGCTTTTAAGTTTAGTTACGTAAATAGAATGTTTGCAGTGAAATAAACAGTTGAACTAAAAAAAATTAAAACGAAGAACAAAGTAGCAATATCAAATAGGCCGCGAATTTGATATTACTGTTGGCAGATAGCAGATTTTTAACATATATTTCTGAGGTGGCGCAATGTAATTTGTATGGAAGGGTTAAGAAGAAAAACTCATTAAACGATTTGGCGTCCAGCAAATCCAGACTTGACAATAAAACAACTGTAAACAGTTGTAAACAATACGATATTTGATGTATGGTTTTGTCAGATCGCCTGCCTGCTTTGGCAGGGACACTTCTAAAAGTGGTAATACATCCACATTTGGTAACAGAGTGAAAGTTTAAATAAGCCTTCATGGGCTCCCGAATATCTGACGTATCGTTACAATACTAGTCTTTATTGATATTTCCTATGTGTGTATACCGATGTTATGCTAGTGCTTGTTTTTATATGTAATAGTACAAAAACATTAAATTATTACATGTGCAGCATAAGATAAAATTCATTTGATTTTTAAAATCCGCAGGACATCGGGATTTGATGGGTTGCAGTTCAGTTAGTACTACATATACCATGATGCTGTGCGGTCCTGCGTCAGGTAACCGTCTCATGCCGATTGACGAGCCCTAAGAATGGCTCAGTGGAGCGCTGGGCTGCGACTGTGTGAGATGTTCGAAATGTGGAGCTACTGAGGGCGTGAGAAAACGCAGCTGACCGCCGGAGTCGGTGTTATAGCATCAGTCATTTCTGCTTGGGACTTGACACTGCTTGTGGATAGCCCGTTTATATTCTACCACTGGATTTATACGTTGCCGCCGAGTCTTTTTTTCCCCATTATATTTCCGATTGGAACTGCTGGTGTCAGGATGGACACAAAGCGTGGATCTACAGTGCTCAGTAGCGGAACTGTTGTGTTTGAAATATCACATTTTAATTTGGATCGGGCAGTTTTAGGATTTTAACTGATGATGATTTTAATTTTCCCAGTGCGGATCATTTGTAATGTCTTGAGGTGGCGCCTGTTATTCGACTGAATGCAGTTGTGAGGCTTCATGGATGATCATCCGCTACATCAGAAAGAGCGATTCCACTCGCTGGGATTATTCCTGTCCTACAGGCTGTCAGGCGAGGATGTCGGGCACCGAAAGAGAACAACAGACACAACAGCCCCAACAACAGGCTGTCCAGCCGGTGTCATTGTTGCCACCCCATGGATGCCTTGCTTAGATAACCCGTGGGCTCTTGAGGATCTACGTACATATCTATGCAGCAGTTCTGGATTCTCCATTGTTTGGATTATGCAAACAGCAACCCCCCACCCCCCCGATTGGGATTAAACAGTTTTACTTTACCATGGAATACCAAACGCACCGTTATTGCGGATTACGTTCATTCACGCATCGCTGTTTGACAGGTAAGATTCCTCCTAACACGCTGGGCATCTGAGCGGGAACACAACACTTCAGCCTTATTACTGTGCAACTGGAATCCACTGCGTGCATTATGTTGATTTCAAGGTGCAAATTCTCTCCTTTTACTAGGTTTTGAAACAAATCCTAAATTAAGGGCCGGTTCGCTGTATTGCCGTCAGATGTGCACCGTTCTGTCCCGTTAGTTTCCCTGCCGATGAAACAGCGCCAACCCAGGGTCTATATTTTCCCTTCCAGCTGTTCGGTTTCACCTGCCTAGCCATGTTTAAAGAGAGCGTGGTTAAATATTTATACCAAAATAAACATAGGTGTAACAACACGTGTCCCTAATATTTAGTGAAGTCTAGGTTGCCCCCACTATTTGTGCGTAACTCCAACGAATATTCATAGTAAAATATGCCGCCCTCCACACAACACAGGTGCACCCATGTTTCTGTCAGTCTCCTCTGCAAATGTCCAGGAAAAGACATTTTTGTATTATTTGACCTTGATATGACAGGCATTCTTCCAGTCCTGGACTGGCTGTTTAGTGTGTTGACGGACTGTTAGGAGAGGTGATATTTCTCCCACAGAGATGTGTGAGATGGTTTCCCGTGTAGAAATGTGTGAACCTGACAAGTTCATTAAACCGGGAATAATAGGTAATGGCTGTAACAGCGTGTGAAAACTACATGCATATATTATTTTCCATGTTTTCATGTGACTCACAAGTAGTAAAGAAGACGAATATGAAGCCCAGAGATGGTTTGAGAAGTTTGCTTTGATTTTTGACATTGTGTTTTACAAATTACTTGTAGATGCCCATCGGGACGAGTCCTGCTCAGAGTAGCGTAATGCTCAACTGAGGATGGCAAATATCTGTGGGATGGATTCTCAGCTTCCATCAGGCGTGGTTGAGTTTCCACTGACACCAGAGTAGCAGTTCTTTTGCAGCATGTCAACCTCTCTGGGCCCAAAAAATCCGAGAGCAAGACGTGTCAAGACGGTGCTAAAAATGAAAGGTGTCCTCCTCCTTAGGATGGGTTGAGTCAGCATCATTTTAACAATGCAGAATATTATACACAGATTCTCAAACATCTGTTTCCAGTAGAGCTTTGGAAAGCTGCGGTGAGATGTAGCAACAGGAGTCAAAGTCAAAGGGCACAAAGGGTCTTGGTCAGTGGAGCAGGGTTTTAAGTTCCCTGACAGAGAGTAGTAAAATGAATTTTCAGAGCGTCTTGGGTTCAATCAGTCGTTCAAGAAGGCAAGGCCAGGTGTGGATGTCCGCTTCACTAAAGAGGTGTAGGCATCATCACAACGCATCGTCATGGCAGCAGCTGTATGCACGCTTCACCTTCGAGTACCTGGTAGAAATTGTTTGCCTTCCCTGTGGACTCTTTCCTTGCACCTGATGCCCTCGACCACCCTCTTGTCCTCAAAGACTGTGCTCCGTAGCTGTTGGCACACGTGGTTAACATTGTGTTTCCATCCTTTGAAATTAAACGCCTTGTTTGTTGACATCTCGGGGTAAATCCCGCACTTAAGCTAATCTCCTTTTTTCGTCTCTTCTTTTCTGCAGATGGTGTCAATGTTCCGCCTTTTGTCTTGTGGTTTTCCCAGCTTGAGAGACTATGTCAAACTTGCTAACATGTCAGCTTCTGACTGTGCTTGCTCACACTCTGCGATCTCTTCTTGGGTAGCATGAGGAAGTTAATCTCCCTGGCTGAGTGGTCATTTGCAAATGTGTCGCTTTTTGCTGTGTCGTCCAGGAGGTGAGGAGCAGGAGCCGTTGCCCCCAACATACAGTCAGTGTGGTTGTTTTGAAGATGACCAAGGATTTTGTGGTTTCTGTAACCTTCTGCCCATGAAGAGACATTCTCTGCCATACTAATGTTATTAGCATCCTCCAGGCAACCCAGCTCCTACTCCTACGGCCTTTGTGATCAAGTAGCTGAGGTTAACTTTCAAATGCAGCCACATTTGAAATTATTATATCTTTGTATGTTTGTTTCATCAATTCTTTATTTTTTATCAGAGTACTTTGATTGTACTGCTGAAGTTACCCAGTAAGCTGTTTGATTCGATTCATTCTGTACCCCTTGCCTGACCCTCCCTGTGTCATGTATATATGGCTCTCTGTGGTGGTCACTGAGACCTCTTATGCAAATGAATACAGAAATTTGAGACTTGGACAAATTGTTTGAGACTGGGGACTACACCCCGTTCAGGCCTCCATTTTCCTCTAAGATAATGAGAGAGGTGGTCTCTGACCAGAGAATGTGAGCAGGAGATGTTAAGAGCTGGTATACCATTGAGACCCTTGTCCCTCAGACCTTGAAACCCTTGGTAATGGGTTCTGGGCCATTGTGCTTGAGGGGAGCAACTCCAGTGCAGGACAGCTCAGTTTGAAAGGTGCACATCTTATCAACAGACCATTTCTGGTAACGGTGGGAAATGGGCACACAGATACCAGACCCCCCAACTGCCTCTTCACTCCCTGAGGGAACTACATGGATGTCGATGATAGTAGATGCTAGTATGGTGATAGATGTTAGTCACTGCCTGTCAATACAGATGCTGTCGTATTAGCCTGTTACAGGACGTGTGCATGGCTGGTAAAATGAAAGCATATTTCAACTGCTGACATGAAGCGTCACCGTTCTTTGCCATGTCTGCATGCTCCTCACCACTCCTCACCATTTGTCCACGTTCCATTCAATTCCTGTCCTCCTGGCAGTTAAGTCGTATTAAAGGTCTATACCTATTGTTGATTCCCACGATAGCGCCCCTCTGTGCCAGTGTATATGTAGCAGTGACCACCCCCGCATCTTCCCAGAGCCCCTTATTCCTTCATTACAGCCTTCCTAAAACAAGTCCTCCTTTCTCTTCTGAAGAGGGAGCCTCTGTCTGCCGCCAAGTGACTCTCGGGGCGCGCATTGACGGTGGGACACTTGCTTTACAAAAGGGCCTGAAGTGTCATCTAAACTTGGCCAGAGGCCCCTGGGGGACACAAGACCGCCTTTATTTAGGACCCTGGAGGGGAGACAAAGGCCGACTTTGTGTCAGCGAGCAGGCCCTTGCAAAAACAGTAGGGCCTTTTTTTGTCCTCTCCTCTGCTTTAACAAGGCAAGGGGGTCTCTCCATGAATCAGACCCCTCAAGCCACCTCCCTCTGCACAGCATCTGTCCTTGAGCACGGGGGCTTTGAGCAACAGGGGTTGGCTAGTGTTAGGGTGGTCTGGGTCCTCCAAAAAAGAAATTCACCATAAATCTAATTTTGTGTGGACTTATTTTGAATTGGCACATGGATGCCCAGCTCAGCGCAAGAAAGTACAAAATGTGCTGTATTGTGGGATGTCACTGAATCCAGCTTTGGAAAGGGGTTGACAGCTTGGTGGTGAACCACAGAAAAAGTGTCTTGCTCATAGAGTCCTGTATGGTGTTTAGATGTTCTGTCTCCAGCGGGAGATAATACAGTGGCCCCCTCCAAAAATGTTTATGCTACAAAACTTTACTTGTCTAGACTCCAGACCCCAAACCGCAAATGAAAGATGCTGTAAGAATCAAGAGCCTGGTTTGAATGATCTAGAATGTAAACAGTGATCTCACTGCATCTTTCCTCGTGACTTTTTCAACCAAAAGCCAGCTTGTAGCTCTAGCCCCCCTCCCCGATTTCGTAAATGTGCATATAGAGAAGGACTCGGCCTTAATGAAAAACCGACTCCACTCTGACAGTGTTGCACACTGGTATACGCTGCAGCCTTTACTAGGTACCGGTCGACCATTCGACCCCCTTTGCGGACCTCATGTCCAGTGGATTTTCTGAAGAGTTTCTTGCAGCCTGGTGGAGAGCTGAGGTTCGATGCAAGGCTTGGCAGGAGAAGCATCTTGTTTTAGCGTTGGGTATGATTTGTCTCGGTGTCACTTCTGATTTTCTTACTCAATGTCCATTTGCCTCGTGATGCTTTAAGAGGAGCTGTAAAATTAGTCAGACCAGGAGGGCTGTTGTCTCTGAGTGGTAGTGAGGTTAACAATGGGCAGCTTGTCTCTGGGGTACCGGCGGCCAGCGGGGCCTAAGGAGGCTGGGGATGGAGCTTGGAGGTTAGTCAGTGTTTTGTTGAGGAAAAAGTGGCCATCTGACAGTGAGAACTGCTGGCCCTTCCTGAGGGAAAATGGCACCCCTCTTCTGAGGTACGTGTGCCCAAATTTTGGGAAAGCTGGAAATTCTTACAGATCCAGAAGCAGCTCCCACCACCTTGGCCTGGAAGTAGACTGCAGCAAACTCCCACACTTCAGAAATTCTTTAAGCCCAGGATTCTCGTTGGTTTGACCCACACTTTTCTCTTTGGGGGCTCTTTAGTCCATTGGGCTCTAAGGAGACCAGGAGATCTGGAGGCCTGGGGATGCCAACCACAGCTGCGTTGAGGTCCTCTGTGACAGTGTTTCATTGACTTTAAGCTGAGTGTGGTTTAACCTGCAGTCCTGCCCATCAAGTCTCCCGACTGGTCTGCTCTGTCACCCACTTTGTTCCACCTTTGCTGCAGCAGCCACTAGAAGGTGCAGAGTAACGGTTAAGGTCTATGGCAAGTGCAGGAAGAACCAGCACATTGGTTAGTTCAGCTGCTTGCTGTGCATGCAAGCTGGTGAGGCTCATATTTGGAATATCCGATTTTCCCTTTAATGGGGTACGAGGAACTTAATTGAGATGTTGGAGCTCTGAAAGATGAGTGCAGGTGGTAAAGGTGGGCAGATTCTCCACTAGAAGTGACGTGTTTACAGAGCGATGCGTTTCTGGAGAAAAACCGAGGTCCAAGGGAAGGCATTTCGCTGCGTCTTTTGGCTTTGCATTTCTACAGGGGTAGAACCATTATGACATTTCTTAGTCTTTGCAGAAGTCTTGATCCTGGCTTCCAACTAATATTGTGTTTGGGTCTCTCTGTGTTTTGGGAATGAAACAGCAGGCCAGAACACCCCAGGCTTACGGCCCAACAGCGAGTCACTGAGCGTCAGGCTTTGTAACTATGGCGTAGTGGGGAAAAACCTCTTACGTTTCCTCAGTTCATCCCAGATTAGTGCTGCGGTCAGTCATCTAGGGTCTGTCCGTTGATCCGTAGGATTCCGAAAGTCGGTTATAGATCTGGTGCGCTTGAAATTTTTAAATTGTATGGTACTGTTTACCCAGCGAAGATTAATCTTATGATGTGAAGGAAAGAATTGTCATTTTTTCCCCATTAGCTGTTTGGAGGGAAAATTAACTTGTTGCTTTTTTTGACGTTCTTGCGCTCGCTAAAACGTCACATCATCTACTCCTGTGCGTGACAGGTGAGTACTCTCTGGAGGTATATCTTGGAAGATATTTAAATGTTGTTGTTTGAAATCTGTATAGACAGTTGTTTTGACTTTTGGTATCTACAGAGGCTTCCTTTTTGGACTTGACACTTCACCAAAAGCAGCTTTGTCAGGTCATGATCAGGTTGTTATGGTCTTTGCTGCCCTCTTGTGGATACGTGGATGAATCACACTAACTGACGACAGTTTTACGTGGTTCTGCAGCAGATATGTTCACATCCCATTCCTGGAAATGGCAGTATCGCATGTGTGGACGCTTTGTGGAATTAGTTCTATTCATTCGTTCCCATGTCTTTTGTAAACAGAGAATTGAGTATGTGTTTTATTAAGTGTTTGTTGATTCCAAGGTGAGGGGTTTTACAGATGTTTGGTCATCAGCAAGGGTTCCCTTCTTTATCATTCAGTGAGGTTAATCTTTACTTTCACCGTGTGGGCCATCAACAGTCAGTTTGTTTGGTCTTAGTGCCGGAGGCAGTAGAAATAATGAAAGTACTCTCGCGTTTTCGGTTGCATTTTCACTAACTCACCTGATAAAATATATGCAGTTATACTGAGGTTATGAGGATAATGTAGTGCTCAGTATTTTTTTTTTCTTGTTTCACAATCTGAAGGCACCTGGTTAGAAAAACAGTAAGAATTCCCTGCTGTATAAATGGGAACATCATTATGAAATTGACAATAAAGCTGCCTTGGAAAAAAATTGGGGATTAATAGTAAGTAATATTTCTGTATTGACATTATTTTAAAAGAAAAATTCTAAATATTATTTACTGAACATTTCATGGAAATACTGATTGGTTTTAACATTTAATGAAAGTAGTACTTTGCCTAACATTAGCCAAACTGTTACATGTAGTGTTTTGGCATAAGAGAATGTAACTCCTGCTGAAGCAGGTCCTCGGTCAACTGGTGTTGCCTTATTTTTAGTACAGTGGTGCCCTCTACTGGTCCTAGTGTGTCTCTTCCGGCCCTGCGTTTGGAGCAGCAGAAAAGTCGACTGGCATTAAATTTATATTTATTAATTCCCTGCAAACGGATGTATACATTTCCACAACAGAGAAAGAGCTTGACAGCCATTGATAGGAAAACCTGCTTTTTCATTAAACTTGTTACTATGACAACAGTGTTTTTACAGTTGGGATCCTTGATACAGGTTTTCACACACGAGGTGGACAATGGATCTGAAATGTCAAACAATATAAAAAAATCAACACTTAGTTTTTGGTGACGTCTTCCAAAAAAAAAAAAAAGTTAAATACCAAATTATATATAAATAAAGGCCGGTTGTTGGGTGGAGGCAGCCTCAGAGGCAGGAGAAAGACACTAGACAGCCAACAAAAAACCTAAATAAATAAAAGTCTTAACATCAGCAAACATAATGCAACCCAACACCAGAAGTAGCGCAGCTGCAGCCACACTGCCCTAAATGCCCGGTTTCTCCCAGTCCACAGACCAGTATCGTCCCCTATTAGGCACCTGGTCCTCATTCAGAGCTGTCAATCACAGTAACCCCACCCACCAGCTCACTTTTTGGGTGTGTGTGTAAATAAAATTTCTTTCTTTAGTTTGAAGGCTAGTTGAAGAAACAGCCGCAGTGCTTTTCTCTGTACCTGAAAATGAGGAATGTGGTGTGTTTTTAAAGTCAGCTTTTTGAAGTACTGTATCTTTGTATCTTATTTATATATCTTTGTGTTCTTGAGAAAGTTCTTGTTTTAACCTGTTGCTGAGCAGTGTTTCAAACTGCAGTTTTCATTTTGGAGAAGATCTTCACGGTTGATCCTTACTGATTTTAAACAGAGTTTTCCAGCTCGGCAGCCGTCTGAGGTCAATACAGTGTTTGTGAGTGAAAAATCGGTATTAAATGCACTCATGAGAGGACACAGGGAAGCGCTTAAAGTCTCTTACCTGCACTGTTCATTTCTTACACGTTTTACACGCTGACATGGTGGTGCAGCAAGTAGCTCTGCCAGCTCAGTCTGTGTGGAGTTTGCGTGGGTTTTTGCTGGGTGCTCTGGTTTCCTCCCACATTCCAGTGATGTGTGATTCAGGCTAATTGGTCACTTAATAGTGTGTGTGTGTGTGTGTGTGTGTGTGTGTGTGTGTGTGTGTGTGTGGCCACCCTGTGATGGTCTGGAGGTCAGTCCAGGCTACAGCTTCCTGCCCTTATGCTCAGGGACCATGTAAGAGGGTCCAGGCTGCTGTGACCCTGAACAGGACGGTTGGCTAAGGAAAACAGATTCAAAAAATTTTTTCTTTTATTTTTATTGACATGTCCTCATACTTGTTTGTATGATAGCAATATTTAAATAATGCGATATGAACCTTCAGTTTTGTTTAATAAATTTTATTGCCTGTTTTATGATTATTTCCGTTAGTGTGCAAAGGGGAGCCTGAGACCCACGTGGCAACTGCGCTGCACTGCTGCCGGGTTGTTCCTTTATCAGAACCTGTCAAGGTCCGAAATGACACAAGAGCAAAGGCGCCTGCTGTTCTTATATCGAGCGCTTTTCACGCTGCTGTGGAAGGGAAACGACGGCACAGAACAGCAGCTGTGCATAATAGGTGAATGAAAATTCATTTCAGTGATACTGTTTAGTGTAACAGGTTATTGTTGTGTGGGACTTGGTTACATGAGGATTGAGTGAGGACGTTGGGAAGGGATGAGAGGATCAGAGCCTTGAACTGTATCCTTGCAGCGATCGCAAGTGAGACAGTGGCATAGAGTATTGATGCAGTGAGGAAAAGAATACATTATATAATCCGTATGATTCCGGAAGAGCTGGAGAAGACAGATGTCATAAGCAGGGAGGCCTCCTAGAAGGCAGTTGCAGCAAGTCAACCTAAAGAGAAGAAGAGCCTGAAAAGGAGAGTAAGTGTCATGGTGAGGGTAAGCAGGAGAAAGATTGTACATATTGTACAGTAGGAGATTACTGGAGGAGGTCAGTGAGGGGCAGAGGGCCATCCAGAGTCCTGCCAAGCTTCTTCTCAGTAGAGATGAGGGTGTTTTCAAAAGCAGTTTAGAAAGTATGATCTGCTGAGGGAGAAGTGGACAGTGGGGTCAGGATATAATATTTTGGCAGGTTAAGTTTCTGTTGGTAGTCATTCATTCCCAGCCCATGAGAACATCATGCAGGTGTAGTGGGATATAGAATGAAGGCGGTAGATGTCTACTCTACATTATCTGTTTTCTACACGCTGAAGGCAGCCTTTGACTTGTAATATTTGCTTTTATTATTCATTCTAGTTATTGCGTGTCATTCTGTTTTTGTTTAGTTTTTACAATTCTTTGTCACGCACTCTGTTGGAAAGCTTTTGTGCAAAAATACATTTTATCGAATGAACTGTTTTGTATGTTACAAGAACAGTAAAAACAACTTCTTGGGTCGGGTTACTTTTTCGCTGCTCTGAGGTCCAAGTTTTGAGCTCATCAGTCTAGGTCTTGCACTTGGTGGTGTCTGAATGGCGTTCACATGGACGTTGCAAAGCCCAGCATGTTCAGTTATTGCTTAGGTGGGGTCTCAGAGGTGTGGATTCAACCCTGTGCACATTTTGCTAGTTTGACATACCGCGCGCTGTTTTGGTTTTCGGCGTTGTTCCCTATGCCACACAGAATATTTTACAAGTTTTTGAGACAAATGCACCTGTTAGGGGATGTCTGACTTTTTGTTAGATTTGGATTTAGATTTAGATCCTTCCCCCCTCCAAGTCTTCTATTGTTTATTCTAAACCTTTGACTAAAGCGTCAACATAGGATAAGGTTTAGAGCTTTGAAGTCCTAGTTTTTTTTTAATGTGGTCGTTTCCAACATTTAAATCCCAGTTGATCACTTTAACATGATGAATGAAGAGGGTAAGAATGTGAAATGTTTGTATGGCTTTGGGGTATAAAGGTGTATGCAGGGGTCACTTGAGAGAGGCTGCTTTCACCAAACTCCTAGGCAGGAATGAACTGCTGCTCCTTTGCATGGTTTGCAGCGTAGCTTATGGCACAATGTTAACATGATGGGAATGTGAACCAGGGCCACTCTGCTCCCTTACAGGATTTTTCTATCTTACCTGTTTATAGCAGAAGACTCAGATTTCTGGTCACCAGCTGTAGCCATTGTGTCATTTCTCATGACCCTTAAAAACGAGAGCTAACAGTTCCTTTTTAGCCAGTGTGACACGTTTTGTACAAGTTCTTATGATGGGAGTTACAGCTTTTGGTTTGACAAATATCATATTTAATACAGTTTTGTTGGTTTTTTTAAAACTCTGAGCTACATTTTGCTTTGGAGAAAAGTGTCTGCTAAAATAAACCACTGCAGTTGTAAATGTATTTGGAGTTAGAGGAGTCAGGATTTTGTCCCTCAGTAGCAGGGATTTTCCAACTTTTAAAACAAAGTAAAGTTATATATCTTCACTCCACTAGGTGGCACTGTTGTATGCCCTTTCATAAAAGATTGTACCGTATGTACAACAGTGTGTATAAAAGTTTTCATATAAAAGTAGTGGTACATATTCGTATTGTTCAGTAAAGAAGGGTGAAATTCAAAAATAAGAACTTTTGTGTTCAAGTGTTTTGAATTAGGGATTTGGGTCGATAACTTGCTGTGTGCGTGTGCGTGTGCGTGTGCGCGTGTGTGTGTGTGTGTGTGTGTTTGCCTGGCGATTACGACTATGGAGTAAATAAATGCAGGAACCTCATTAATCAGAGATTGTTTGATGAAGGTGGACGGAATTAATCTGCCGAACGTGTGAAGAAAAAGGAAGCGACGTGCCTGTTTATCAGCCGGATGGCGGCGAGTCTGCAGAGTCGTACCAAACAAAGGAGCCTGCGGATCCACAACCCACGGCCTGTGGGTGCTGCACAGCCATAAAGTGTGCAGTGCTGTCAAAGTGAAAGTCCTCTTACGATGACAAACAGGGCTTTCTCGCGTGAACCCCGCTGGGAGGCGGTATTGCTCCATGTGTTTCCCCACCCCGCGGCCTCCTGACTGAGCAGTTCTGCCCAGCTTTATAACTATCGCATTATTGCCCGTCCTTCTAACCCATCAGTCCTTGAAGATCAAAGTGGGTCCGCGCACCTGTCGGCACCTACTAAGGTAACCTTGCGGTGAACTTCAATAAACTGGACTTTCAAGTCCCGGATATCTTCCCACCGTCCTACAGTTAAGCTCTTTACACGCTTTTGGGTGTATCCTTTCCTAGTGTGTGCTGCACATGTTTAGTTTTGTTTTCCTCATCTGAGTGAACCTGTGCTGCGGGAAATTTTCTCACACGTGTATTTTTTTCCTATGGATGGACGCGTGTGAATGTAGAGGAAGACGGTGACTGTGTGCCGCTCTGTCCTGCTGGACACGGAGCGCTGAGAAACACAGCTGAAGGGGCAGTTTGGCACGCTGTGCGGGCTGTGGAGTTAAACTGCTCTTTGCGCCATGAAACAAAGGATACGAACAGAACAGGGCCTTCACACTCCCGGACCTCAATGCTCTCGGTTCATCAGCCTTCGGCGAGACGATCACGTTTGGGAGGCGGGACTTCGGCGTCTCGAGTGGTTTCGTGTCTTAGCTCACAGCGGCTGTAATTGGTCGACACTTATAGCTCGGGTATAAATAGAGCGCAGAGCCCAGCCCGCACAGGTGTGCTTTCCTGGTATCGGGCGAGGCCCTCAGAGGCTCGCTGGCCAGGTGACTCTCCTGAGCATGGCCGCCCCCCCGACGAAGTCACGTTGAGCAGGACGGAGGAGGGGTTGTGCCCAGATGCACAAAGAAAATATTGTTTTTGCTATGGTTCGGTGGAACGAGAGCAGGGCGGTTGCACCGGTCTGGCATGAATCTAGTGTTTCAGGATGACAGACATCACGGCTCACATGTGCCAGGACTGTGTGTGTGTGTGTGTGTGTGTGTGTGTGTGTGTGTGTGTGGAAGTGGCACAATCCCAATCTGCACTTTAGTGCTGCTGACTGCTTCTGTTGACCATACCCCTCCCTGCATGCTGTTTACTTACCAGACTGACCCCCACTGGACTTTTGTCGTCACAGACTTCCTTACTGAGAGAAAAACAAGAAATGTAAGAGTGACGGACCTCGCCTGTATACCAGACCGCAGCGCTCGGCTGGTTCACACACTCCGCTGCCGGGTCCTTCAAACTTCATATCTTCCAAACAAAGTGTGAGCTGGGATTTGCGCCAGGGTGCAGCCGGCACAGCGCTCTGACGGCGTGGTTTTACTCTGTTTATGTTGCGTTTGCTGCAATTTGTTGCACTTTGTGCTCCGATCAGATCCCTGCGGCCCGTTTTATCAGGAAAACCTCAATCCTGTGGCCACACCACTGCTGTCACACCACTGCTGTCACACCGAGTGTTTATATGAGTCCTGTGTGTTTATCGTCTCCCACCAACAACTCCCCTGACCTGACCTGACTGAAGCTTTATCATCCACCCCCTCCCCCGCCCCCGCCCCCGCCCCCGCCTGCTCCTGTCCCACATGCTATCTGAAATAAAACGCCAAATTCCGGCCTTATCAACCTTGCTTCTTCTCCTGTTGTGTCCTTCCCCTGTTCCATCTCGCCTTGATTTTTCATAATATTCCCTGCACCTGACATCCTTCCAGCAGCTTCCCTGATCCTGTTTTCTTAAAGCTGTTGTCTTTGAGTGTTAAAAAGGGAAGTTTTCATTTTACCTAGAAGGTGGTTGTGTTGCTGTTTGGAGAGAATGCGGTGACTAATTCCTCTGCGCAGAAAGAAGGTAAATCACTCGGCACATTTCGATTAGTGCTGGTTAGGGCAGCTCTACCAACTGGCAGGACGTGTCCCAGCAGTTACTGTATAAACAGTCCACATTCCCATTATTGTTTTAAAGCATCGTGGCTTCGGTGCATAAATGTGGCAGCTGAAGCACAGGTGTGACCTCATTCGTTTTTTTTACCCTGTTGGCAGGCACTTTTGCTCAAAGCGGCTTGCAGTGATTTATTGATTTGTGCAGCTTGGTATTTTTTACCGGAGCCATCGAGCACAAGTATGTCAGTTAAGGCCACTGCAGCAGGAGCAAAGATTTGAACGTGGGACCTCTGAGACCAAGGCCGCCACGCTAGCAGTACACGAGCGTGCTGTTCTCAGTGGGCGCCGGTGTGAAGGTGCCGAAACTGGAAGCAGATGAGGTGAGGTCAAGAAGGCGTGCGGTACCAGCTTCAGTCACAGCTGTCGGTCTCCTCCGTGGGCTGTCAGTGATAGACAGATAGTTCCTGTGCCTCCATCACTTCAAGCACACAACAGGGTTTCAAAGGCAAGTCCCCCCCCAGGCTGTTACAGATAAGTGGCTCGGCTGCTCTCCTGTGGTCAGCGACGAGAGCAGCGTTTCTTGTTCGCTCTTCTAAGACGCCCGTTTAATAGCTCCTCGGCACAGCAGCCTCCTTTCGGAAAAAGCGACACGGTGTGTTAAAGGCTTTCCGCGAAATCATCTTTTATGTCTCCCGTTTGTCCTGCTGCTGCTCACATCGCCACTGGCACCGAAATGAAGTAAAATATCGGCAGAATCAGCTTGGGAGATGCACTCAGAGCAAATGACTATGACAAATGAGTACGATGGCCCAATGAGCCACTAAAAATGAGTGTGAAACCCATTTCAAAAAACTCAATTTAAAAAGTTGACTAACTAATGTCATATTTCATCTTCGGGATGTCCAGGCTTATTCTGCTTTTCAGGCTCTACTGTCTTTGTGGGTAGATTCTCCTGAAAAAGAAAATCAGTTAGAATGTGACACACACACACACACACACACACACACACACACAGAGGCAGCCCCTTGCTGTTTAATGCCATTTCCTTGCTCTTATAAATGAGATGTTTCAGTAGCTGCACTGTTTAAGTCAGGCCTCCTGCAGGCCTCGTATCGCCGTCAACTTGACAGATGTACTTTATGGGCTCAGTCTGGCCCTCATTGTGGTGTGAATTGCTGCTTTTGCTCTCACCACCCCCAGCAGCTTACTGCAGAACTGAACCCCAGCACCCCACCTGCTTCACCCCTCCCAAGGAAGAGCATGGAGGCTAAGTCAAGGATAGCTCAGTTCCGAATGCTGAATCAAGACTGCATTTCCCAAACTCTTGGCATTCAGAACAGACATAAGTGGCTGAATACAAACACAGATAGGGCAGGATTGCATTTCAGCACGTCTTTAAGTAGTAGGCTTATCGTAGGCAATACGCCGTACGAGGGGTGATCAAAAAATACAATAGTATTTTTTTGATGACCCCCTCATACAAACATGCTCCTGTCTATCACTTTTATTGACGTCCTCTCTTCAGCCCAGAAATTTAATTCCGAGGAAGCACTTTGGGCCTTGTTCTGGCTGTGGTAACATCCCGTAGGTATGCTGGTAGTCACTGTCAGGGTTTGGGGTTTGAGTCAAAGCTGTTTCGGGTGAGCAAGAAGATCAAATGGACGGATGGGGATGCTGTAGAACACCTCCTTTTCCTAAACCCTGGCCCCCAGGGTTGTTCTATGAGCCAAACTGATGCCCAGAGCTCTTATATTAGCCCCCCCCCCCCTCCCACCAAATCTCCTCAACCCACAGATCTCCGTACAGGCTGGCCCCAAAGTGCTTGGAGCAGCACGCCGATGAACAACACATGTTACTGATTGAGAAGCAGAAGGAATTAACCCTCCTATGTCTACTGAATGCAAGAAAAAAATGCCGTCTGAAATAGTCTCTCACGTGGTGGTGCAGCATTTAGTGACCTTTGAAACTTAGGCAAGCATTAAAAAGCTGCAGTACAGTTATGCTGTTTTAAGAATTTGCTTTTGCATGTAGGGCGTATGTGATGTGTTAGTCATACACCTGTGTCAAAGAGGGTCCGTGTGATGCCCACCAGCACCAGGGACCTTTGTGTTCTGTGTTCTTGCCATTTGCTCACCTGTGCAGATTCTCTAAAAGTCGGGCATACAGTAGGCTAAAGAGGGGGGTCTCTGAACATATGTGGCCAATTGCTCTGGCTCCTAAATGGAATAATAACACATAGAATAATAATCTTTCCCAGAATATCTGAATGGTTTCAATGTGTACTTTGGTTCTTCTGTCGGTACATTCTCTGGTTATGTTCTGGTTCGGTTTCAAGAAGGGTGGAGAAAACATTTAAAAATATGTTACTAATTACACAACCTTGTCTGTTTCATTAGTCTCTTTGAACATCCGAGTCAAAAACAATGTTGTATTTGAACCTCTGGCGTAGGTGGCTGTTACCTTCTAATCATAAATAAACGAAAAGCTATAAAAGCTCCTCATAATGTCTCGGGCGTAGGCTATTAAGCTGTAAACTCCTCTTGTAAAACTCATATTCACCAGATATTATTTAGTAATTGCCCAGAAAATTAAAAGAGACCATTTTGACTTGTGTAACTAACTGTTAAGCAGTTTTTGTTGTAATGCTGGCAAATCAGTGCGGATTTCTGCAGATACTCAAGTTACGCAGTTTGATACTAACTCCGTGGGGACTGAGCTGCTGGCACAAACAGACCATTTGTGGCATCGCTTTGACGTCACAGATGTTTCAGTTAGATTCCACGGATGCCATAACTACTTTAGCACAAATCTCTCCCCTCTCTCACCCAAGTCGACTTGGCAGTTTGACCTTATATTAGTTGTCATATTTGGTGTTGAAAGGCAGCATCATATGAGACAGTTTGGTAGGGGGGCGTTTCTCTTTGTTCGGCCAGGTGTTTTCTGTCTCTTTGCCCATTTTGTTTGTTTTCCTGCAGAGAAACTTGCACTTATCTTTGCGGAGGTCTGTAAAATTGGCATAGCGCTCGCTTGAATTTCTGACATCAGGACACCGAGTTTGCATTTCATGAAAATTGCACCTTGGGTCTGTTCTTGATTTTACCCCCTCTCCAGCTCCTGCCTCCTGCCTCCTTGCTGAGATGTTGCTGAAGCTGAGAAATTTGGCTTGCTTATGTCTTTCTTGTTCACGCTGATCCCCAGTTTACCCTTCCTTGTCTCGCACCGCAACCGAACCTTTAAAACTAATAAGCGTCAATTATCGTTAATTATATTTTTTTGCTTCACACAAAACCTACCTTTGTTGGTGCGCAGATGAGTTAAACACTCGGTCAACAAACTGGAGCAATTCCATCAAATGTCCACACAGAGGCGAGGCTTTTAAAAACACTTTCATCGGAACCGTCGAACCCTGAAATGGAGAAGGAAGCTTGCCGTAAGCATGAGGGGTGCTGAGTGTGAAACATACATTCCTCTAAACCCAGACTGTGAAATATTCAAGATGGCCATTTGGACCATAGGTGCAGGACTGGAACATTATACTCGGATACTTTTGGAATCATAATCCAAAGCCTGTACTGTCCTGGCTTTCGGGGATTTAAGAAAACGTTGAGATTTGTCTAGGTCTCTCAAATTCCTATACTGCTCATAAAAATAGAGAATTAAAACATGAGTGCGGCTCCATTACAAGGACTTGATATAGTCTGTTTCTTGACCTGGAGGTGAGGGCAAGGTCAGGAGCCCACGCAGTAGATGATGGCTGCCCGCCTCTCTTCCGTACAGATTCAGAGTTGCATAATCGAAGCCAAACAGCAGAGTCATTGTTAAGCCAAAGTTGTTGTTGTTAAGCCAAAGAATGGGCTTTCAGTAGGTTTTTTCTTTTTCTATAACTGCTGGCATCTCCTGTAATGTTTGCGGTTTTGCTCTATATGATACAAGCCTGCAGAGAGCGTGGCCAAACAGACAGCGTATAGAATTACCCGCCTGAGCTGATCTGTCGGGAGAGGCCCTGTTCTGGCTTTCATCCACCTCCCTACCGGAATTTCCCTGCGCTTCCTCTTTGTTTTTACCTAAATTAAATATTGCCAGAACTCGATTGCTTAATGGCACCATTTTGTTTGTGGAAGGTGCAGATAAATGAAATATGTGCCATCGAGAGCGAGGACAGCAGGGATATGGACGGTGGCAGCCAGTTTTTTTTTTTTGTGTCCGACTTCTGTGAAGGTTTAACTGTTTAACTGTAGATGCGGTTCTGTTGTAAAATGAAGGCCAGGCCAATGGAGTCGTGACGGCTTGTCGGTTGGTTTATGTCTAACGGTTGCACGTCACGCTTTGTGCACGTGTCCTGCCGCTCATTAAAAGTAAATATTTATTTTTTTAATTGCGACAAAGACGTTGGTTCCGCCATGTAGCCCACGGTCAGGTAAGATCTGTGGTTTTGGGGATTTGCCCCGTCTTCTCGTGCTGACCTTCTTGCGAGCTCCATCTGCGTGCCGTATCTGCACAAATGGTGTTCTGCACATATGATTGTCTGTAGTTTAGTGTTTGTGTGGAGAAATGTTTGTGGGCAGCCTTTTCGTGACCCAGGGGGGCTCCCGTGTGCTTATGCTCCTGTGTTTTCTGAGTCCCCTCATTTACACGTAGTGAAGAAAAAAACCAGACCCAGGGTGCCGGTGCTCACCTGCAGCTCTGCAATCCATCCACCCCACACAGCACACAGAATAAATTTGCACCCGAAGCATAATAATAAGTGGTAAAAGCAAGGTAAGCTGTACATTATTTTACACTGAAATGCAGACAACCGTGCCTAAAAACAGAGGGTTGGGATGGAGTGGCAGGAAGACGGAGAGATGGCACTTCACTGATGGACTTGAAGCTGGGTAGATATGGAAGCCATAAGATCATCTACAGATTTACCGTTTTCTCCGCTCTGTAGAAAAACCGAAAATAGCGTTTACTATTTGTGAGATCACTATCTCTCGGTATATCGGAGGGAGCTTTGACGTGCGACTTGAGTTGGTCTGCCGAGCATCTTTTTATCGAAAAAAGGTACTTATCAACAAAGTTTGTATCGCTGAAAAGTTTGTTACTCAAAAGTCTGTAAGTCAGAGACCAGCTGTACTTAAATGTGCCATTTCTGTAGAGTCATAAAGATATGAATTTAGTGTTTTTGTGTGTGTGAAGGATCAGAATCTGCAAGTCTGTGGAATGCATCACTTTCTTGAGGGAATTTCAGGTAAATATGAAAACAACATATCTGGGAATCTATGAGTTTGGGTTAGATGGGTGTGTGTGTGTGTGTGTGTGTGTGTGTGTGTGTGCGTGCACGCGCACGCATGCGTCTCTTTATAAATGTCTGTCTGTGTTGCTCTGAGAGAGTTCATGTATGTATTTATGTATGTGCATGTCCACTTAACCAGTTGTATGAGGTCAGATTTCTGTTTGTGTTTCCCTGTAGCATACAGACACTGGGATTTTGAAGAACACCTACCCCCTGGCAGGCTGTGCCTGGGTACATGCCGAGGCAGAGTGAGCTCCTGGTGGGAGGATGAGTTCCATATGCTAGGGTCAGAACGCTTCCTTGTGAATGGCCGAAGTTTAGCAGATCCCAGAACACCTGTGGTTTTAGCAGCGTTTTGCACAAAGTACGTTCTTTAATCTACCCGAACGTTTAGATTGTAAGAATCCTTTCATGAGTAGTGTCTGTCTATATGTAGATCTTGTTAGCTACTCGATGGGTAAACTGGGTGTTTTCCAAACTCCCTGCCTGGGCTTGGAGTTACTCTAACACTGAAAGTGGGCTGTTTGATACAGAAATAGGAGAGAATGAAGGACACAGGCTTCTCTTTGATGAGGGATGTTGTAGTGTAGTGGTTAGCACCCCTGTCTCTATGCTCAAAGAATCTGGGTTTGAATCTCGCTGTTCAACATCAAGGTAGATAACTTATTGGCAGTGTAAAAAAAAATATATCCAGCTGAATAAAGCATTGCAAGAAGCACACTATACTTTGCTTTTGGAAAAAAAGAGTCAATAAATTATTAAATGTGAATAAAAGGCCTATGTTAAAGAATGTCAGTGTCACATTTTGATTTTTCATAGAAACAGAATAAATTTGCACCCGAAGCATAATAATAAGTGGTAAAAGCAAGGTAAGCTGTACATTATTTTACACTGAAATGCAGACAACCGTGCCTAAAAACAGAGGGTTGGGATGGAGTGGCAGGAAGACGGAGAGATGGCACTTCACTGATGGACTTGAAGCTGGTAGATATGGAAGCCATACGATCAGCTACAGATTTACCGTTTTCTCCGCTCTGTAGAAAAACTGAAAATAGCGTTTACTATTTGTGAGATCACTATCTCTCGGTATATCGGAGGGAGCTTTGACGTGCGACTTGAATAAAAGGCCTATGTTAAAGAATGTCAGTGTCACATTTTGATTTTTCATAGAAGCAGAACGGATTTACAGACTCTGGGTGATTTAACAGCGCTATTGTTTTGTTGTAAAGGCCAGCTTCCCTCTTTCATGGATTGGAAGTCTAGAATATTTGCACACTTGACGCCATAGACCGGGGGGGTACTTAACTTGACCTGGAAGGTCAGATCAAGTAGGTTTTCAAACTCTTGTTACACCAAGAGGTTCAGTCATGACAGCAAGTTGCATCAGATGGTTTGCTGCCTCCCAAACAGAAACCTCCTTGAGTCTGACCTCCTGGACCGTAGTTGTGTAGTCATGCAGTAGACCACCATTTTAGTATAATAATAATAAAAAGAAAAATTTGTGCTAATGCTGCGTCAGACTAAACACCGTTGTGAAGTTAAATATGGAGCCGCCTCAGTCACTGAAAATCACACGATGACTTGTTGGAAATGAAAATGCAGGACTGCCTCGCTGGAGTTCTTCTTAGCCTCTTAAATGGGGAGTAGCCCCCCACCTTCAACATACCCTGATATTTTGGATGGAATTTACTTTTTCACATGCCAGATCTGCGGCCTATTTTGCTAATTGAGCCGAAAAACGCAAAAAAGTGATCCTAGTTTCCACACGCGGCACAGAATTGCACCGCAGTTAAATCAATTTCTCCTAAATTTGTTTCTATCTTGTAGTCAACCGTACATTGGCAGTTGAATTAAGCAGCCTACTGTGTTATTAAACAAATTCAAGTGGGACATTTTATGACTCAAAGCATTACTACCAAGAGTACAAAACACAGTTGAAAATGCGCAGTTGTTTCATGGAAAAGTCAGGGAATTAAGTTTCACCGCTAAGGTGACAGTGCTTATTTCAGCATTGTCATGTATTGTGTTGTGCGATGACTTATTTTGCAGGAACTTATAAATAGACACGGCAAAATCCCTTTGTGTTACACAAGCGCCTGAAGTCCAGAGCCGGGCGTCATTTCGGAGCCCGTGGTGTTGTGTAACCACACCGTGGCCTGTGTGTTGCAGTATGGCAACGTTGACAATGACCAACAAATTCTCAGCTGCAAACGTTGCCGGCTGATCTGCTTTGCGGGGTTACGTAAAACAGGCTTAGGCCTGACGTGACCCGGGTGCTCTACGCAGCATTTTTTACTGTGGTGGTTTTGTACCGAATGCTGTGTGAACACTGGGAGTCAGGAATGGGTAATAGAAGTTTACGCCATGTACCGGATCACCGTGATGGCCTGACACTAAATTCTAGGTGCCCAGTGATGGCATGGCACTGAGTGCTGGCTGTTGGATGTCAGCACTGGGATGCGAATGTCAGCATGCCACTGAGTACTAGGAACTGGCGATGCCGTTGACCCCGGGTCCTGGATGTATACCGGGTTGCAAACTGAGTTCATGACTTATTCCCATAGTTAAGTTTTGGTCCCTTCAGGTGTGTGGCTGGCACTGACATGTGCAGGCAAGTGGGCGACTCAGGGTTGATTTTCAAAATGCATGCTGATGTTTTAATCTCTTCTGGAATGAGCAAGCTCTCCTGTGAAGTTGCGGACCTGGTGTAGGCATGAAAACTGCCCGTGTGTACAAAACAAACACCTGGGGTGAGCATGGAACAGGCAGTGTGCTGTGCCATGTGGGGGGGAATTTGTAATTGCCCCATTTAGGGAAAGGAATTTGAAATGAAGTTAATCCCCCCCTCTGAGGGCTGTGGCAGGCCTGCTCTGTCTTGTTGAAGGAGGAGCGTGTAGCAAGCCATGCTGAACCTTTCAGGGGAGAGGGGGTATCTGCTGCTGGGAGCTGTTGGTGGGGGGTCTGGAAAGGGATAGGGGAACAAGGTGTACCTGTGACGCTGATGCACAGTGTCCAATGTGTTGGAGCTGGGTTTTAAGAACTGAAAAAAGGCTTGTGTGCCCACCCTCCACCCACCCACAGATGGTCAAATTCTGCTGAGCCAGGGCCTTACACGAGTGCCTTTCATCCTGTGGTTTGAAACCACCAGGAGGAGAACAAACAACCTTTCGGTCTACCAAATATTTCAGGTGTGGCGCAGAAATACCACAGACCACAGCAGGCCAGGCCAGGAGTGGTACAGGATGGGTTACAGGCCCTGGCAAATAAGGAACGGAACTGAGGAGGATGCAAGACCATCTTACTTCAGGAGGGGATGCTGTAGATCGGGGAGAAAAAACAAAAAGCAGCGCAACTTTTTTAGATCACTCAAGCAAAGTGTGATAAGCTGTTGTGTGTGCTGCTTCAGCAGGAATGCAGGCATTACCCCGGGAGGAGACCGGCACACAACCACAGGCGCTATTCATCTGTTGCTCATGTCCAAACCCAAGAGTGCTGTGCCTTTCCAGTACTTATAGCTTCTTTCATCTGTGAAAACTGTAATTCCTAGTTCTGATCTATTTAATACAGTTGGATTTGGTTTAGGCTTCTGAACTTTCTAGAATATCCCCGTTTACTTGCTGCTCATTTCTCAGATGCTTTCTGTTTAGCACGTCGAAGAGACTTCGTTCCAGCGGAAATGTTCGTACGAGGAGGATTCATTTGCACTTTCAGTCGCCCTGCACTTCGTTTTACACCCACTCTTTATTCACATAGCAGCACGAATCAAAGTCGGGCTTGTCTACGGTCTCTGAAGAGGGCAGTTCCGTTTTACCTGTGAAGATGAAGAGCTGGCCACGTTTCTCAGAAAAAAAGGAAATGAGGTCTGAGGCTTTGCTCCTGCCAGGGCCCTCCAAATCCTTCAGACTGTGAGCAGCCTGTCCCGCCGCCTTCCTCCCACCCCACTACCTGTCCAAGACCTCAGTGCTACCTTATTCTGCAAGCTGCCAGCTACCTGGAATTTGAGGATTAGTTTTAGCCACTTCTCTCTTGTTACTGTTTGTCTCTTACGTTTAACCCCTTGATCCCCAGAGGTCACATTTCCCACATCACCTGTTTGAAGGCCATTGGTCTCAAAATGAATTCCGTATGCAGTTTTAAAAAGAAAATTCCAACTTCTTCTTTAACTTATTACCTTTCCTGATGCTTTATGTCCTTCAGTGTTCTGGAGGAAACTGTACAGGTATAAAGTCATTTGATACTAATGGGACCTGTTGTGGACATTCCACACCCACTGCTTTGTCCACAGTGGCCTGCTGGGATGTGATCAACTGGTATCTCATACAGTTAGAGTACACCTTTACCCAGGGATCTATCCAACTGCAGGATCTATGCTTCTGCAGGAGATTTTGCATAAAACCTGCTTGGCCTCCACATTGAGGGACACCGCAGTTACCTCAGTGCTGCTGGGGTCGACAGGACTCCTCTAAAACACCCTTTGGGTTTCGAGTGGCTTTCTGGGGACGCTCTGTATCAAATGTTGTCAGAGAACCGTGTTGAAGCACCGTTGATTCTTCTACAATAGGAAGAAATCTTGGTCACATTGCTTTCAGTGAATATCTTTTTTTTTTGGTGGGAGACGCATGGTATTACGATGAAAATTAGAGGAAGACTGTAAAGATAATGATAATATTTGTGTTTAGCTTGCGCCATTACTCAGAAGGACTTGCATTTAGGCTACATTCTAAATACAACCTTTCACGAAGATGGATAAATACAGTGCAGGTCAAATAGCAGGGTTTTGTAATAATTTACCTCTGATTTGCATTTGTTGTGAGGTATTAGTGTAAGGAAGAGTTCTAACTTGTGATATGTGACAGTGTCTGTCACTAACAGTAGACAGGCTGTGTGCTGATGGGCTTTGTGGAGGACACGAAGGTAGGGATCAGAGGAGGCCGAACAAGACGGGTGCTAAGTGAGCTGTCAGTGAGCAACAGGTATTCCACACTTAGTAAAAACAGCTGTTTCGGTAACGAAAAATGCCCTGTGCTGTCCACACCTCACGCTCGTGCATGTTGACTGGAAGTGTTGCAAGGGTTGTGGTCATGTGTGCACATGGGGTGGGGGGTGCTTTAGGGTTGAGCTAAGACACAGAGACAGACAAGTCTTTGAGCCCCTGTCAGATGATTTGTGAATCAAATCTTCACCCCCCCCAGGAACCACACAGGCGTCATTCATTTTTTTTTTCTTACCTTGCAGACACCTGGCCCCCCCCCTTGTTGCTGCTGGGGCCAACAAGGAGATTAAAGACCTTTAATCGAGATACGTTGAGTAAGCTCATTGGGATTAGGCTTGGAGACAACATGCTTTTCATCCCTGTCCACCGCAGAGGAGGGCATAGGTTGCAGTAGGGGTAAACCTCACATGCCTGGGCACTTTGTCAGGTCATGCCACTCCCCATCCAGATGGCTCATTCACTGTCTGTGAGTGCCACCTCTGCAAATATCCTACGTGTCTCTTCGGGAGTGAGCAAGCTGTGAGAATTGATTCTTCCTCTTCTGCGTCTGAGCTGGTTATTTATAAAATGTCTGTGTTAGCAACTTCACAACATTGACAGGTTGCAGATGCAGTACGTGGTAATACAATAAGAGGTCATCTGCGTCATATGTCAAAATATGCCATTTCTACAGAAATTGTTAGATGACTTGTTTTTAAGTGTTAAAGAAGATTGGGTCTTTGCCTTAGGGGAACCTGGGTAGTCCGTGTTTATGAGGTGGGCCACAGCTTGCCATGTATGGAACAAAAAGTCAAAATAAGTCAGTTCTAGAGAGAGGTCTTGCCAAGTCGCTTGGTCCTTTGTCTGGCTTTCTGGGAACGTTGAGGTGTTGTTCGCCTTCTGGGTAACAAAACCAAGCCACTGGTTGCTGAACTTGCAAATATTTTTTTGTTGCAAGGTACAGAAATGGCCATTGCACTAAGTAGGGAAACACCTGCATTGCATGGTGATATTCTTTCATTGTCTGAGATGATTGTTGTTTAAGTTATTTCTCTTCCCTGTCAACCTAAAAGAACCATGTTCCACTGTTATGTGTTAGTACCACACTGCTGAGCCATTGTGATAGTTGTGTCATGTGACAGCATCTGACATGTTCCAGTTCAGTCATTGTTCAGCTTAAATGGTATTAAGACTATTTGAGCTTTCTTTGTATCAGCAGGAAGTGGCAAGGTCTGTCACACTTGCCATGTTGGTCACATGGAGGAGATCGAAATGTAACGCAACCAGCATACTTGTCAAGGAGGATTTTTTCAAACTGTCATCTCGACGACAAACTTAGAGTTTTGAGCCATTCGAAGCTCTCAAAAGCCTGGGAGGTGCCCCAAGTTACAGGCATATTTCACAGCCAGCACTGATGTCGCTGTACAAATAAACAGAAATATGTTTTGTTTAGACCTGTTTGTGGGGTATTGTCTTATGTGATTCGCTGTCAAGGAAGTATCTGTTGCCTCTTCAAAATATCAGCTGCCTGGTTTCTTTTGAGAATGTTCCTGGTGATATCACTCGCCTGTCTTTAAGATGTTCCACTGCTCAGTCGGGAGGTTGTCCACTTTGGGTGCAAAGAGTGGGCCCTGTTTACTTCTCCTCTTACCTTAGTTGGGAGAATCTTGGTGCCATCAAATGAGCTCAGAGTAAGAGTAGTGGGACAGGAAAGTGGCTTTTCATTTTCAGTAATCATGACTTTTAGGGTAATGTTCAGAATTTGTGTGTCATTGTCATGTTTCTATATATGCTACACTAGGGGTTTTACATGCGACACCTGATTTTGCAGAAGCCCTCTTTTCCATGCATATTTGTCATTGTTTGTCGCTGTTGTGACGATGACCGCGCGTCTCGGTTTCATCTCTCATTAGATCTCTTGAAACATTTTGTTTCAAAGATAACCCTTTTCTCTTTGGAGGAAGCTGTCGGCCTTCCTACAATCCAATTATGTCATCTGTCATGAAGTCTGTTCAAACATGTGACTTCTGTACTGTTCAGAAGCCACACAGGCTTCACAGCAGCAGTAAACAGCCAGTGAACCGATTACTTTTCTCCAACAGACTCCTCTTTTTCAAAGTGGGATTTGCTTAAGCTAAGCTTTCATCTTTCGCTATTTTTTAGTTATCCACTAAAGGAGCACTTTACTGCAATACTTTACTGCGAAATTTTGTCTTTCTTTCAGCGGAAATGAATAAAAATAAAAAAATGAATTGAAAAAATGGCATTTTTTGTTTCAAGAACCAATGACAAACACTTTGACATTACTTTGAGTTAGAAAGGTGTGTGTGTGTGTGTGTGTGTGTGTGTTGGGGGCCTGTAAGGAAGCACATATGACTAATTGTTAGTGGATAGGAGGCGATGTTGATGGGCTGATAGCTCGCTTGCTTGCTCGCCCTCCAGGTGCACGGTGGCTGTCAGGGCTTGTGGGGCCTACGTGACAAGCGCGGTGATAGGCTGTGGCAAGTGAGGACATGAAAGGTACTGCCCATGGCGGACGTTTCCCACGGGGGATGGGACGCGTCAAGCAGCCACAAAGAGCCAGACATGTATCCGTGCGGGCAGAGGCGCCACGGGGCTGGCGGCTGAGGAACTGGCGAAGGTGCTGGGGCCACCTTCCTGAGACAGTGGCGTTCATGCTGTGGTGTGGGGTGTGATGTGTCCTTTTCTTGGAACCGGCCTGTGCACTGTGTGTCCATGTGTTTATACTGGTATTGTGTAAAGTACAATATGTACCTAGATCTGGATTTGTTTAGACCTGTGTGTGCATGGTATGTATATGTATATTTGGGTACCTGCTTTTATGTTTCTGAAGGTAGTATTTGAGTGTTTAAAATATTTTTTTGAATACAAGTGTATAAGTTAGTTGTGTGTGTGTGTGTGTGTGTGTGTGTGTGTGTGTGGACCTGTATTTCTGCAGCATTCACTTTTCACTCAAAGCCAGTGTCAGTGGGCTGCATTGTTCATTGTCTAGGAGTTTGCCCGGACAGGTCCCTCCAGAAGAGTAAAACACGGGCAATTAATTGCTCCTCTGGTGGGTGAGAGACTGACGGGAATAAGCTGTAAACATAGTGCCATCCTTTGCTTCATCAGCACCCCAAATAACCCCAAGGAGGGCGCCTGCACGGGGACTGCATTGCCTGTGCACAAGCACGGCCTTACACACATGTGCTGTCACAGGCACACACACATATACATGCAAGTATTCAAAATGACAGATTGGGGGACCGCAGAGCACAAAGCTTTATTGTTGAAACGGAGGGGAGAAGTGGTGTCCCAGGAAGGGGAGATGACACTGTGGCAAGGTGAGACACACATGAAAGACCTGTGGAAGGCTTTGTAGTGGCATTGCTAACACACCGCATTCCACAGCAGGGCTCATCATGCAACCCACGCCGGCCTCCTCCAACACCGCCACTCCACCCCTACCCCTAGACAAGACAAAGCTGTGGCACTACGTTGGGACGAAGAAGGTACCGGGGCTCGTGAGTTGGATAGGCTTTAGTGCTAGTCGTTCAGTGGTACACATGCTGGCCACAAAGCTAGACCTGCGCCGGCGTTATGTTTGGGATCTCCGGGAGTGGAGTCAAATGCTTGCGCAGCGTGATCAACCACAGAAGAAAAATGGGCCAGAGTCGGTATACTGGCATTGTCTTAGTCTTGTTTTCCTCCTCTCAGTTGAGCTCTAGAGCTTGAGGCCTTTGGAAATGTGGCTGTGCAGGATGAATCATGCCTTTGAAGACTGTAGAAGACAAAGGGGTTACGCAGACTTTGTCTGGGTCCGCGATGGCGATGTGTACTTTGCAAGTGTGGGAGTTTACCTCTGCCAACAGTGGGGCTCCTTGGTACAAGCCAGTTAAGATGACCACTGTCCTGTTTTACAGCTTTTAATAGTCTCATCTGCAATACTAGTGGCAGTAGGTAATGTGGTGGTCAAGGTCATAGTCCTATAGACTGAATTGCAGCTTCTTGGTACCTCTAGCAAAGTACTTCCCCCAAGTTACTCTAGTAATACCCACTTGTATGCACGTGTCAAGTACTGTAAGTCGCTTTGAATAAGAGTATATTATAGAGTGGTATAAAATTAGAATTATATTTTAATGTGCATAGTAATCACTATAAGGCACTTGCATAGCTGTCAATTTCAGACATTCCCAGTTGACTGAAAAGATCAGCAGTGCTGATGGTGTGTGACCCTCAGCTGCTCTGTGCAGGTCCTGGTGGAGCACATCGCCCAGGGAGCAGCATTCTGCCTGGGTGCAGCACGCAGCATTTTTGGCCCTCGGTAGAATGTGTTTGACTGCTGCACAGAAATTGTTGTATTTTTAGTCTGCTTTCTATATTAACCTTTTTGAATGTCTTCTAGAGGCCACGCTGGCTCATAGGTTTTTAATTTTCTTGAATACTGAACAACAGCTTGGTTAGGAGAGCGTTCCTGGGTATTGACACAAAAATAGGATTAGAGTACTGAATGCAGTTGCAATATTATTCTTTCAGTTCTTTCTTTCTTTTTGTTTTACTTCTTGGCACACCACCTGTTTGTTTCTGTGGCAACAGTCTAATACAGAAAGAGAAAACTAGCCCCTAACCAGTTAGACAGAAAGTTTCTGTTGCCCTACTGTGCAAGTAAAGATGTGAGGTACTGAGGCATGAGCTGGGAACAGAAGGAGAAAGGTAAAGAGAAGGGTAAACCAATGGTAAAACAGCCAGGGGTACATTATTTAAGTTGTCTGAATAATTATTGAATCTCCACAGATTTTCAAAATTTCACTCTAGAAAGTTCTGCCATAGGCTTCAGCACAAAGAAACCCAGCTAACTACCGTTTTTCCTCCGGTAAAACAAAAAAGAACTGTTTGTATATGACCTCATACTGATGTACGTCAGAAAAAAACAAGAGTCAGGCTGCTTTTACATGAATTGCGGGGAAATTGTTTCCTTGTGCCGGTAATCTGAAAGGTTGTGATGTTAAGATCAGATAGTTGCACAGAGGCTTCCAGCTTGCGGCTCCCTGGCATGGTATTTCGGCCCCCCAGTTGGTCTCCCTCTTTGGAGCTGCCCAGGTAGGGGATGGAAGGAAGCCAAGGGGTTCTTGAAGGCGAGGCCTCAACATTATCAGCAAGACCTCCATGTTCACAGCAGGTGGCATCGATAAGATGATGCTGTGACTGTTTCACTGAGATTTGTGCTTAAAGCGAAAGTACATAACCACTGCCTACCCACATCCACTATACCCCTTCCGCCCAGCCAAACTGGGCTCCTAGTTTCACAATCTGGCAGTAAATGTTTTCTCATCATTGTTGCTGCCATCACTGCACGTTGGGTTCATAGTGCTGTTCTTCTGGTAAGCAGCAATGGAAATTGGCTACCAACTCATCTGGAAATGACATCTGTCAGTTTCCAAGTAATTTATTTATTTGGTTTCCATTTGTTTCGTAACAGACGGATCATAGAGGTTCGTTTTACTTGAACTGTTTCTATTTGTTTTATATGAGAATGAATGTGTGGAATGACATCCTGGAAGATGTCTCAGCTTGTCTCTGGTGCTTTTGTATGTTGCGCCAAATCAAACTCAGTTCTGTAGCTTTTCACACGTATTATTGTTACAGTGTGACTCAAATGCTCAACAGTTTATCCATCTAAAGAATATGAATGCTTTCCCGGTCAGTGGGTTCTAAATGGAGCAGGACACGCTCTGAATACACTCACAACTGCTGTCAGATGAAGTTAATCCCTTCACAGCGAGCAAAGCACAGTTTGTTCAGAAGCTGTTAAGGTTGCCCACAGTCAGCTGTTACACTGCAGTGGTGCTGGGTAGAGATTTTATCCAAATTCCTTGCTGAAAAGGATACAAAAGAAGTGTAATTCTGAAGGTCTTTGGACAAATCGCCTGTTCCGCTGATTTCTTTGTCACGTCTGTCTCCCTAAATCTCTCCATTTTAGTGAGTATGTAGCTACTGGGTTCCACAGGGTTGGGGAGCTTTGTAATGTTAATGTTAGACTAAATTTAACATACATTTATTAATACCACTTGCCCTTTAACCATGTTACTGTATATGTTTCTGCTTTTCTACGAATTACCAAAGTTTGCTTTGGCCTCGAAGGTACTGTGTGACATACTAGTTGAGTCCTATGATGCCACGACAGGGGTATTGCTTGCATGATCCTGACTCTTTGTTTCCCCTGTGGTCAAGATTGCGTTTAACCCAGACACACCTCAGAATGTTTGTATGAATGGATGTGTGCGTCCGCACATCAACCCTCCACAGCTGAGGGCGAGATGACTACGGATCCTGACGCAGCAACTGACGGAGATGCTTCGGACCCCAGGTTCACAGGCAACAAAATGATGGATGTAGATAAACATCAGGGGAAAGAAAATAAAAGAGGAATCCAAGAAAAAATGCAGGAATGGAACATGAAAGAGACATTTGTTCTTCCTGGTGGCTGATGTGAGAAAAAGGACAGCAGTGTCTTATTTCTGGAGTAAACTTGTTTCATTATGATTTACTGGGTAATCGAATGACCACACCTCTTGTCTGTGCCTGTCTGTCCTTTAGGGGTCTAACCTAATCTTTTCTCCACAGAACGGCACCGGGACCTTTCCGGGTCACCGAAGGTATAAGTGACCCTATAAAGGTCTTAAAAAGTAGCATACATCGTTGTGAGAGACTATACGCCTTTTTAATTTTCAGCGTTTTTGTAGCTTTTTAAAATTATATCTAACCAAATATTTTGTCCATTCTAGTAACATGAATAAGGCCTGAGAGAGCCACTGACACCGGTATTATTTTAGTATCAATTACTTGGTGTGGAAGATGGCGAAATGTGTCATAGGTGTGATAAAGTAGAACCCCCCCCCCCCCCATTTGTCTCTTCTCCTGATTTGTGTCAGCCATGTCAAATATTATTTTCCACCCCCTAACCCTTCACCACCCAAAGGCAAGTTAACAAAACAGAGGTTCATAGATCATGCCATGCGCTAAAGAGATTTCAGAAGCCCTCCGGAGAAGGTAGTAGTACTGTATGTCGAACATGTTCCACACAGCCAGTGCCCATGAAGTTAACCCACACACGCCCCCCCCCCCCCATACACATACACCCATATACACCTCATAATAAATCTTTAAAATAATCTGCTAAACCTCTAGGCAAAAACTTCAAGAAATGCAAGGTTCTCATTCTCATACTTTTTATTTACTGTGCAGATAGCAAAGTTAATCCCCTCCTTCTCTGTTTCTGTCAAGCTGTGACAAGGCGAGGAGAACACTAGCGTTGTCTATAGAAAAGCATGTCATTTGGCAAGTGACAAATTGTGATGCAAATCTACGTGATAGTTTTGTTCTGTCACGGTGAGACACACTGCGGGGTATCGACTTTTTCCAGGAAAGCAACGAAAAAAAGGATTGAAAAACTGTACACCTTTGGACGGGGTCAGTCCTGGATGTTGCAAGACCAAGTTGGGTTTTGAAAATGACCTGTTTGAAAGAACTATTGGAAGTGACTCAGGAAGTTTGCTCAACTGGTGCAAGTTGTTCAACCTGTCCATGGTCCTAACTGGTAGTAGGTGGGTCCTTCTTGCCCTGGATTGGAATTACAGGCATGTGACTAAATCCAACAGATTGCTAGAAATATGTTTATACAGAAATGTTTCCTGCTTGCTTACAGCTTCCGTCTTGCCACAGCTCACCCCTTTTGCCCGAAAGTTAGAGGGACACAGCACTGTCCACAGCTGGAACGCTAGCAGAGAGCAGGTTGTTTTTTTTAATAAGATTGTACGGTTTGTGTCCATAACCAAGAACGCACGAAAAGACCGGGTCGATAACCGTTTACGTTTAAATGCCGATGGATTAATTAATTGCAGAGCCAGAAAGAATATTTTTGCATTCTGTCTCTGAACATCGTTCTCTCATTTTGACAGCGATCGGATTTATAGGACCTCCAGAGGTTTATTTTTCTCCCTCGCCTCGTGGTCGGGAGTTTTTTTGTTTGCCTCTCCTGAGCTCTTGGGAGGCTTACTGTTTTGTACTTATACCCTGTTTAGTTGTTCTCATTAAAATTTAACCTTTATTTATAGCTTCACTATTTACTTGTTGTCTTTTCCATTATCCTGATCTACTGTTCGGCGCTCTGAGTCACTGTGGGAGAAGAAGTATTCTATAAAAAATAAATTGGATTGAATTGAATGTAAACTCTGGTGTTGCCTGATACATTAGCTCATCTAAATGTGATGGTTTCATTATGTGTGGTGTTATGTAGTGTCATCTGTAAAAGGACGGTGAAAGGTAACCATGCATCATCACCTAACACCGCCCTTAAAACCAGACTTCCACAGTGGCTCAGCATCTGAATACGAATGAATACAATACATATGGTTTCAGCCAGGTATGGCATTCATCTTGCTCAAATGCTTCTGTGGTCAAGAACTTGTTTTGCTTTCTTAGTCATGTGTGATGTTAATACTTTACGATCACCTGCTTAGAAGATTTTCCAAAGCCCCCCCCTCCTCCAGCTTTTACTCTGTTATTCTGTTCTCTTATAATGGCTGGGTAGTGCATTGATGCAGTGTTCGCTTTAATTGGTACATGGAACAAACGTGTAGTTTCCCCAAGTGAATTACAAGTTTGTGAAGCAGTACGACTATCATAATGCATACTTGCCGATGTCGTTGTAATCATGTATATAAAAGGGATCCAACTGTGTATTGTCCATGGGGTTGTGTCCATTTTCCTTTTCGTAAACACTCTCACTATATCCTCAGGGACCCAAGTGATCAGCAGGCCCTTAGGGCACTTGACTGCTCATGGCCACCAACCTACTAACCAACTGTGCATACAACGTGTTTTTTTTTATTTTGTTGACTCCACATGTAAGTAGTACCCTGAGAGAGTGACAATAAATACTCGTCCTCATCCTGATACTGACTAGTTACAGCGTGTCGTCTTGCTGGGCTTGGCATCAAAATGGCCCCAAGACAAAGTTCAGGGCAGGAACGATTGCTTTTTCTTAAGCATTGAGTGCATTAATAAATATCTTCTACTGTGCCTGCATAAATATGTTATTGTGTGTACGGTAGTGCATGCAAACTTTGAACAAATTATTCAATACCATAATAATTAACTTTAAATAATAGGAAGAAATAGACTCTTGTAGGCATAACACCCAGGATCCCTGGACAGTTCCTTGCTTAAGAGTGTCTGAAATGTTGTGAGCGTGTTGGCTTTCGACACTGAATCCAGTGTGGTGTGGTGAACCTCTCTGCTCCTTCACAACTGCAGACAGCTTTCTAGAAAGATCTGGAACACCACCTTTTTTCCACATAATTAAGCCCTGATCTGACGTTGTCCTTGTTTTTGTTTTTGCTCTTTATTACCAACTACATTAGATATAAGTAGCTACAGAATAGTAGTAAGTGCAAATTAAACTTCTGTCAGTTTTGTCCCTGTATTTGATGCGATTGTCTGTTTAAAAAAAAAAAACTCATCCTCAGAATCTGTAAAATTGTCTAAAAGTACAGATGCTCAGCATTATTGGGACCCTTTCAGACGTACAGGAGCTTTCCTTGATAGACATGTAGACGCACTGGGCATGCATGTGTCTAAGTGTCAGATAGAGAAAGATGCTGTTTCTACTCACAGACCCGATGTCATCTGTCCAGGGTGCTGTAACAGATTATTCCCCCACGTCAAAATGGAAGCTGGGAATGTGGGTTGGGTGTGATATTAGCCTTGGGCACATGGGTGCTTTCCAGCTTAGTGACAAGTAGGTTTCAGGCATGATGATTTTTATTGAGATGCATATTCTAGTGGAGACTCAGGTTGGGGAGACAGAAGTGCAGGAACAAAAGGCTGCTGCAGACTGTTGCCACAGGGAGCAAAGAGGAAAGGGATGCTGGAGACCACCACCACAAAGCTCATCTCATGTCCTACCTGGACAGGATTCCTGGCTGCTGTAGGTGGTGCTGTTGACTGAGGAAACACCTTTGTCTGCCTCTTCCCTCATTCTCTTGCTATTTCTCTTCTCCTTCCATCTCACTTTCTGCCTGTTGAGCTCTCTTTTTTCCTTCCTCCTCCAGTTGCTACCCACCTCTACCTGCCTGCAAGTCTGGGCCTTTTCTGTCAGCTACCAGGAATGCTTTATGTTGTTTGTCTTTTTGTGTATGTGTGTGTGTGTGTGTGTGTGTGTGTGTGTGTGTGTGTGAGAGAGAGAGAGAGCGAGAGAGAAACGAGATACTTAAAAACTTCTTTATGATCAAAGGTAAATTGTGTATTCATAGTTTAACTGAACTGATACCACCATTGAAAAAGAGAATCGGCAACAGTGGGGATCTGACTGATCTTTTTGGTCTGACAAACACCGTTGAGCTGTTATTTCTGCTGCTGATTTGTAAATGTTTTGTGATCGTGATCTCCCAATGAGTGCAGGCGCTTGGCGCCATTCAGTGCTCACATGACTCGAAAAGTTCACTCCAGATGGCAGTTTGTTCATTCAAATGAAAATCTGGAGCTTTGACTTGCATGCTGGGAAATATTTCCTCTAGTGGCAGGCAGACACAAGTATATGTGCTGCAGGGTTCGCAAAGGTGTGATCTGTGTGTGTGTGTGTGTGTGTGTGTGTGTGTGTCGGTCCTCACCTATGACTCTCACACCCATAGTCGCCCCTGGTTGTTTACACAAGGGAGAAAAGGGTGCAGTTTTGCCAGGATAGATGCATAAGTGGGGCGATGAGTCGTCACTCAAAGACTTATTAAAGAAACACGGAGAGGCTGAATGAAGTGGTTTCCATGGCGACACCTGTCCTGCCAGCAGTTTCCAAGGCGGTCGGAGGGGTACAATTAGTGACATCATCTATGTTTATTGTCTGTTTTAGTTACCGGACAGGGAAGGGTGGGGGTGCTCGGGGCTGGGTTAGAAGCAGCCTTCAGCTCCGTTGATTCAGAACTCGAACCCGCGGGCGACATCCCTCTTGCTACTCTCCTGGCGTCGAACGTCAGCCATTCCATCGTGCGGAATTCCACACTTCAATCACACTGGATGCAGCTGTCTCCCTAAAAACAACCCGCTCAATCCTCCTTTCAATAGCTGGATTGTCTCAACTGCGGGAAAAAAGAAGTTTAAATCAACAGAGGGAATTTGCCGTTTTCTTTTTTCATTTAATAAGCACTTAAATGTAATTAAATAGGGATTTTGGCTGTGGATGCGATAGCGGCAAGAACAGGCTGTCATTGTTGGGAAACCCTTTCTCTTTTTTGAGTTTGAGAATCATTTTGGAAGTGTGTTTTTTATAGAATTCAATTGGTCGCCATACACCTGTTCTTAGACGTATAATGGATGCGGCACCTCATAAAAAAAGTGTGAGTGTATTTTTCACCTCTTTTTTTTTTTTACAGGGACCTAAAATGAAACAACAAAGACATTTAAAATAATATATTAATATAGTGAAAAAAATCAATCGATCATATTCAGGCCTCTTCCTCCACAATAACACCTCCGTCAAATGTCCTGGGAAACGAAAGGTGTGGGATCTTGAAAGAAAGCAGAGTCCTGAATGCATCCCCATCTCTGCTGTGCAGTTTATTCCTTTTTGACGTATCTTTCTTGAATTCGAGAGGAACCAAGGGTTTTACTGCATAAGGGGAACATTTTCACCGGGGACCAAATTGCTCCGAGTTCTGTGATTTGTGGTGGGGGGAGTATTTAAATGAGCTGTGCCTTCTGCCTAATGTACATTTAATCACATACATCAAGGTGACTCGAACCAATGCGTAATGTGGGATGTCTCCATCTGAAGAAAAACAGTTTATTTAAGTCTAATCGTGTTTTGGTTTTTATTACAGCTGAGGGAAGCTTGAGTGTGATTGGCTGAGAACCACTATACGCTGTTACTGTATAGCGCCCATGTTTTAGATCTGTTATGCAGCTGTGTTATAATGTTATGTTGTAAGGAAGTTGTGAAAACTGCCTTTATGATGCGTTCCTTTCCCAACTCCCTTAAATGAATCAGTTTTCCCCTTTCCATTCAGACAAGGATGCTGAGCCCATGCTGATGCACCAGGCACCTCTCTCATTCAGCACAGCGGTGTCTTCCTTTCCCGCCTTTAACAAATAGTTGAGCCATCGACGAATACAAGAATTCAGTGGTTTGAGGAGTTTTTGGCTTTTTTTAATGTATCCGAAACATGACTTGGATTAATTGTGCAGTGTGTGAAAAATCTATTATGTGACTTTGCAGAAAACAATAGTAGTTATGGAAGCTTTTATTCCATGTTACCTTCTTCTCCAGGGAAATGTGACCACATTAACACCACCTTTGTGGCAAAATGGGACAAAGTGTATTTTTATTCAGACGTGTTCTCTGGATGTGAATGTTTTTGCTGAACTTTTGTCATTCAAAAGGGTTTTTGTGCTTTTATTGGGGTGGTGTAATGTCGTAAAATAGTGTACTTGAGTAACGTCGTGTTTATGGTCACTTTTGCGGCACAAACAGATTCTCCCAGCCAGTGGAAATACGCAGCTTACGTTTTCCTTTACATTTTCCTTTGTGTGTTTTTCTTATTTCTGGAAGTGTGGACAAGGAAGTCTCATTTACATGGATTTGCACCTTGTCCCGAGTGACGTGGAATGTGGCCATTGACGACATGGTGATGGCTGGGGAGCAGGAGGTACTCGCCACATGTGTCAGCCCATTAAATTTTATTTTATGGAATATTCTAAAAATAGAACCATGTTTGGATGAAGCTTTGTGCTAGACGTTTGCATTTGCAGGCACCAGAGGAATTACACCTTTTATTTGGAATTTTTATTGTTGTTATTGCAAGCATTTTTTTTTTTTTTCAGTAGATGGGATTCCCTGCAAAAAAAAAAAAGAGCGGAAAAAGAGAAGTGCTGTTTCTTATTTATGAAATTTGTTTCATGGAGCAAATGGAAAGGAAAATACTTGTTCCAAATACAGGGAAACAGGGATCGCATCAGTTGTGTTTATTAAAACATCATGCCTTTAATCTTCGGTAGAACAGAGCTACAAGCAGTTTTGGAGCCTACACCCTGGCTGGGTTGCATTTTAGTGGCATCAGTGTAGGATATGGATTTGAAACTGTTCCCCATCATGTGACGTTTCATAACTTGGCTGGCAGCGAATGCTGGAAAGAGTTTGCCTTTGTTGCTCTGTATCCCAGTCTTTTGACTAAGGGAGCAAGGAGCACAGAAAGTCTAACCAGTGGCTGAAACGCTCAGGCCGACAGTCATTGCAGGGAAATGACGCTTAAGTCCAAGCTTTGGCAGAGCCGACGTGCCAAAACATTGGCAGCGTGTTGGCACACAGTGGGAAACTGTGTCGAAATGGGGCTTTAAATTCACTTCCTTTTAGGCTGAACTGGAAAGCCCTGTGCTGACGTGTGTTTGCCAAAGTTGTGGAGCGAGCAACCGGTGAAATTGTTCAGATGGTTGTGCTTGGTTAGATGGCTGGTGGAGCAGCCGAAAGTATAATGGATCGGGGTTTAAGTTGACGTTTGAACGTTTTTATGTAGTTTGTTGACAGGATCTGTGGTAAACAACCTTGGCAGTGAATGAGGTTTACTTTGTTCAAGCCTCGCTTCGGTTATGCTAGACTCGAACCGGTTTTGCTCTCAGTTTCCCTGCATTTACAGGCAACAAACAGGAAACGGTTGAGGCCACGCTGACCTTTGACCTCCGCTGGCATAGATTTCGTGCCTCTTGTGAAAGTGACAACAAAATGTGTGACAAAAACCATGTATACCACAAATATTTAATCAGTTTCATTTCAGTTTCTACCTGAGCAGTGGGTTATGGTCTATGGTCCCTGTTTTCAGTGTTTTGGCAAAGAAATGTAACAAAGTTAAAGCCAAAGGAAGTGAAATTTAGTTTCATAGGTAGCCTTTTTATCAAACGTAATTTCGCTGGAACATTTCAGGTTGAGTACTTTTGTTTATAGGAAACAATAGCAGTCCTCAAGGACCATCCTCTGCATCTTAAAGTAATGTTTATCCACATCATTTTTTTTGCTGCTTCTAGACAACCGTGGCTTTGTAATTCTATTGTCTTTTATTTGTAATTGGATTAACTCAATAAAAGTCAAATATGACCTCTTTATGTATCAGAGTGAAAGCAGTCAAGGTTTTCACCGTGTGAAGTGACACTTCCTGCTCAGCCTGTTTACAAATCTGGGTGCTTGAAGGTAAAGGTGTTTGTCTGAGTTTGAGCACTGCCCACCGTGGTATTGTGTTTCTGCCTATCTGGGCCGTGTTGACTTGGACGTGCTCCATGTTTGCCGACTCATTTGGGGGCCGGATGCATTAATAAATGGTTAACTACGGAAGGTCTGCCTGCGCTCCGTGTATTTGGCCTGCTTTCGCACAAAGCCACTGTTGACTCATCACCATGGCAATGAATTGGAAATTGGTCCTCCCCACCCCCTCACCCACAAAGTTATTCTGGATTGTCCCATAGCCAATGGCCACTTAGCCATTGGGTCACATGGGTAGTTCTGTAGAATTTATTCCATGCTGAGAAGCTTGTTTATGGCCTGAAACTCTGTGTGGAACTCTTAAAGGGAAATGCATGCTGTTTGACAGGTTGGGTATCCAGCTTGCTCCCTACAGAGTGCAGGCCTCGAGTCAAACACATTCCAGGCTTCATGGACTGTAAGTCCTCTCTCATGCAGTGAGCTGGACCAATCCAGCTTTTCTTAACATGCATCTCTGAATTTTAAAACTGTGCAGAAAGCAGTGACATTATTGTTATTGTTGCTGCCATTCATTTGCCAGGTGACTTGTTCAGGGTCTGTTATATTGTTAGAAGGCAGCTAACATTGTCACGTTGTCTCTCACAAATTGAGAAGTAACACGCACATATCACAACAGTTGGAGGACATGCTTTTTCTAAAATCTGTCCCTTTTTTGCAGTGTCTGCTGCCCTTATCTGGAGCCTCCTTGCCTCTTGAAGAGTCAGTTTGGAAAGCGCTGTACTCAGCGATGCTTAAAACAAGATGCTCCACGAACTGGTATGTCAAGCCTCACTGAGGCCACGTCATGTGTCTACCCTCTTTGTTAGCTCAGGGCTAGGCTGTGAGAGTGCACCCGATACTCTTCAGTTTACCAATTTAATTTAGAAGCAGGAACATCATATTCTCTCCTTCTTCTTTACACTAAGGAGAAGCGTAACGCACTTCTTTACACCCCTTTCCTCCCTTGGGGGATCGTGCCTGGGGCCATGGTGCCTTATGAGCTTGTGTGTGTTCTTTTGAGAGGCAGAAAACATATGAATTGAAAAAGAGAATTGTGCCAAATCTTTCTTCACCGCTGTCTGCGTCCGAATGGTCTCGAATGCCAGCTATACATGCAGTCCTGTGGAAAAGAGCAAGCATGAAACAAATGGAATGGTTCTGCTTAAATCTGTCAGTGACAACCTGACTGACCCACCAGGGCAGCATTACAAGTCAGTTGTAATGAAAATCTCTGCCATGGTGAAGCGTTATACAGTTTTTTTTTTCTTTCCTCCTTTACTTACATTCTCTGTTGCATGGAGAAAGTTCAAGTCTCTTTCATATCCTTTGCGGATCGCCTGAGATTTCATTGATGATTTGTAACTTACGTATGCCTATAGATATGGAAGGAAGTTTCAGTCAAGGACTTCCAATTTCACAGTTAACAGCTAATGAAAGTTATAACACTCACTTAAATCCTCCCAGACTTGCTGCAGTTAATTTTTGCTCATTTAAACCTATTTCAGGTCTTATTACTAAGGTCTATAAATGCTTTATTAGAATTGCTGGGTTGTGGTCTTGGACTGTGAGTGTGTATGTTTGACTTTTATTAGTGTGTGTGTGTGTGTGTGTGTGTGTGAGAGAGAGATCCTCCGGATGGCCCACCTAGCCAGGCTCAGTGTATTGAGGATTATACTGCTGTGAGGCCCGGCGGCCCGGAGCGAGCTCGGGCCCCACACCACGTCCGCGTGACGTTGCGGCACACAGCCGGCAGCAGGGCAGAAAACAGTGAGCTGACAGGTAAAATGACCCGAGGCAAAACATCAGTCTGCAGTCACAAAGGCAGCTGTTTCAGCCAGCAGACACGCTTACCTCACAATGAAGCCCCTTCTTACTAAACTGTTACACAGGTGTATTTCATTAAAATATTGATTTCACTGAAAGTTATTTTTTTATCCTCTTTTAAGCATTACACACATTTGCTTGTATTATCGTAGCATACTTTTTTCCCAATGGAACATACAGTTCACGCTATACAACAATTTATTAAGTGTTTTAAATGATCAATATTATATTTTGGATATTTGTTTAATGCTGCTGTTTTGCTAGTGCGCATTACTTACATAGCTGCATATAGGACTGAGGGTTGGATGGCAAAAACATAGATGGTTATGCCAGATGATGCGGTACAAAACTATATAAGTATCAGTAGATTGTGCGAGAAATGGGTGCAAAAGAGAGCCTTCTTGAAAATTGGGAGGGTTCAGCAGTTCTGAGGCAGAGAGGGCCCTCAATCCATTACATCATAGCCGTAATTGACATGTGGCAGATTTTGAGCTTTGGACCTTTCTTGAGTGGGACCACCAGGCATTAAGGAGCACAGCGCTCCTGCTTGGTTGTATGGAGCCATGGAGTCAAGAACCAGAATATAAGTTTGCCCTTTGCAAGTCGAGACTTTAAAGTAGTTTTGCTGAAATCTCTTTGCTATTTTTTCCTGTGTTCTTATATGTCTGTGGTCTTTGCACTACATATGCACAGTGTTATATCATAAATAATTACTGTTTTTTCTATTCCCCAAGTTAAATGTCACAGTTGGGCCGTATCTGCCAGGCTATATAACAGCAAGCTTTCTTGGATTGTTTTCGAGGGAAGGTGTCTTCCTGCCCTCCTTTATATGTGGAAAAAGCCTTTGTGGACGCGTGGAAATCAAAGTGAGCCAGAATGTTCCCTTTGGGCCCAGCCAGTGCAGTGGAAGTGGGGGGAAGATGAAGCGCATCTCTGCGGGCGCTTTTATCTGGACTTGATTGATGTTGCGCTGTCCATGCTGAGCTGTGGACCACTCTCGGCAGCTGAAGGGCTACTTGCATTAATGAAGGCAATAATATTTGTTTTGGCAGCACTCAACTCAAGAACGGAAAAATAGCAATGAATAAATGGGGGCGGGGGGTGGATGGGAAATAAGGCGAAGATGAAAGGACTGTCTTAGTTTTACTAGTCCTCTCCCTGCAAGTGACTCATACATGATGGACATACTTATACACAAAGCCACACGGAGCAGCCAATCCCTGCGCAGTTCTCCGTCATGAAACAGAGCATTGCTATTTGCCTTTGTTTCCAATGATCACAGGAGAATGTGTGTTGTTTCACTTTTTTGTGCTGCTGAGTGCAATTTATTTTGAGGCGCAGGTGGTCCGACGGTGTCCATCGACAGTTCTGATTAATCTTGCTGCGCTTTTTGGCTTCTGGCTTTCCAGCGTGTGGCTTTCAGACAAACTTAGTCATGTAGGATGGGATTAGTGAGTGGAAAAGCCCTCTCCCCCATCCCCAGGCGTTGGGGTGCAGTCAAAGGCACACCACGGTGAGATTAAAAAGGGCTACTTTGTTCCAGTGGCTCTGAATTGTACCCCAGACAGCTTTTGTGCACCACAACATTGTGGTGTCTCGCCACTCCGAAGGTAATGCACTGTGGACCCGTGTTGTTCGGTGGTGGGGGATGTTAAAAAAAAAAAGCACATTTCAGCACTTTTTCTAAAGTAAAAACCTGTTGCGCAATGGGATGGACTGCCATGCTAACAGCGGCCCTTCAAAATGTGTTCTCAGGCAGGGAAGCGACCAGGGAGAAACTCCTGTCTCCTCTGTTCCGCAAGAACAGCAAGAGCAAGAATGGCACCTTATTAAGATGTAGTGAAGCAGGCCGACTGGTGTCATTCAGAGCATAAAGAGCTGGGAAGGAGGAGGTCAGGAGGTTCAGCTGAAACCGCTGCTGCTTGCATTTTTCCGATTTCTGGATTTAAAGTGTAGGCAATTTCACAGCAATTAGCCGAAGTCGTGTTGTTGCACAGTTGTCTGCAGTGGTCCGACAGCGAGACACGCACTGTCGTCCTTGTCCCAGTCTGTGTTCTTCACCACCAAGCCTGATGAGCTTAACATAGTATGATTTATAGTCATAGACTGCCGAACTGTGATGGATATTTGTTGAATCGGGAATATAATTCTAAGACCTGTCCAACATTTTTTGCACGCACTCAGTTTCCAAACAGACGCGCTACCCACCTTCTCTTCTGTGCCATTACCTGAACGGAACTGTAAATAAGAGCATTCGGTTCCCAAACTGCATACCTCTGAAACTGTCACGACTCCACTGTAGCGCAGAGCTCTTTGTGGAGATATGGATTGGTGGTGCACTTGTAACCACTGCCTCCTTTGGACTTGGAGGTGTTAGGTTCAAGTCTGGCCCCCTGCGGCAGTGCCCTCTGAGGAAGGTACGTTCTCTGAGTTGCTCTACTAAACGTTACCCAGCTGTATATGACATGAATTTAACTAGCTTAAAGTTGTAAGTTGTTTGGAGTCTCACCCAAGTACATTTAAGTTATTTAGCATGTTTTTTTGTGGATGACTTTAATGCCCAGCCAGGGGGGCTGCTATGGTCCTTCACAGGGTGTCGGCACAGAGCCACAGTTACTCGCTCTATATGTACATTATATACTGTACAGACTGTAAAAGTTTGCTGGGCTGCTGCAGTTACCTTGTTAGCACCTCACGGGACACAGCGCTCATCTCATGGATTGTAATGAACAGAGAAACGTGGAGGTCGAACAGTGCAGTTCTTTGAGCACGTGTTCGATCGCCCTGCCGAAAGGAGTCCGTCTGGAAAAGCAAGCCGGTATGAAGACCGTCCCAATCCCGACCGTTTTCACACACGACTGGACTCCCATTAATGACAAATCGACTTGAGTTTCCTGCTCTTCATGCAGTAAGAAGCTTGAACCGTCTCTTCTTACTGGCTCGTTCATGTGTGGGCCATTTAGTTTCCCTTGCTCTCGTTTCCTAAATACTTCCCAAAAGGTTCCTTTAACATCTGCAACCGAAGTTGATGTTTGAATGACAGAAGCCCAGCTTATTTCTTCAGTGACAATAAATATGAGAAAACAGTCTGACTGAAAATAACCTATAGTCACTCACACTATTATTAACTGCTTGTCAGATTAATATAAACTTTAGAATACCCCATGTATACTACACATATTTTACTAGGTGATGGAAAGAGTGTGTATGTGTGTGTGTTTGTGTGTATGAAAGTGAAGTAGCACCAGGCTTATTACTGGTATAAATCACTAACATGCTGTGGGCTCAGCTTGGTGTAGCAAAAACAGCTTGAATACATTGAAATAATAGGCATTGTCTGCCGCTGGTATACTTTTCCTGATATGTTCCCAAGATAGGGTCCCCCCCCCAAAAAAAAGAGGATACTGCAGGGCCTAATGATACATGGCTGACCTTGGGGGAGTGTCTTGCACTACTTCAAACCACATGCATGACCAAGGTGTTCTCATGTATGTGCTTTGGGTGAAATGGGAACTCTGATAGTGAGTAAAAAGTTGCTGACAAATAACCAGAAAACCCCAAAGCGGTGTGTGAATTAAAACCTCAATACCTAGACGGTGATATTTCCTTTCTGAAAGCAAAACGCAAAATTCTTTTTAATCTAAGCTGCTGAAGAATGTGCGAGACAGAAACGCGCACTGAGCCAGACTGATCTCAGCTCAGATGGGCGACGTCCTTTTTATCCCCTCGTCTCTCCGTCTCCCTTTTTCCTTCTTCCGTTTGACTGTGATAGCGCCTTTGATGATGTCTAGCAGAACATCAGGGACGTTGTGAAAGCCCCCTTCCTCCTGGTTTCAGCACCTTTTCATTCTGCCTTTCCCACCCACTGTTGTTCGAGAGGCTCTGTCCGGGGGCCGGTGGTCCGTTTCGACACAGGGCTAGCCGGGCAAAGCCCCGCTGCCGCTTGAAAGCAGTTGTTCGCAGTCTGGGGTCTTATTGCCTCCCTCCACGGGGTTGTAGCTTTTCCCCAAAAGAAGAATTTCAATTTGACAGCATTTTGGTTTTACACTTTTGTGCTGCTATATCCCAGGCCTTTCACTACTTCGAACAGTTTACGCCTGTATCCCAGGTATCCTGCTTTGTGGCTGACATGTTCAGCGCAGCTCCTTAGGACACTGCTGTACTTCTGCGTACTAGAAACACATACGAATGAGGTTCTCATAGCGAAACAGAGAGTTTTCCTGAGATTTCCTGTGACTTATTTCTAATAAATCCATTTTGCTACAAACAGGGGAAAAAAAATGAATTGTGAGAAATGAAAAGACTATGAATGAATAATATTTGGTAAAGTTTTTTCCTTTTAATCAGCTCAACATGACCACATTAGTAAACTTGTAATTAGTAAATTGTATGAAATGAACCAGGATACTGGCTTTATTATCCAGTTTCTTTCCGCTCGTCGGAATTACACTATGGATCAGAATTCAGCATTCAAAACTTTAATTCTCAGTTCAGCTGTAGTGGGATTATGTATGTAAAAGCGTTGGTCTCATAAAGAACATTGCCAGACACAAACTAATCCCCAGTGTCCGTTTGTTTCCAGATGCAGGATACTTTTATGAGGCCAAATGTTCCTTGTCATCCATACTGTGCAACGGGTTTTTGTCCTGGTTCATATGTCATCTTGGAGGTCAATTCCTGTGCTGTGTGGTGAACCTCGCCGGACAGAGGAGACTGCTGCATAGATATGCATTGGACAAGTTTCAACAGGACGGTTTCTTGCATCCAAATGAAATGTCTCTTATTTCATCGGAACTGTTCTAGCATCTGGGGCAAAATGACCAAGTCTTCCCGTTGGGATCAGCAGGTAACAGTAGTGAGGCTCACGGACCCGTGACGGCAAGGCTCCGTGTTCAAGTCCCGCTAAGGGCCTTGCTGTGGCAGTTGATGTTTTTTTACTTTCCTTTCCAAAGTTGTTTTCTTTATATTCAATAGTGGAAATCTGATTCCTTGAAAACAGGAATTGGACTAATGCGGTGATTTCATGGAACAGATTAACCTTGTTATGTATTTAATTGCTTTGGTTAAAATGACGTGTATAGACTGGTAAAACTGTACTTGAATTAAATAAAAATAATGCGTGTTAGGGGGAATCAGGGTGACTGACTTTGGAGGTCAGATGAATGAGTTTCAGACTCACTCGGTTGTAACAGAGCCTGCAAAGGTGATCCTGGGGATGAGTGGATCGGTCCGACACCTGTCCTCCCTTTCTGTCACTGCCCGAGGGCTTATCTGAGCCCCCCCCCTCGCAGCCAAAACTGGGGTGCGGTCCCCTTCACACGGATCTGATGGCCAGTGATATCCTGATCCACGCACGGTGCTGAGAGTTCCTTTAGAGTGGAGCCAGTGATGGGCTCACCACACCCCCTTGAAGACAGCAAGAGTCTGTCCTCTGACCTTGGTGGGGCGGCACTGCAGGTATGGCGCAGGATGTTTGGTCTTCTGGTTGAAGATATTGTGGCAGCTCGCAGTAGTTATGCCCCCTGTTGACTTTTAAAGTCTCAGTGTTAGTTTTAGGCCGCTTAGAAGGTCTCGCTTAACCTGGATTCTCCATTTTGTCTATAGTTGAACTGGTAGACACTTATATCCAGTAATAGTACAGGCACCAGAGCTCTAGTAAAGATGTGGTGCATCAGCAGTGTATCTTACGGGTCTTATCTTTGGTGTTATTCGTAAGTGGCCGTTCAGGGCTATCGTGCTTCAAGGTCAGACAACTGAATTATCTTCATACATTTTTTTACACATTTTAGTAATTTTTTTTAATGATAATAACACTAAATGTTCTGGGCAGAAAAGAAGAATCCCTAAATGCATAATTTGCTGTTTTGTCCATTAAGTTATGTTATAAAAAAGAATAAAAAATGAGTGCAGTGGGAAAGTAGGCTACTCATTTTGAAATGTGGTTTTAATGTCACATAAATGGACAGCTGCTGTAAACATTCGTATTGATGTTTAGAAGAGCGGAGGTCAGCAGCTGGATTTTTCACGGTTGTCGGTGTTTCACGCAGTGCTTTTGCCATTAACCTCACTGCTATCGCGAGATCCAAGCATTACATTAAACCAGTGTTGTCTGTTCTTGTGGTAGTTTCTTCCCTTCACAGGGTTTTTTTTTTCTTTTTTTTTTAGTAGTACCAGTTGCACCACCTCCTACGCATTTCTCTTTATATACTCATTACATCTGCTTACTCAACAGCTCTCATTACGGCAGGGGCCAAAACGCTCTACTGATCACTAACATTTTGAAATACGTTCTGGTTTTTGGCTGCACTGCTTTTCCAGTATCCACTTGGCAGATGGCTGCAGAGGAGTCCTGTGGAAATTCATGCAGAATATTGAAGAAGCTGAAGTCGTTCCCAAGCATCTGCCTTTGATTAAACTGCCGAATCAACTGTGACGTCTCGATGGGTTTTGGTTTGCTTCAAATGCTCGTACTGTTTACGCAGAGAAGTAAAAATGGGTTTGTGTGAGCGGCCCAAAGCCCTCTTTACTCGTGAGGTTCGATCGCTGCGTTTGTTTTGAACTGGAAAGCGTAAACCTGCGGTTGCCACGTTGCTAATCTGATTTTGCCATCGAGGTGATGCAGACAGGTGCTTACACCTCCCGGTGAAGGCGTAAAACTAGAAGCCGCCCGAGTTCCTAGTTACAACATACGGTAGTTGGAAGTGCGTTAAAAGACGACGGCTTCAGTTATTTACGGCTGTGTCGCCGTAATCTGCTGAGGTGACAGCAGCCCGGACCAGCAGGAGAGGAGCGCTCTTAAACCTCGCAACGGGGAGCACGTTTGTACACGCACCATGCAGCGCAGGTTTCCTCACAGTTATTAGGATTTGTGTGTCACCTGTTTATTACAGGGTGTGAGAGCATGTTCCCTGGGGCCTTACAGGTGTCTCCCAGACTTAAACTGTACACTCTTATTAAAGTTGGCTTCTGTTGTCCAGAAGCAGCACTGTTTTTTTCCCCCTTTCTCCGCTGTTTACATGGACTCCGCTCGAGGGTGAAAATAAAGGTGGCCCTGATGATACATGAGTTTTGCACTGACAAAGTTGAACATAAGGCCGCGGCCTCTAACACGCGGGGGACACAAGAGCGTGATGAAGTGCGAGTTGTACTCAGGAGAGTGACCACGCTGTACAGAACTATTTATACAAATGCTGCCGTACAGTTCTTTATTTACCTTGTTTTCCTTTTTAAAAAAAAAAATAAAAGCAGTGCTTCGTAAAACAACGGAAAGAAGCGGAGTTTGTGGGGACAAATCCGATTAGGTTTCGTGCCCCGGCCCAGTAAGGGGGCACGAGTGTTGATTTCAGCTCCGGGCTGTAATCTGATTTACTGGACGGAAAGGGTCGTCTCACATGACGGGTTTAGCAGGGAAGGAGCCTGTGGATGGGCTGGCACAAGGCTGTGCCAGTGTGTCCCTGAGTGTGGAAGTGCGATAATGGTGGAGGGTTCGGTGTTTGAAGCCAAAAGTGACAAATTAACTGTAGGGCAAACGCAGAACACGGAAAACTTAAATTTTAACGCTTCCACAATAACTTAAACTCCGTTCAGTGTCTGTATGTGCACTTGGGTGCGGTCGAGGAATCACTCGGTGCATCGAGAAGGGGACCTGCTCTCGTTCCCGAGACGAGAAGTACGGAGAAGCTGTTCACCAGGGACGAAATGTGCTTCCCACAAGGCAGTGCACGGAAGTAGCTCTGATTCTGGAGTGGATGTGGCAAAAATGGAAACCAAGTTGCTTGTAACTTCTCTGCCTTTTACCGTATCTGAACTCCAGCTTGACATAGTGAAGCGTAGGTATAGATCGTGTCCTATCTGTACAGAACATCACAAATTTATCATACTTTACACGAAAATCAAAGATACCTTATCGTCCTCTGACCACCTCTTTTATTCATTAACTGCAGAAAAGAACAGTGACACAGCAAGTGCGTAAGATATATTTTGCAAGGGTGGTCACGTAGCACTAACATCTACGATGTTTCAACAGGGTGACTAGATGTTCCTGGATTTATTTAGATTGTGTGTGCATGAATGTGTGAATTTGTGTGGCCATCCTGCGATGCACTGGCCTCCCATCTGGGGATAGTTTCATAGCCCAGCGCCCTATGATTCCAGGATAGGCTCTGGACCGTTGCGACCGTGACATAATCTATGAAGAAATAGAGGATTAAGGCAGGTTCGCTGTCTAAACATCAAGACGACATCAAGCTGTCACATCAGTGTGCTGTATGAGTGCTTGTAACAACAGAGACTGTACCCCTGAAACAGCCGGGCAAAATGACATGTTTTCCACCTTAACTTTCACCCTAGTCTACAGTCTTTTTCTAGGGCTGCAATACAAGGTCACCTTCGTTGTATTTATAAAACATCGCTATCAGACCATAGTTTTTTCTCTGGACCTTCCACCGTTCAGTCTGCTGCTAAACTGGACGTGTCTTCCACCTGCCTAGAAATCCCTTCTGAAAAAAGTGAGATCTGGACATTAGACATTAGAGATCACACCGATACTCCAGGTGGGATTCCCAGATATCACCAAACATCTCTGCAGGCTGGAAGACCTTTCAATGCCATAAAATGTTCTGATAGAGATGGAATCTTATAGCACTGCTAAATGAAAGGTGAAAATCTTAAAATTTTGCATAACATGAAAATGACGCCATGTCAACCCGCAAAGAATCCAGCGTAACCTGTAACCAGCTAATCTTGTGCTTAACTGACGGAGCCCAGTAATAAAACCTCATTCACGTCACAGCCACCTTTTTCAGTTGACAGACCTTGGCAAGTTTAAAGCTATGACTTTTTCAGAAACTGAAAACAAAAAAGTACAATACAAGTCTCCTTTCGCATTACCTTCTATAGCGCTGCTTTGCGATGGCACTGTTTACCCCTCCTAGTAATTTGCCATAATAATTGATATTATTTTTTTAAATTAATTATTTTTAAAAATTGTATCTTTGCTATCCATAAAATAGGTAATGTTCTGTGTATATCTGCTATTACTGAAGGTATAACAAATCAAATCTGTTTTTTTGTATGTTTCACATGTGTTTGTTTATGTCAAGGTCTGTTTATGCAATATAATGTGCTGTGGGCGCCAGTACTTAAGGAATAGGCTCCGGACCACCACGACCCTTGTCAGGATTAAGTGGTTAACTGTAATGGATGTATTAATGACGTCTTATAGGACTGTTTTATTAAGCACTCCGTTTCTCAAGAACACGTCTACAGCTCTCATCTCTATATGTATGTGTACGTTCAAAATTGATGATTTGTGTGCAGCGAAGAAGGAACTTGACCAAAGCCAAAGTTTATTCAAGACGTGATAGAAAAAGCTTGTTTTTCATTAGCTTCCAAACCCTAGCGTTGAATTGCTTTGCTGGGGGTTCTTAAGTTTAGCCTTCTGGTCCCCTGGCGACGTCGCATTAGTCACCACGACAACCGTCCCAAGGCCGGCGACATTCAGGCGAAAGCTTTTGGTACAGGATAGGGTGAGAGTCAGGGGTGGGATTCAGATGTCCCACACCCGGATTGTGGACCTCGTGGACCCCGCCACCTCCAACACTCCCACTTTGAGGAGTGTTGTGAGCCAAATCTCTTGCAAATTTCCCTGTGTTACCTAAGAATGAAAGGATCTGTACAGCACAGAAAAGTTGAACTGACAGTCTGCTGTTAGCATTTGAGATGGTTTTAAAACTTTTCTTTCGCAGGGACCACCATTTGACACAGGGCTAAGGAGTGCTGCTCTGTGGGTTTCTTCAACTCGCAGTTTTTCTGGCAGAACCAACACTGTACTTCACCCTTTCCGGCCCCTTTCAAAGTCTCACCACATTTTGACCAAAACCTGTCATGCAGCTGCCATGCTTTGATTCTGGATATTCTATGACAAAAAACTTTGTTTAAAAAAAAATGTACTGTGTTCATTTGCTCACAGTTTACATTTTAGAGGTTTGTGTTTCCCATATGTACTGAGGCATTCTGTTTCAATTTGGTTGAACTGAATAATTTTACTGCACTTTCACTCTGTCCCACTTATGCTACCTGTCCAAAATTGTACATTTTCGCAGGTCATTTCTGTAGAAATTCACTTCTGTTGTATTATGTTCCCAAACTCTGTTTCTAATTCCTGTGCCTTCTTTTCCTTCAACAAATCTGAATGACTTTGGAGTTTGTTTATTATTGTTTTTATTTTCTTTTCTTTTAGACTTTTTACCTGGTCAGTGTGGAGGTCAGATGATAGCGGTACTGGAGATACAGAAAATCCAGGTAAGGGTACATGGTTATTCAAAAATAATTATTATGGCGGCCGTATGAAAAAGACCTCTTCCAGACCGTCACACTGCTGTTTGCAATTTTTTTTGGTGCTTGAAAAGGAGAATAATAACTGCAGTGCTGCTGAAACCCCCTTTCTCGTGCAATTTTTTAGTTTTCATTGCCTGCAAGTGAGAATTGTGGCATCTCCGTGATGTCATTTTAAACATGTTAACGGGAGCTTTGCAGCTTTGCTCATGCTGCTCCGCCACCTCGATCACGTGTGAGGTTTAACCAGGAAAAAAACTTGCCAGGCAACCTATAAACATCATGTGACTGCACTTTTAGATGTCCCTTGGCATATCTGATGGATAAAGTTCTGAAACTAATGTATGAAAGATGGGTGGACGAGCTGGTAACCAGGAGATGTGGCACGGCTCTAACTGCGGAGTGAAATTGTAATCCAACCTTCATTTAATGTGGGTTATTCTCAGATTATGCCCAGAAATCTTAGTAAGGCCCCGAATTGAAACGGCTCACAGTTAGGCAACAGTTTGACGTCCAAGACCGCACATGACAGGCAGTTTCCTGACTCCTGCAGCTTATCTATCTCTGAGCAGAGTGGAGCAGGTCCTGAGGGGTGCGCTGCCAGCAGACAGGCAGATGAGGACGAGATGAGCCGCAGGCTAGAGGGCAGGTTGGAGCCTGAGGATGCGGGCAGATGCACCCAGCGATGTGGGCTCTGCGTCAGGTTTGACACGTCAGTGATTATGTTAGTTAGACGCCGACTGGAGGCTTGGATGGACGTTATGGGCAGGTTTTGCACGCCTGTCTCTGGGAGAGGCAGCCACCAAAATTCCATTTTCCCGGTGACCTTTTCCAGCAAAGATGTGAGGTGTTAACACTGGTTGAGCATAATGTCACAGGCCTGTTACTGAGGTGCAGAGGGCAGCACGGAGAAACACAAGTGATAACTGCCTCGAACAAACGCGGTGTGGAAGACGAGGAGTGTGGGAGAGAAGCGATATCAGTGCTTGAGAGTAACCTGACACGCAGAGTTTTGCCGACTCAGTCACTTGTTCTCATAGAAACAACACAAAGCTCTGCCCGCTACCTTTTCCTCGGTGTGAGCTGATGTTTTCTTCGAATGTTACAAATGTATTCATCACTGCTTGTTTGAATTTTTTTTTTTTTTTTAACGCGCTCTTGCATGTTATGGAAAATTCCGTATGAGATTTAACACATATGTCATATGACAGCCTGATATATAGTTCTGATGAGACTTTCTGATACTCTTCTTCCTAATGTTTCTTCAGGGCTGGAGAGCTGAAGTGAGATTTGAGGGATGTCTGTAGATGCTGCAGGACCCTCTTACAGATCAGCACCAGGACTACATCCAGTCTTGCGGTGGAATTGGTCATTTAACGCTAGTGGGAAATTAGCAGGTTCAGCCCAACACAACGGTCAAACACACTCCTGCATCAGGACGTGGAGTGATGGTCTTCAGCCCCTCACCTTCAGAAACTGGCGCAATTTGTGGAGAGTTCAAATGAAAAGAGGACCTGAATAAGAAACACAAGAACTCCAGAAAAGATCTTTTTGAGAGGCGATTCATTTTTAAAACCATTCAATCCAGCTGGTCGTGTCGACTCATGTACCCTTTATGGACTGTGGTACTTTGCAAGACGTGTTTGTGTGGTTCATTTGACACACTTGGTCTTTTTTACTGTTTCTACATGACATATTTGTTATGTTCTATTAAGTGTGCATTAGAATGCTTCTTCCATAAAACACTCTTAAAAGTTTACTGAAATGGCTAATGGGGCTGTAATATTGAGTTCAGATGAGATATCGAGATGGCTTGTTGAGGGAACATGGAATTCTTTTCCAGTTCAATGATGTCCGTGTACGTCCTACATTGGTCTGGACTGGACTAGTTCTTCCTGGGGTCATCCAACTTGTAAATGTTCATTTTGTTTGACACTGAATGGAAACAAAGGTGTGATAATGCAGAAATGCTGGTGATTCCCCATTGACTTAATCTCTGTGTGTTCCTTACGTGTTGAAGAATTTCCTCGCGGATCCAAAAATTGATTACTTGCCTTTCATACGCTGTCATTAGTAACACCGGATACAAATTTCACGAGGAAATAGGGATCGTAATCTCGAAGAGCTTAATCCAGCAAGAACAGCAACAAAACTTCACCCAGATCACTTCCTGCTGTCTCTCGTTGTGTCCATTCTCAGGTCTGAAAACCACGGTAAAACACACGCACGCACGCACGCACGCACGCACACACACACACACACACACACACACACACACACACACACACCCCTTGGCAGCAGAACTTGCCAAACCTGGTAGGCTGTTTTCTGGGTTTTTCACCTGTGGTGTAACGTCTTGGAATGATTATTCGGTCGGAGAGCCAAAGCTCATCACTTGATATTCTTCTGGGGTAACCATGGCCGAACGTAAAACTTTTTTCTAAACAATTTCAGAAATGTATCCAATAAGTGAAAGCCAGAGCGTTAATTTAATTGATGCTGAATATTTTCCAAAAGTGACAAATCCGGCGTATAACTTTTTTGTCTAAAATTTTAGGACATCTGAGATTTGGATTGGAAGAGCAATAGATTTTTCCTAAGACGTTCTAAAGTTTTGGGATAATGGTGCAGGAAAGAGTGAAGTACTTTTATGGTACTAGACCCAGCCAGCTACATTAGCATAACCCTCAGCACACTTCCTCCCCTTGCCCCTTTTCTCACACATTATTGAGGCGAAAGATGAGCTTTCCACAGCTTTCAATTCATCTCACTTCTATAGCCCTGAATGGACGGACTCGAAAAAAAGATGACATAATTTTCTGAAGACGCTATTGGCTCGCAGTCTCCAAAGAATGATATCATGCTTGCCCCCCCCCCCCCCCCCCCCACCCCCCCCCCCCCCCCCCCCCCCCCCCCCCCCCCCCCCCCCCCCCCCCCCCCCCCCCCCCCCCCNTGCTTGCCCCCCCCCCCCCCGCCCTGCTTTTTTGGAGAAGCGGTTGCCACAACAACCACGCAAGTTGCGCAAGTTAGCCCATGGGCAGGATTTGCCAAGTTGCTGTTTGTTTGCCAGTTAGGAGTACAGGCGCTGTTGGTTTTGTGTTTGTGGTCAACTTTCCTGGGAAATATGGCCCAGCAGAGGAATACCCAGGAAAGGCTTAAATCCATCAGGGTGGGTTGAATTATATGATACCAGGCCCAGGAAGAGTCAAGATGACTGCTGCTGGACAAAGGGTGTGTCATTCCCATATTTACTAGTCAAATGCTGCATTTCAGAACTGAAGGGAAGAAAAAAAAACTGCAATTAATTTTGAAAAGTTTACACTATTGTGATCATGATACACTCATTTGGAAGATTATGAATCGTTGGTGACAGTGAATCAGAGATGTTATCCATGGGAGACTGGAAAGGCCCAGGGGCATTTGACCCAAGAGGTGATGGGAAGTGAGCGGTTTTAATTATCTATGTCCTTTCTTTTCTCTTTTTATTTCTTTTTCTTCTTGTCTTTCGGAGGATAAAGCGACTGAAGGGCCTGGGTGGCTGGAAAATCCTGCCATAATTAATTTTCTTCTGAACTAATTAGAGTTTTTCTGGAAGGGTTTTGGGTCCCTCCTCCTCTAGCTGTGGCTTGTATTTGTTAAAGACTCCAGTCTCGCATCAGGAATTAAAGCCCGCATCGTATTCAGAACGTTCCCTTCCTTTCAGAGGAGGCGCGTTTTAACCTGGCGATTAAAATGGTGTTCCTTCCCTTTGCCAGGCGAAAAGCGCTCACTGGATTTGCTGGTTTAGCTTGAGAAGTGCGGAGGTGCCTTCGCTGTGAGCGTCTGATATCACCTACCATTCTCTCTGGCGTTTATTCTCCCCAAAACGCAGGCTGTGAGTCATATTTTCATTTTACGGTTCCTCAAAGTGGTCACTGTGACCGGGGCTGTTGCCTCTGCCAGGAAGAATCGGGGTGCGGTTTGGTTCGGCTGTGCACCTGAGGACCTTTCGACCTGGTCGAAGGGTCCGGTTGTATGACATCGTCGTTCCAAGGTTGCAGCAGCCTTATAGAAACCAGCATCACGCACGGGTGAACACGTATTTTCCCTGGAAGAACCGTTTCATGATTGATTAAGGGCAGCTCTAAAGCGGCGCCGGTAAGAGCCGGAATGCGTGTGTGACAAACAGTGCTTGCACATACGCTGGGACTGTAACGGAAAACACTCCAGTTACTCAATGGTCCCTGATCCCAATCCAGACCAGGAGGGTTCGTGACAGGTTATTGTATGTGTTCAGCAGGCCCTTGATGGGATCCTATAGCCAACGCTGACAAACTCCAGAGCTTGGTGATGTATGGAGGTTTATTAGCATTTAGATGTTGACTTTCTGGCTTCTAAAAGCTGCACATGCAAAATATGAAACAAGAATGATATGTTTTGCTCTCTGACTGGCTTCTCTGGGAAGCTCCCACTGCGCTCTTAAGTGCACTAGAAGCGATCCGGGTGTAGTTTCAAGCACCCAGGAATCTTTTTCACGGGGCGGTCAAGCAGGATCTGCTATGGATACCTAACCAAGAGACTGAAACCACAGCAGGCAATAGTCAGGTTACCCCCCTAATCTTTGGCGGCCGACTGTGGATGCGGTGACTCTACAAACGTTGCGTTGGTACTGAGCTGGACCAGGTCTCTCCACTAGCTGGTTGAGTTGGCCCAGCCTGCGTTTGCCAGGCCGGGCATGGCTTTGACATGTCAGTCACCACTGGGAGTTTCCTCAGTTGGGAAACACTAGTCTGTGGAAAAATGAATGAGTCTTTTGTCATATTTATTGGGCCTGGGTATTTCTCCGCGCGCATTCGCTGCCGCTTTCCTTTTCCTTTCCCCGTGTTTCATTTCACACGATGCAAAACAGATTTGATCTGTTTCCCTGTGTCTGTCTGAGATGGTCTCTCTCCTTCAAACGCTGGCACACCATTCACCTGTTTGTGAGGCAGTGCGGCGAAGTTGCTGGCACTCATTAACGCCAGGCCTTTTTAAGAAGACATCTCCTTTAAGTATGCAAAGTGTCCACAGCAACCGCTTCTTTGCTCGATTGGCCAGAACCCTGAGTACATGGGGGGGGGCATGTCAGAATGATGTGAAAGACAGCAACAAGATGAGTAGGTAAGAGTACACCCTCCAAACCTCCCCCCCATGTCTTAATTTATTATCGCATTTTTGAGCGGGAGGGGGCTTATGAAACCGATTAGGCGGATACAAAACAAGCTGTCCTCCAGCTAGGTGCTGGGTGCTCTCGCTCTCTAATCCTCATTGAAGGGCAATGGTTTGGGGGATGGGGGTTGGGGAACGGGGGGTGGGGGGTGGCATGTTGCAGGCCAAGGGCTAGACTCACATCCATGGGAATCTGGAAACCCATTCAGTGGTAATTATCGGCATCAATGCAGCAAGCGGTTGCAGGGGAGTGGGGGGGGGGGGGGTTTGGGGGGGGGGGGAGAGAGGGGGGGCCACTCTGAAANGGGCGGGGGGGGGGGGGGGGGGGGGGGGGGGGGGGGGGGGGTGTGGGGGTGGTGTGAGAGAGAGGTGGCCACTCTGAAAACCACAGTATGCCAAAGTCGTATTTGAAGACTGAAGCGAGCGAGAAAGAGAGTTGTGTTGGGGGGGGCAGGAAGAGCAAGCGACCGGGTAAGGGAGTGTGTGAGTGCGTGATGGAGGGCCCTGCCATCGGGAGCTTGGTGAGTGCCTCTCCACCTCAAAATGCTCCAAGCAGCACAATGGGGCCACTCGAAAACTAGGGGGAGGACTGAACGAGGACAGAGGAGGGGCGGGGTGGCCGGTGATGCATGGGGAACAGGAGAGAGGGGGCCAGCTTCCTGCTGGAGCGAGACCAACCCCGAGACTCCCGTCTCGGCTCCTTTGAGTGGAAGCTGCCCTGCCAGAGCCGCATTCTGTGGCTCCGTCTCTGGGGTGCACAGTATTAGTATACGTAGCGTATGGTTTGTGTCTTTTTCAACTCTCTGTGTCATTCACACACACAACTGTTTCCTTAATAACAAGCGAGCAAAGTTTTTTTTTTCCCACCGGGACTGTGGTGTGTCACTTGCAGGTCAGATCTTCAGTCCAGCTACACAGACATACCTTCAGTGTAGAATCGCTCTCTTCGACACAGGCTCCGTTCTCCAGGGGACGTTGTACCGCACGGTAGCAGTAGTGAAAAGGGCAACGCAGGTGTGTGCACGTGAGGAAGTTCTGAGGGATTATCGAAAGGGGTAGTGAGTCTGAACTTAGTTGCGGTCACGACGTCAATGACAAAAGCCGTGCGTTGCAAGTTGCCCAAGACAGTGGCGGTGAGGACTACTGCTCACGGGAATAATATGCAAACTGAACATCGACGTGTACCTGTCGACAGATCCTCTGTATGCCACGCCAATATTTGCAGTCTATATTACTTACAGCGAACACTGCCAGAGTAAACCTGAGCTGTGAGCAGCGCCGCGTTTTGGATTCTGGCACATCGAGCTGTAGATCTACAGTGGAAATAGGCTTAATATTGATTGACAAACACTGTATGCAGACTTTGAAAGTTTATTTTCTCAAAGACAATAATGTCATTGTTTTCCTACGTTATGTTTATCACCTGTTTTATGTCAGAAACGTTCTTTGAATCGAGCCAGAAGTTGTAGGGGTCAGGTCAGGTCAGGTTAGCACAGAGAAATGGACGAGTGCCCAACCGTTCCTGAGTTCCACTACACACGTTCCACGTTTTGTTGCATATATCCAAATGAGCCGGAGAATTTTTAGAGATCGGCAGATAAGAGGTTGGAATACTGCTCACGATCGTAGTCTCGCCTCTGCCGGGACTTTTAAAGTGTTCTGTCCCGTTCTCGGGACATTTGCTAAAAGGTGTGGGGCACAACAAATGAGCTCTAAAACATCTCTAGCAGGACCAGATGTGCCGTCATACACGCATCACCAAGGCACTTGGTCATGGTGTCTCTGGCCTTTTGGGTCTAAAAATCGAGGCCAAAAGAAGGTCACCTGCACAGAGCACGTGTCTCTCACACTGCCCAGCATTCAGGAAAGGAATTAAACTTTTTTGTATTGGTTCCCCTGTGTGCGCTCTGACTCAACATGGCTTGTTTAGAGGCCTGACCTTTTTGGCAACTGGAAAAGGGGAAGGTTCACAGGAAAGTGGAAGAAACAAGACTAAAATTTCTACTCGGCTTTCCCCTTGGACAGCTGTCACAGCTCTGGCCTGCATGTTTCACTCTGGTTCTGTGGAAACAGGACAAAAGTCAGAGAGCTCTTTGTGTGAATAGTGAGTTTGTAATTCTTCCTGCAAAGGCATAAACATGGTAAACTCTAGTAACAGCGACATGGAGTATAATTTTTTTTTGCCCTTTTTAGTTTGTACGCCTCATTGTGCAATAAAATGTTTGCGGATATAGATATAATGGTAAGTGTGAAAATCTGGGATTGTATCATCTGTGTGTGTGTGTGTGTGTGTGTGTGTGTGTGCGCGCGCGCGCGCGCGCACGCGCACGCACATGCAAGCTTGGTTACGGTTTTTTTACAGTATGTACATCTCCTTTCTTCAATCTCCTTTTGTTCACCTCCCCATACCTTACCTAGTCTGCTCCGTCTCAGGCTTCCTCTCATCCCAGGCCGCACGCTGTCAGACACTGGGCGAGACAGAATCTGACTTTCTGGTTGCTTTGTGACGTTGGCATTCTCCAACCAAATGGAGCCCTCTGACTTCAGCTGTTGGGTATTTCTGCTGCTGGAATTTTTTGAAGAGTAATTCACCAAAGTCACAGAGGGCACTGGATGTGGCAAGTCGTAGCGTGAGCTCCACAAGGCTGGGAAAGTGTGTTACAAGTGAGAGAAAAAGTGCCTGCTCCTCCCTTCTCTCTACCCGAGCGCAACGTCTCACGGTGTGCAGAAAGAGCGACTGTTTGTACCGCAGCTGCATGAAGCCAGATGATGTGCACTATAGTGGGAAAGCAAAAGGCAAAGTGCAGAGGTGGTCAGAAAAAGATGTGGGGGTCAAGCAGTAAAGAAGAGAAAATGGGAAACTAATATGAAAACTGGAGCATCTTTGCAGTGAATTTAACTCTGGAATAATATATATAAAGTAATAGTAATACTCATATATATTATATACATGTATACATAAAATCCCTTTCTCACCCAGGTTTCCCCTGTGGGTGTTAACTTTCCTCAGACTCGGACCTCCTACCAGAGGTGTGGGAGTTCGAGTGTATGGTGCCGTATTTTTGCTGTTCCTAGGATTTTGATCTTCTGGCACGAGACTGATATTGTCATACCTGGGATGTGAAGGAGCCACTCCTCCAGCTTAGAGGTCAAAGCCCAAAGTGCTCCTATAGATAATATACTTTTTAGTAGGATCTTCTTTTGACTGCAGAGTAGCAAGGATTCAGCAACAAGGTGCTGGACTTCTTTCCACGGGGTTCTTTGTCCACGGTGGTTTGTCAGCTTTGCCGTTCCTGCAAATTCATTCTGTTAACATCACTTTCCACCTTATCCCAAAGATGCTGAGTTGGCTTGAGAGATGGGATAGTACAGGCTACTGTAGTAAAGCAACACCGCTCTCATGTCTGTGGGACTGTAGTGTGGAAAAATCCCACAAGGTTGGCTGTTTCTGAAATGCTGGAACCAGATCGACCGGCACCAGCCGTCAAGGTGTGTTCAAAGTCACTCCCCCGCATCGGTCCACGCATCTTGTCCAGTCTAATGGTCATTCAGATAGCAGCTGGACCTCTAGACCTTGTCTGTGTGCTTTTTGTACCGAACCACACGGAGCCTCTGAACCATGTGGAGCATCACTGTGCAGGATGAGCTGTGTGTATAAACAGCCACGTATACTTAAAAAAAACACCATTGATTAAATATTTTATATATAAAAAAATAGAATTAGCCTTTTTATATTGCACTGTACACTTTTTTTAGATGGTCATCTCCAAAACACATTTAAAACCTCTTACATTATCAGCCAGATTTTTTTCTGTCACTGCTTTGATTTCAGTTCTCATAATATTGTCATTGCTCAACTTCAAAAAACGGGTAACAACTGAGGAAGAATGTGTGTAAACCTCCACACCACTATGTCCCTGGTGCACAGCAGAACACCATATCTCACAGTTTTTTTTACAAATCCCAAATGTTTTAGTGCATACGTGATCGAGCACAATTCTCCTCATTTGGTACGATTATCAATTACGTCCTGGAGATCAATATGGACTTTGTAGCTGCTCAGCTGAATAACCTTGCTGTGTCGGCCATCCATGCAAAACCTTTCAGCCAGCAGTCATAATCGGTCAGGCATATATTCCATAAATTGTCGTGATGCGATATTGTTGTGATGTCTCATCTAGTGATAAATTGCTTGTTGCGTGAATCTTGAGTTTCAGTTATGAGGAGGACCTTCTCACATTTTGCCACGATGTGGCCAAAATGTCACAGGCCACTGAGCCACGGTGGACGTCCCAGTTAGAATATAGGGATGTGTGCTGCAGTATCAGAGAATAGGGGGGGTCTGTCATATTCCCATCATTGGGGCTCACCGAGTGCAAAATGTCTTGACCTTTCTTGACATCTTATATGAATCTCATTTCTGAGAATGAGAAGAGACTGATAAGAAATGACTTGCCAAGTTACACAATTGCTCAAGAAAATGTCAGCTTTCACCCATCAAATGCCATCCAGGTGCCCACCATGGAGTTCCTCCCAACCTTTTTGAATGACCATTAGAGAGGATTTCTTTTCAGCACGGAAGCAGAGAGTGTACGATCATCGACCTTATGACCAACTGTCCGTGCGATGTGCAATAGACACTAGAACATCTGGTGTGACACGGATGAAAATCTGTGGTCCGGCAAACGCGAGTGACAGGACATCCAGTGAGGTGGAATGATGTCACATTACAGTGCCGTCTCTTTACTTTTGCTTGACGCTTTCTAGTTCCGGGGTAATTTTGTTGAATCGATACCTTTTTCGCTCTGTGGTGCTGTGCTGTTTTTGCTATGTCATTTGTACTGTACTCTGTCATGAGACCATTTCAGCAAAACGTTATTTCCGAACAAGTTACACGCGTTGAAACTGGTGTCTGTGACGTGAATGGGAGTCAGTCGGCGAGAAAGTAGGGAAATACTGCAATTCACAGTTTTGGAGGTGAGGAGCACTGCTACCAGCTCACGCCGACGTTCTGACAAGGTGCCGGATCATTTCGGTGGCACTGACTTATTCGCCGATGGAATTATTTGCTTTAAAGGTTTCGGATGAGTTACGGCCTTTGGCTGCTTACCTGTGACGTTGTGCTGCGTCACATGAATTGTTTTTGAGAAATGCTCTCACAGTAGTGAGAATGTTAAGAAAGTTTCAGGAAATGTGCGGGAGAAATTGAAAAAAACTAGTAGTTTCAATACGATGTTTTTTTTTGTTACTTCAGCTGTGGAATATGTTCTGATAAAAAAGTGTTGCACTTAATGCGAGGAACAAAAACGGTCAGCTGAAATATCATATATACTCTCTAAAAGTGAAAGAAACAACTTAAAATAAAGTCTTCCCAGCCTAGCTACCCTGACCTATACTAACTACAAAAGAAACAGGACGCAAACAGCAAGGAGTGGAAGTGTGCATCAAAAGGCCAAAGTTTTCTGAAGGTCAGGAGACTTCTCTTCTCCACCTGGGAAGTGATTTTGGTCTTCAGGAAAGTCCCTCCTCCCTGACTCCCCAGCCAATCCCAAGAAAATTCCAGAGTCAACAGGCAGGTGTCCCATCCATTCACAAACAGGCTTGTGAACAAAAGACAAAGCAAAATAAAAAAAAAAGGCTGGTGTGCATAACACGAAGAACAGTAAGCTTTTACACAACATTAATGACTTTCTGGCTTTGGGGCCTAGGAGCTCTGAGCCACCCCGAATTACTTTTGAAGTCAAGGGTGAACTTGAGGGAAAAGAGGGGCATTAAATGAAGACGAGGAAAAGGTCCCCGTTTCATTGAAGAGACAGGTCAGAGGTCGTCTTCACCAGGCGAAAAAACGCTAACCGCATCAACAAGGCCTCCTCTGTAACTGGCAGCTATTTTGGACAATAACCAAAAGCGTTGAAAAGACAGGGAACGGAAGCAGTTGAAATAATCGCATCCTGTTATGGAGAGAATGTTATTTCCTATTCCTTTCTGTCTGGAGCAAAGCACATTTTGTTCATTTTCACACAAAAGCACGCTGTACGTTTATATAGCATCGGTGACACATCCAGTACTTCACCGCAGCTTTTTGCTCGAAGTTCTATTTTAATTCACTTGTACGTTAACTCCTATTATGGAGGACAAGCGCCGTAAATTAAAATGTTAAGTTCAGTTGAGGTTGCGAAGAGCTTCTGCTCTTCGGCAATCCTTGTATGTTTTTAATTCTCGGCCCACTACGGTAACTAACCGAAGGAGAAAATAGCATTTTCTCCCCCCAGTTCGCTAGTATTTTAACTATTTGTGGAGAAACTTCTGTTCCGTTGCAATGAGAACATGAGCAGCGCATCCCGGAGGCTCGATAAACGGAGAAGACTCTCCTTCTGCAAGTGATTAAATTAATGAAGACTCAGGGAATTTTTAGCTTTAATTCAGCTGAATGAAAGCTTTGTCTTCCAACAAAACCTACTTGAAATTCATCCTGGAAAACTGATACGGCCCGATTGCTATCATTCAGCCCCCGAATCGGCCTGCAATGGCTCCTCTCTCCCACTGGTAATCTCAGCAGTCGGCTGCTTATTTGAAATGTGAAATGTGTTGTTGTTGTTGTTGTTGTTGTTGTTGTTGTTGTTGTTACAAGCAAAATGTTCCTGTGACTAACACTGGTTTTTTTTCAGCCAAGAGAAAAAACATTGTATCTGTCCCCTGCGCCCCATCCTGCTTGGAGCACAATCAGGTTGTATTATTTTTAAATTACCAGCTGAAATGGATATCGCTTGTTTTTCAACTTTCCAGATAATTATGATAATAGGCTGAAAGGGAAGACAGAATATCTGGTTTTAGAGATTAAGCCAAGTTTCTATTGTTCTCTTGCACTCTTTCTAACTGTCTCACCTAATTTGTTCTCGATTTTGCTCAAAAAAAAAGTCTAGTTGACTCAGGGGAAAAAAAAAAAAAGTCAACAAATCAGGGTTCGCCGTTTCATTCCGTGCGCCATCTTCCTAGAACCGCGTTCTTCCAAAGCATGCCCATGCATACGGTTCTGTCCGGTGAGAAAAAGCATAAATAAAATGATTATTTGCCTTGTGGAAATCCTTGTACTTCCCCTCGTGTGTGGTGCTGGGCTGAAAATACAACTTCGAATGAGGATGTGAAAGCCTGCTGGTGCTGGTGCCACCGCCTCGTTTCAGTCAAAACATTTAAGATACATCGCCTTTCGAATCTACATTTGTCGCCTGCATTTTGTTTCCTTGCAATAAAAACGAAAATATATGTGAAACAAGCTGCTCTATTAGTCAAACTTCATACTGTGACAGGTATCATAATATGCAGTTTTGTTATTGTTAATAATTGTTTCTGAATGTCAGAAGGAAAGTCTAGCACATTCATCATGAGCATTAGATATGATTGGATTTGGATTTATCTTCTGTCAGTGCTAAGTTTTTGAGGTTTCTCTGCCGCGAGGACACGATATAGTTTAATTTAGCTCCCAGCAACCTGATGAATATTATACATACTGTATATATTATATGACATTTCTACAGAGACTCAGTAAGTCTTACAGGTGACTGGACAGTTTATTTGGAGAGCCACTCTGTGCCATCCTGTGTTGAAACCTCATCCACTCATTGGGAATATGCACTGGTACCGCTATAATGGCCGAAGTGGACTGCCAGTACACACGGACCCTATACATCTCTGAAGAAGTCCAACCACAAGTCCAATCTGCCTGTTGTTATGCGAGATGATTAAGTTCTTGCAAAAATGTCACTTTTCTCCTCCACGATTGACTGCATTAGTGTCACGGAGGCAGTTGCCACGGTGACAAAGATAAACAGAGCCCCCATTAAGCCTGAAGGAACACAGTCGAGACACTTCTCTCCTGGAAGGGTAAACGTTCACCACGATACCAGCCTGCCTCTGTGCTGCTTCCACCTGGGGACAGAATGAAGATCACAAGTTAAAAAAGAATCAACAGAAACAAGGAAAAAAAAAATGGCCCAGACTCTTAAATAACACATCTCCTGTTTCCTGCACTCTTTTCATCCCTGTATCTCAGGCCTGGGCTCGGCACTCTGGGAAAACCCCAAGGGGGTAAAACTTAACAGGTCATGCAAAATTCATGGAAAGTGGAGCACAGTGTTCGCCAAGTGCCAGAGACTGGATGCACATCCGCATTGTGTGTTGGGGCTTGCCATGGTTTGCTGCGATAGGTGTCACCAGCTGCAGGGACCCAAAGACAATCCGGCTGTTGATGTAAATCTGCAGACTGGCAGCGAAGAGCCAGGTCTCAGTCGGCAGTCCGACATGTAACTGCAGCGCGGGGCGACGGCGACAACACGCAGAATTGCAAATCTCAGAAGCCGGAGCAATTAGCGATCAGCCTTTTTATTTATATAAAAGAACGAGAAGGTTTACTGTAAATAAAAGTTGTCAAATTACAATAATATGAAAGAGACCCACTCTTATTTTCCAGAACATCCTCAGGCGGCGCAACCCTTTATTTTCACACAGCGAAACCAACAATAAGCACACACAAAAGATGTCCTCGGATTAGACGTTACAGCAGACTCCAGAGGCTGGGTGCATATGGGCATGTGGAGGGAGGGAGTTGTCCCGGCTAACTGGGTGCTGAGATGTCACCCCGGTGTGCTACTGTGGAGTTTGAAACTACCACACACTGGCACAGTGTCCACCACTCGAGCGTGTGCTGGATTTAGTCCAAGATCAAGGGAGATTAGGCGCACAAGCGCTAGCTTTAACACCCACATCGCTACCAAGGAGCCCACCCTCTATGTGGGAAGAGCTGCAGACAGGAATGTCCTGTTGGTTTGCGCACAGTGCAGCCACAGGGACCTACAGTTAGCAGAAATGAAGCAGCGTTTCATAGTTTTTGACAGCAATATACAAGTATGGTTTCAAGAGCTTTCATTAGCGTTTACGAAGCCAAACCTTGAGTTTGGCAGAACAGAGCACTGTGAGTAATACAGGGCTATCAAAGTACTTTCATATCAATCGCCATATTCACACCTTCATTGAAAAGGCAGCAAGTGCTCTTTGATGTTTGAAACGTCATCGTGATCACATTTCAGATCATACGGTTGCCATCCTGGCTCCTTTGTTTGTTTTCCCACCAGACTGTAACATAGTTCTCCTATGACGAGTCGTGTTTGGTCCTGACTACCTGGCTGGAGTCATGGTTATCTTTTCTGCGACGCTGACAGCATTTTTGTTGGAGCCCATTAGAGCGATCGGTGTAAAAGTGATCTGCACAAAATCGGACCAGGTTAGCGGGATTTTGAAGCTTAAATTTAACAGTGAACTCAATGTTTTCCTTTTGGTTGGGGTTACCATTTAAGTTACGCCTCCTGCAGCACTGCGGAACAGAGGAGTGGGGTCAAGATGAGGTGTGCTTGAGCTTAATTCCCTTTTCCGAGATGACGGCTTAACCGGGCAGCTTTGCTAGACTGGAGCTGAAGGCATTGCTGTTTCCTTCTTTTTCTTTGGTTTCTCTTTCTGTCACACTGCTGTTCCATCATTTCTTCTGCATAACTGAAACTGGAGGAGGCCAGTGTAATCTGGCCAGTAATATCGGGCTTTGTGTACCTTGCATCCTTACGAAGAGAGACGTAGAAAGATGGGCTCAGTGGTGCCAAGGGACCTTAATGAGGAACAAAAACTGGGGGCCAGGAAGAGGGTGTCAAAGCTTCTGTATCCGTGGAATTATTAACCTTTCATCCCATGTTAACATTTCCTTCCTCTTGATCTGTCGTCTACAGTCCTTCAGTTCTTCCACCAAATATAGAGTCACACTGGGATTGAGCATTGTTTGCTGAGCTGCTATGGGAGCAGTTTTGTGGACCCGTGTTTCTTTGTGGTAACTTAATTAAATTTTATACCTCCAACCCTTAAATCTTGTTGCAGACCTTCTTAATAAACACAAGTAAGGATGACTTTTTGTGACGAACCACACCTAATACACCCGATGCACTCGATGCCCTCAAACTTTTTTCACAGTTTTAGATACTTTTTCTGCAAAACTTGAGTGTAATGCCTATTTGCTCTTCGGGTCGGAACTTGAACATAAACAGCAGTGTGTTTGCAATCAAATAGGATGCTGTACAAATGTCTTGGTTTCAAGATTCATAACTTGATCATGACATAGTGTACGTTTCTACCCTGTGATGCAATGTTCCAACTGTCACCAATAAACACCCTCAGCCATGATGTCATGGGCTGTGCCAAATACCATCTCCTCTTTATTTGAGTTTCATGAAAGAAAGAACTGCACTAACTGCATTGTAAAAAAACCTGTCACATCACATGCCATCTTCAAGCAGCACTGGATGCTGAAGCCAGCAAAGGAGGCTGCAAGTGTGTGTCCATCAAGAGGCTTGGGGAACACTTGAGATGGGTGCCCTATGCCGAGTGCATCTACCGTCATCCCTGCACCAACACGGTTGTCTTTTAGTTAACACCGTGTGGCGTCGATGGCGTTTTCCTCATTTTCCTCACGATTGGGTACGGTGAGGGTAAGCGTGTGGTGAGTGGAAACAACCGTGTCATGAAGGTTGCAAGAAGTCTGTCAACTTTGTCTCTGGTGAAAACACGGAGTCATGGAGATTAGGTCTGTCGGTGGGAAAATGTTGTGTGCGCTTAGGACACCACTGACAAAAGTTGCTAGGGAGGTGTTTGTGGATGTCCCAAATGGGTCCCAATTTTTCCAGTGCTTCTCCCATCTTCTGACATCCAGCTGACATGCAAAACCCTTTTGCTCATCAAGCCAATGTCGTCATGTTATTCTCCCAAGTAAAGCACTTCGATCCCAGAACTGAATTTCTCCAAGCAAGACCTTATACAGTAGCCAATCCAAGGAGAGAGCTCGGACACCATCCAGCGTGGTCAAGGCCTTTCCTCTCACACTAAAAAGGCCAACATCCCGCAAATAGCAGGCAGGAGATGTGGCGATAGAACTGCAGTGTTGCTGGCGTTGTCAGTTGTGACTGGTGCTAATCTGTAAAATCAAAGCAGGGAGATGAAAGAGGAAACACCGTTGGGCCTTTTGAGAACCCACTGGTTCATTGCTGGCACTCTTTCAGAGTTCTGTTTATCGTCTAACCAGTTAGTGCTGATTATGCAATACCCTTTGTGCAAAAGTTCATAAAAGACTTTATGAAGCAAACAAGCTAATCCCTTTGCTGCAGCTTAGATTGCAAGAATCCTGCATACTGGAGATGACTGGGCATGACTACAGCAGAGATCCTGAAGTAGTCACACCCCTATATGGTTTGATTAGTTCAAGTTGGGATTTTCCATATGAATCTGGAGACTATGTACAGAAAGTCCACCAGAACTATATGGAATGCACTCAGGGCTTTGGTTCCCGTGCTGGCTTCACTTCACTTCAGGTTCCTGTTCCCAGAACGGAGAAAAGATAATTCTGATTCTGAAGCCGTAAACTAGAAATGTCACACCTTTTTCCACAAGCGACTCTCAATACAGCCTCCGCATTACGTAATTTGGTTTATTCTTCCCCCCCTTGTGTTTATCATGTTTGGATGGGAGGCTCTCGTGATATAATATTCTCTTGCTTATTTCCATGTTTGGCCTTTACCTTCCGCCGTACCTCTTTTCCTTTTCTTGCACCTCTGTGTCCCTCTTGCCTTTCACTTAAGATGTCTGCTCCTGCGCACTCTCTCCTACATGGCTTCTATAGTACAGCTTCATCATCCACTGTCCCTCAAAGGACAGTGCCAAGAGAAAGGACTTCTGCGGCGCAGAAACTTGCCACATGCCATGTCACTGTGTATGTCTTTGTAGTCTCCTTGGGTAGACAGCCACAAGCCCTTGGCCAGAATCCCTCCTTTTCAGCCCTGGGCCCTGCTATATGCTCTGTGCCCACCATTAAGGATTTCCTACACTGCTCTCAAGCAACCGTATGGGTGGGGGTCTATGGGAAGCTGGGGTTTCAGAAAGATCTCTATTAGTCCAGCTTGACTGCTGGAAAATTAAGTCATGAGACTGTATCCTGACTGTAAAATGTGCCCAAAATGTGGAAAATAAGTTTTGGCCTCTCAGCTTGGATTTATGATCTTCCCAAGCCAGAGCTTGTGTGCTTAAGGTCGCTCATTTATTCTGCTTTGTCCTCCTTCGGCACATTAACACGTGAGGCACCTACCATCTCAGTGGTGGTACCGTACTTTTTAAACGTGAGCAATGTTTCAACAAGTGTAGAATGTTTTATTTAACTTTCCGCGAGCGCCGCTACCCCTGCAAATTTAGAATAATTATTACTCTGAACTAATATTTCATTTTGTCCATAAGTACAAATTGATATTTTTGTTGAAAAGTACTAACGTAACGCCTTGACCCAGCAAGTCTTCAGGCTGCAAACGCGTCTCAATACCAGCTTCTCCAAATGCTGCTCCTACATGCGCTGCATACAGATTAGCGTACCAGCGGAGCACTGCGTCTTCTCTCGCAACACACATCGCAAGGACTGTTCCGCCTTGTCTCATTTGATGGATATCCAGGGTGAACGTGTTTGTTTTCAGATGGGGGTGGGCACACACTTCTCAGTCCGCCGGACCGAGGGAACGCAGGCCTTCTGCAGTACCAGTTGACCGTGCCATCGAATATGGCGAAGATCAGGGCAATGCCGTTCAAAGGAAAAAAAAACTGTCAGATATGGGAGGTACAGGAGAACGGAGTTCCTCTCAAGATGTTGTTTTTTTTTTTACACTAACCATACTGTTATCTCTTAATGACACGCCTACGTAGGTGCATCCATTCGTGAGCGCTGGTGTACAAAAAAGTGTAGGAAACAACAGCGTTGCTTGCGCTGACAGTTGTAACACCCTTCAGACTCAAAGGTGCCAGTGTGTTCTTTCCTCGGGACTGTCCTATTCATATTCTCTAAGTCTTTATCTGAGGGCAGGAGAAAAACAAAACTTCCTGTATGAGGACATGGTGTCATGTTTCCGTCTGCTGCAAACAGGCCCTGTCTCTTCAGGCAGTTTCACCTGTCAAGAAGTGATGTGGGCTGTCCCCACACTCCCCCTTCAATCTCCAAGGGCTGAAAATCATGGTTCAGGTACAGGACACGTTTATATAGATGCTCTCTCAGCGACCTCTGTGCCGGGCTGGAGCAGAGGAAACCGCTATTATGGGATGTTGAGTTAGAGCAAGAAGGCAAAGTAAGCGCTAAGGAAAGGTTTGACTTCTTTTGTAGATGAGGAGAGAAAAAAAAAAGTGTTCATGCCATCTTGAGTTTCATGCTTTCTCGGCTAAGGTTTGAAATCCAGGAATTTACTTGCTCGAGCTGAGCAAGATCACGTTGCTAGGCCGGCTCCTCCATGATGTTTTCTTTATGAAAACGTGACTTTACGATGTGGTTCTAATTTTTTTTTTCTGAGCAAATCGGCATAAATAAACGCAAGCCCTCGTTCGCTTTCCCCGTCTCCCAGTCTATCGGGGGTATAAGTCGAGGTGAACTGCTGAGATCAGGTTCCCGTTCATTGTGAAATTTGCTTCTGTAGACATTGTCTAGCCGTCTAGGTGTCTGTTAGAGGTAAAACCCTGTCGCCGTGAGGCTCATGCGGTTCATCCTCGATAAAAGCAAAGTTTGAAAGGTACGAGGTTGTGCTCATTGCCCAAAAAATACAGCAGATTTAACATTTCAACGGCCTTCCGGCTTCTTTTCAGCTGTTGGATTTGTCAAATCACCTGACTTTGTGCAATGTTGGGTGGATATTTTGATACGTCCTTACAGTAACCATTCCTTTGGTACGGAGACCAAGGGTGACCGGCACGTGATATTGTACATTTGCTCAATGTACACCTTCACTGGTAGCTTACAATTTCATAGCTTCTGAAGAGTGGTTATTTACTGAATAAGTTTCATTCTACATTTTATTTATTTACTTTACCAGTGTGAGTCATGTTGCTTACATACATAATGTCCCGGTGTCAGCAGATACTGCGCAGCACAGTAACTGCAGCCTGTTTTCACAGCACAGTTATTGCACCTTTGCAAGAAGGAACCGAAAACAAGTCATTTGTCAAGTGTTCAACCGGTGCTGCCTTTTTACGCGCTATTTTCTGCAAACTTGGGTTTGCACGAGTCTGGAAAAAGTAATGAACAATTAATAATATGGCCACCACCTTCTCTCTCTCTCTCTCTCTCTCTCTCTCTCTCTCTCGCTATACAGATGCAATCTGAGACTTATCACTGAAAGCTGGATGGTAATCTTAAATATTTTGGCATTCAGTGAGACCAGGGAGACAGACTTCACTTCAGTTTCCCTGGAGCCCTGTAACCCCCCCGCCCCGCTCCTCCTCACTGGGAAAGAGCACAAAAGCTCGACTGGTGGTTATCCTCCTTGACTCAATGCCACCGTCCTGCGGCACTTTAAACTCCCTGCCTCCCAGTGCCGGCCTGTTGGTGCCTGCACCATTTAAACCCTCAGGTGAGAAGGAATGAGACGCGCTCCCATGTCATTGCAGAGACTTGTTTGCCCCTTGCCCAGATAGCTAAGAAACAGTAAATTGTGTTATCACCTTCAGATCCGTCATATCTCCTGGTGAAGGCTTCAGTGTGTTTGTAAGCATGCATGTAATTTAAACTTCTATACAGACACATGTAACTCAAAATCCTGTGCATCTTGACAGCTCTGACTCATTATTGCTCTTATTTGTGACAAGTTTGCACCTGTGCAAGCCTTTTCCCCGCCATACAACGCCTGCCAGCCACTTTTAATGTGCGTCTTAGTAATACGACGAAGCGAAGCTGTGTGAATGCGGCGTCCGCACAGAAGAAAAGCAGCAACGCTCTCGAGTTAGTTGAAAATTTGGAATAAATCTGACCGTACAAGTGCACTTATTGTACCTGACCTGGGGCTGAAACGGTGAACATTTCTGTTATTCGCTCCACCGTGGCGACCAGCTGTGGTCCGGCAGCCCTGGGAAAAGATGCGGCACAGAGAGGGTACGTGTTAGCTCCTGGCTGCCACCACTGCATTCTCGCAGGGAACCTTTTGGGAGAAGTGTGTGATCTGTGTCAGTGGGGGATCTGTACGACAGATCCACACACTGGGGTACAATAGACTGAGAAGCATTGAAAGCAAGCGGAATATCCCATTTCCCTTTACCTCCTTTACCAGGAGCCTTATCCTTAGCAACTTACAACTGGCCATCTTGTGTGGTTAACACAAGTTGACAGTTTGGACCCTCTGAGAGAAACAAAGAGTTAGAGTTGTGTCGTGATGTGCCATAAGGTGGAATCTGCTCCCAAATAATGGAAAAATAAGCCTCATGATAGCACTAATATGGAAAGGTGGACACATCTGCTTCTGGCCTTAGTGGGGAGGATGTAAAATCTGCAGTCGCTCTCCCTGTTTTTACTCGGTGCTTCATTACACCACATTAGTTGACTTGTTATTAACTTCTCTAGCCTGTGCAGGATACCGTTTCAGGCGGCTCAGGCTGTAACCAGAGGCAGAACATATTTCCCGTGGAGATGTTTCAAGAGAGAACAGTGTTGCTGGCAGAGAAACCAGACCATACTTCACCTTGCAGTTTCTCACACAGGAGAAGCTGGGTGTAGAGCACTGTGGGCAGGTCCCCAGAAACCCAAGAAAATTTTTTCATGTCAGTACCTGTCCTGCATTAATGCCAGTGGTTTGCAAAAACTGCAAGAGTCTTGTAGTGGAAGAGAGGTCTGCTGTTCTCCGTAAGTCCCTAGATCAGTGCTGCGTGGTCCTTTCTGCCACATTTGTCACACCCACCAGTACCACGGCACCCTCACATGCTGTTTCTTCAGAAGTGTCATATTTATGAGGCTGACCAAGCGACATTATCACGCACTCAGAAGTTGAGAGCGAGGGATTATTCTTCTTTATGGACACCTGTCAACCAGGTCTGTGTCCTTATTTTGACAGCAGTGCTCGATCCATATCAAGGACGCACACATGCACTCAAAGGACATGGAGACAAACGCAGTGGTAATAGCAGGTGTTGTCATAGGGAAAAAATATGTTAGCTACACCAAAGTACATTTCCTGCTGTCCTAGTAAGACTGAAAAGTCCTTGTAACTGTTTGGTAGAGTCCAATGACCCCAAAGCATATTCTGTTCTGTTAGAGAATTTGTGTTTGTTTCACCAAGCTGTGCAAACATCGTAAATCAGTCCTATGGCAGGTATGTTTGAATACATGAGGACATTCAACAGGGCACCTCTCTTAAACACAGGGAAGTGAAATAAATTATTATAGGCAGGTAAGCAGCTATTTAGTTAGCTGCAATCGTTTTGCTGGTTTGGAAGAAGAGTCGTACCTTTGCTCCCCGCATTCATGGAAAACCAAAGTTACACTCAGACCAAAACACACGCACATGTGGTGATTTGTCACGTAAAAGTCCCAAGGGGGGGCATGCTTGTTTTGAAGTAGATTTTTTTTTTTTTTTTTTTTTTGTGAAAGCCAGCCGTGGCCACTGTGATGTTCAGATTTAGGAACTCCAGCAACGTACATGAACATACCCAATCAGAGCCATTGTGTGGCAGAGATGTGGAGATGGGGAGATTGGAGAAGCCTGCATGAGATGTTATCGGCGAAGCCCGATGGTATCGTGGCTCGTGAGTCTCTGAACTCTGCTAACGTAAACAAGCAGGGCAGTTTGGCCTTGTCTCTTCGCAGATCACCAAGCACAGCATGGCAGCGGGTTCTGATGTGCAGTAGCCGTGCAGCGTTCCTGAAGCGCCGTGGCTCCGTGTTACTGCTGACGTCAGGCCTCAGGCAGGACTGCAGAGGACAGACAAAGCGGTAGATCGTCTTGCTTGTTTTACTTTTGCCTGTTATTGGGCATGACTGAGCTATTCCAGTTTTACCCCACATTTCACGCTATTTCTAAACAATCCCAGTGCAGTGAACCGCGGCCTGAAGACGAATACCGGAGTCCCAAGTCACGCTCTCAAATATGTAAATAAATAATCCACTACCAGCCCAGATCTGAAGATATCGCACCAGATTGTAGGAACAATTGTCATTGAAGTAAAAAGGATAGATTAGTTAAGGTATTATAACAATAAACAAATACTACAGAATATTTAGTTCTGAATATTTGTTCACTTTTAACACGTAACCCTGATTCAGTCAGATATAGCATAATAGTGAACAACAGGAATATTATATTATAATTTTATACTGTACTGTTATATTTATATTAGTTTTATGAACAGCACTGGGTCACCGGACCATACCGGCAGAAGCAGCGTGGCAAAAACATTGCAAACATTCACATACAAGGAGAGCGCGCTTAAGGTCAAAAGGTTGCAGTATTCCAAAGGTATGCAGCACTTTCGCTTTGGCTCTAAAAGAGTGTTCAGACATCCCAGAATTCCTTTGCATTGAAAGCGAATGTCAATTTTCCAAGTGGAAGGAAAGTATCGATATTCTTAAGGAGGGAACTGCAGGTACAGGCCACAGCACTGAAGCAATTGCTTACGTTCCACAACTTCATTTTAAAAAGAATCTGGGGTGTGGTTTAACAAGAGAATAAACAGAGACAAATGAAACCTTTTTGTTAAATGTTTCCTGGTGGTTTTGAGAACATCAGTACTGTTTATTTATTTGGTTTGCCAGTGTGAGTCGTGTGGCCATCCTGGTTAGACACATAACGTTCAGATAGCAGACAGCGGTCAGCAGAGTAACTATAGTGATCTTGCAGGTTTTGCTTTGCAGTTCCGACATCTGAATTTCACCTCTGCGAGCTCAATGGCATTTTCACATTTCATCGTCCGCAGCAAAATGGCAAAGCTCCATGATGTGTCTCGTGTGACATCTAACAGTGTGACACGTGAACGGTTGTCACTGGAAACGATGCAGGCACCATGTGGCTTTTGACAGAGGTGTCTTTCAGAGCTGAAGAGTTCCTCCGTTCAAAAAGAACCTTTTTTTTTCAGAAGGATGCAGCAAAAACCGAGAAGAGTCAGAATGCATTCCTCTTAACTGTCTGCAATGCAATGAGAAAGCAAAGTCTTGTTCCCTTTGTCAACGTCTGCGAAATGCCATGTAAATTGTACAACCTGATGCTCTCAACTTACAGCAGCCTTTGTTGGGTAAAAGGCTGAGGATAGCGTGGGGTGTGAAGGGAATCAAGTGTCCACCTGTCTCTTTCTCCCCTCTGAACTGCAACATTTTAATGAAGATGTACCTGCAGTAGTGTCTTCTTTATATCTCTCCGTAAAGATGGGTTCTTCAGGGGACGAGCGGAAACATTTGATCGAGAATTGCGTATTTGTTGAAAATTGTGTCTGAAGGTGACCATGCCTTTCTCTGTCCAAGGCCAACTGTATTGCCACTACTAGACTGTGCTCTCTGTTACCCCACTCTACGTTTGTTTCCATCCTGAGGAACAGGACACTTAGGCTGTCAGGATTCACTTAGTTATAGACAAGACCACATTGATTCATACCCTCATCTGGAGAGAATGTTCCAGTTTTCTTCAAAGCTATGGGCCATTTACAATGACTGCAAAATGCATGTCTTTGGACTGCAGGAGGAAACCAGAGCACCCAGAGAAGACACGTGCAGACATGCGGAAAACATGCAAGCTCCACATACACCGACTTGGTCTCAAACTCACGTCCCAGGCACTGTGAGACAGCAGTGCTGCTCGCTGGGACATTGTGCCACCCATGTGGAAACAAAGGTAGATGTGCAGAAAGTGAGAGAGCGTGAGAGACAGAGTGAAATAGGAGGAGGAAGAGGAAGGAATAAGAACAAAAGGCAATTAGTCCGTGTCTCAACACATGCGTTTCTGGGCCTCGCACACCGAAAAACAGCTTCTCGAGGTCATCAAGCCGTCATGATCGGTTTAAGGGATGTTTCAGTTCTGGGGGGGGGGTAATGGGCTGAACCCAACATCAGCCAGAGTGGAATAGGAACCCAATCCAGAGAAAATAATTAAATTTCGATTTCACCTGTAAGACAGCAAGCTTTGGAACCAATGTGCTATTCCCAGAAACACCAGTTCCATCTGTAGGTAAACTGACTCTTAACCTCTGATTATAGATGTATAGAGAGAAATAGGGATATAGCCCACATTGCAGACCACCCCTGGGAACGACAATATTCCAGCAATCCAGGCAAACCATCAAAAATGTGCTACAAGGGTGTGAGAAGATTTGCCAAAAAGTGATAATATTTACTGAGTAATTGCTCATCTGTCCAGAGGTGCAGGGTTTGGAGGGTGGTGGCCTAGCAATATTATAAAGCAGGACTCTCTGTTTTCTACGTCTTTCTGGACTTCACTTACCTGACGACAGGCCAGGGAACGGACATCACAGCTTCTTGGTCGGTTTGATTCACTGGTCTGTAAACGGCTAGTGTGACCGGGAGGGTCAGCAGCTCTTGACCTCTTCCTCTTTCTTGCTGACTCTGACGCACGTGCTGGGGCTGCCTGCTGGCGTCAGTTTCGCTTCTGTGGCCAAGTTTACCAGATTGCTCTCCATTCCCTCTTTATCCAGCCCCCAAACTCATCCAGTGTTAACCTAGTCGTGGAAAATTCCCAGCAGCCCCTAACATTGCACAATAGCTGACAACCAGGGACTTGCTGTAAAGGTCAAGGTAGAATGTTTGCCTGACAGAGAAAGTCCGGTAATGTCATTAAAATTTGGGGGATTTACAACTGATGTTTCTTGCTTAAAATGTGGTAGGTTCCAAACAATGAAACTTTGACTCAGACAGTGATGAATCTCTGTTAAGCTTGTGTGTCTTCTGGTTTGCATGCCTACATTGCTCCTGTACAGGACCTTCTTTTCAATGTCAGGCACTTATGAAGTAAATACCATGTGCCTAGTGTGTGGCCAGTATTTACATAACAATCCGCTTTCTGTGACACACTGGAATACAGTAATGAGATGTGATGGACAGAATGAGGAAAATGTGACATGTGGAATGGAACTCATCCCATCCAAAGCTAATATTCTGTACATCGTGTTAAGGCAGGCCTTTCGTGTGGTACTGTGGCAGTGTAGAACCACCTGTTAAGAGACAGGCTCACAACTAACTGCTCCTGAGTAGCTTTGGGGAGGCTTAGCTTTGACATTAGGCCATCGTTCTTCTGCACGTACAACACTGAAGAGATGACCCATCCTTGTGCCTACAGCGTGGTCATTGTTTGACATTACGGTATCCTGTGCACAATCCTGCATTGTCTGCTCGAGTTATTTATGTGGCAATAGCTATCTATTTGCCCCTATTTGGTAATGCGCTGCTTCCTATAGCTTCTTCTTCATGTGGTGTGTTTCTGGATCGGCCTTTATGTGTGTCATCAGGACTTGATGCTGAGTGAGTGTACAGACGCATGAGACGTGATAAAAAATTCACAGCTGGGTACACAGGGGTGTGTTAGAGGACTGTGTCCAGGACAAAGGATGCAGATGTGACAGGTGGGGGATGAATCGGTGCCCAGGAGGTGACGGAGGCGCGATGTACAAGGTACACGCTGGAGGTAAATCCCAGTAACAGAGTTGAGAATATTCAAAAGCTACGCACACCTAGACACTACCTGCTCCTCCTTCCCAAGGAACCAGAACAAGAAAACAAATGGACACAGGCGTAAAATCAGCTGCTGAGAAACTCATTTACGTAGAGAAGAGCTAAACCTGTCTCTGACAATGGAATAAGCAAATAAATCCTGTATTTGATTCCTTAGGATATATATTTCTTTTTTTACAGAAATGACTTTAAATAAACATTGTGTGCATTTTAGAGAAGCTGTTTAAAATGTGCTACAGAATGTAAGAAGAGATTTTTGCACTGATTTTTTTTTTTTCAGGTCAAGGGGTGGGTTTGATGTGGCAGGACCTGTTGACCACGTCCAGTCTATTGCTGTTGCAAGCACAGTTCAAAGGACTGAACACGGTTCTGCTTGAGTTCTGAACCCGGGTGTTTGACTTAATCTATTCATGATGTCAAGGCCACTGCCACACTGCCTTAGGGTCACCAGCAGCCCAAACCTTCCAGGACTCTGAGGCTGCTCACTACTGGATACTTGGATGGAACCCTGAAGGCTTAACCAGACGCAAGGCAAGGAGAGGTGGAAATTGGTTGCTGTCGTTTTTCCTGTTCCAGGGTGTCTGAGTGACACGTCAAAAAGGAAAAGGGCCAAATGAGGGGGCCGTCTGCAGACGTCTGGGGGCCGAAGCTGATCCGGCATGCTGTGTCACATCAGACTCACGAAACTCTAATTGCTGCTACTGCTGCTGGCTCTAGTCCTGCAAGGCTAAGAGCCAAAGCCCCTCCATTCAGTCGGGCAAGTAGTGTGTTTATATGTGTTTGTGTGTGTGTATACGCTCAGGGGCTGTAATTTGAGAATAAATGTCCAAAGGAATTGTTCTACAGATTTCTTTATTGATATTCCACAGGGAGCGAAGGAGGTTTGTACATACGTCGCTTGTGCTGCTGCAGCCAGCTTCCTAAACAAGAACACCTCCACAGGACAGAAAACCTGTAGGTTTTATGTCAGGTGTGGCCTTTGATGTTGTCAATGATAGTGAATACATTTTCTGTTCAGCCGCTTGTCACTAATTCAGCTTGGTGAGCCTGTATCAGCTAGTAGGCATCCTTTTTCCTCCACCTGTACAAACATCTGTCTAAACTCACAAAAACTGACTGATTCGCAACATCCCCCCAACAACCATTACACCATTATTTATTAATGATCTTTCTGCTGCTGGAATACTGCTTCCATGTGGTGGAGATGAAGCTGTTTTCAGTTTGCACCTGGGAATTGGGCCATGGAGCCCAACAGACCATTACTAGAAAATAAATTTAATTATTTTCTCTGGATTGGGTTCCTATTCCACTCTGGCTGATGTTGGGTTCAGCCCATTACGCTCCCCCCCAGAACAGGGAGGTTATGCCTAGTTGCTGATGTGCTGAAACATCCCTTAAACCGATCATGACGGCTTGATGACCTCGAGAAGCTGTTTTTCGGTGTGCGAGGCCCAGAAACGCATGTGTTGAGACACGGACTAATTGCCTTTTGTTCTTATTCCTTCCTCTTCCTCCTCCTATTTCACTCTGTCTCTCACGCTCTCTCACTTTCTCCACATCTACCTTTGTTTCAACCTCGAGAAGCTGTAAACTCCAGGAAGGAAGACATAAAAGATCTTGTTGAAAGCGGCCACTTCATATTTAATTAATTCCTTGAAGGAGGGTGGCATGCATGCATCATGGGAATTCTCACAAAAGTCCCAATCGTGGAAAGCAGTGGACTGCAATAGGTGACATTGTCACTATAAGAGCAGACTAGGGAGAAAAAAAGTGAATTATTGCCCTACAGATAAGTGTATGAATAACAACTAGTACTTTAAAACATGCGTACTTTTTTCTTTGTTGAAAAAAGAAATGAATGAATGAATGAAGACACATATATGTTGAAGAGGGTGACATGAACGCTGTCTGTAGAGTAGGAGTGAAATGTGTCTTTCTAAACATAGTCAGATGCTCTGTGAATCCTCTTTAGGAAGTGGACCACTTACCCTAAATCCTTACAGCCGGCAGACCTGGCCTTGTCTCACACGCCCACTGAGATCCAGGACCTCCACTACGCTGCTTCAGAGGATGTCTGCTCCTCAGGGGCCTCAACTCCTGTCTGTTCTCGTTTTGCTCGTCCTCCTGTGGTCGATTTGTTCCCGGCCGCTCTAATGGGAGGTTGGTGGGGCCTTTCAAAACTTGAGAGAAGTGCAGCGTGAGAAAGCAAAGAGGCGCATGCAAATGTGATGTATGTAATGCATTTCAAGGAAATGCATGTAAGGCATTATGTAAATTAGTTTAGAACATACTCCACGAGGGTCACGTTTTTGAAAGTAGCGGCCAGCCAGCTAACACAGCTTCAGATATCTTGCAAAATGTACTACAGTTTAAGCTGTTTTAAGCTATGAGGTCCTGCTAGTTTGGCAGCATTTTACACTCTAGAGGTGAGTGTTAGGTTAAGCTGACGGTTGAAGTGCTGTCCATTCTCTTGATAAGAACCTTCTAAAGTCTTCCTCTGCTGTTGCACTTTGCCGCGGGCCAGTGAATGGCACGCTGCTTCTCAGATCACAGCTTATGTCTTCTGCATGTCCTTGTAGCCTGTCATTTGTATGAAAACCTACCACAGCTTGGAATGTGCGGAATTGCAGATGTCTGATAAAGTCTTTGAAAAGGCCTGAATATTGTTGAAAACTAGAGTTAGAAACTCCCTTCAGCAAGCTCCTGTGTCAGGTGTCATGTCTTTTAATGCATACCATGTTTTTTACTGCTGGGTTTAATTCACGAGAAAAAAAAATGTAAATATTTGAATAGTAGGAGTGTTAATAGGCTTCAATTGACATGGCTGTGGAATTTGGTGTTTGAGTGCATGTAGTGCATGTGGGCAGCAACAGCCAAAGTGAGCATTATGCTGAGGTTTTAGCTCAGCTAATCTCCCCCATGTGAGCACCGCAGGGTTTGCGGTGCTGGAATGCCAGAGGCTGTTGGACCGGGAGAGTGAAAAACAGGCAGACGCTTAATCTGCAGGAAGGTGTTTGGGCCGAGGGTCAGCCATGATCCATGTCCAAGAAGGTACGAAAACGAAGAGGAGAAATATTCCTTGTGGTCCAGTTGCATTTCCATCTGTACTGCTGCTTTTCTGCCCACACCCCACATTGTATAGAACACAATCCCAGGACTACACTCCATATTCAAAGTGGTGCACAGACACCTGTCTGGGGAGGTCAGAATATCCATGCAGGGAACCAGCACCTTTGGTGTAGACTTTCCTGCCAGAAGTGATAGTGAGTGGTTTGTGCTGGGTTCTCCAGTAGTCCTCCTAACCCTCTGTGATGCCCTGATAATGTTCTAACAACCTTCTGCATGTAGATCTTATAGTTTTTGCTATGACTCTGAAATGGACCTGTGAGATTGTAAAGTCTACATGTAGCATTTCAGTAACCAAAATTTTTAAGTGTCTATGTGTATGTATGAGTGTGTGTCTGTGTGTGTGTGTGTGTGTAAGATGATGACACTGATGACAGTGTAAGATGAGATATTTTACAGCAAATTAAGCTGTCGTGGAAACATACAAGCATTTAATACTTTAATACATTCTACCACCAAAGTGACACAGCACATACAGTTAACACACAGTGATAAAAGGGAACAATAAAATGACAAAAGTGCTTGCTAATGATTTATACGGAAAAAAGCCTCCCAGAAGTGAGGAACAAAAAAAAAAAAACTCCAAAGTCAAAGACCCAGGAGAAAATAAACTTCCGGGGATTCCAAGTTCTTCGGAATACTTTGAAAAGTTACGCTATATAAATAGCATACAGTAATAGTATTACATATTCCTGACATGAATGCAACCAGAAATACGGTAACCAGAAAATATATTTCCTCTTATGTGCTTCAACATTAATATTTACAGGCACAGTTAAAATGATTGAACAAAAATTTAAAGCTATGTGCTATAGGCCTAGTGTGCCACAATTTATTCCTAAATGCAAAAGATAAAATTTAATTTAATAAACTGCATTCAAGTAACACAAACCCAACTAAATATACTAGTAACATCTACTCAGAAACTCAAGCTCCAGCCCTCACATGGCATAAAAGAATGATGCATGGTGGCAAAACATACATAGTTCCCCCAGAACCTTCATGCACCCTCTTCATCTTCTCCCGCCCAAATCCACCAGGCCTTTTTAGTTGGAAATAATAATAATACTTTGCATAACAATGCCAGCCTTGGCTCTTGTTATTAGCGACCCATTTGCCTCCAGAAGCCTAATGAAAATGTAACGTTATTTAAGCCGTCCTTCACTGAGTTCTCAGATTATGGCTGAGTAGGCCGGGACAGAAAGCCTGGGTCTCAAGTTAGTTTAATTCCATTGTACGATAAGCATCGTCCACCCCAAATCCTGGCCGACAATCCCCTCGAGAGGGCTGTGGGGGTAGCCTTGAGTGGAGGGAGGGAAAGGAGGTAAGCCGAAGCAAGGCAGACTCTGACGGCAGCCAGCCCACCTCCCCCCCTCCCTGTCCCCCTCAGCTGTCCCAGCCTACAATGGGCTAAGCATCTTTTGTGGCATTAACGGTTTGTAGGAGCAGGAGAACAATGTATGAGAAGGGAGGAGAGCAGTGTTCCCACACGCAGCCCCTCCAAGGTGTCCTCACCCGCCCCCACCACCTCAGAGACGGCAGCCTGGGTACAGCTGATCAAATCCACCGAGCCACACTCACACACACACACACACACACACACACACACACACACACGCACATATAATCCAACAGTCACACGTACCTGCAAACACATACTAGGTAATGGTGCACAAAGTACAGCCACGAAAGTCTTTCTCTGGCATGTGGATTCATAGTTTATAAGAAGCCCTCATACATTTACAGTGACACACACTGGGATAAGAAAATTGTGGTTACTGAGGGGCCAAGAGAGTTTTTGTCAAAGTACTACAGTGTAGTGAGGGCATGTTTAATGTTAGCCTCGCTGGCTGATTTTGATAGAATTATGACATTTGCGCTGCACACGCGAGGTCCTGCGTCATAGGTCTCTAAGAAACAGCTACACAGATGAGCTCAGAAGATACGACGTGTACTGGAATTGTGTCATTCGAGATTTTCAAATAAATTCAGACTGAGGCCTAGCATTGTCTTTTTCTCATTGCTTGAATTACTTATTCAAGTGTATATAATAAATACACTGCATCCATCCACGCATCCATTCATTATCCTCAACCACTTTGTCCTGGACAGCATCACAACGGCCCAGAGCTGATTTCGGAATGACTGGGTGCCAGGCTATGAAACTACACCGAAAATGGGACTCGAGGGTGTTGCAAATAAATAAACAATGACTAAAATTTACCCCACAATGCAACCTTGAGAAGTAGGACAAAAAATACGATTACAAATTACTAATGCTAGCATTTAACACCAGTGGTAACATGTAACTAATACTGACACACTGCTAGGCAGCCGAACAGTGAAGGATGGAGTTAACAGCTTGCAGGGGGCGTTGGTCTTGTGGCATGGGAGTGTTTTATTTTTTTGGACTGATCGTTGGATTTTTAAAAATGTGGCATCCAGAGAAGAGTCGACAGTTAAATATATTCGGCGATCGGGCTTCTTTAAAAATGTCGCATCTATCTTTGTGTGTAAGTTTTCGCTTAGAAGTTAACTTGAGATTTGCAACTCGAACTCTTTCTAGTCCACATTTTTCAGTTGGCTTGCGTCGTGTGTTTGTGCCTGTCCACAGCGTTTTGGGCCCCGTCCCGTTTCTGCCAACAAACGCAGGGTCCGGCTTGGTGCTGCTCACTTTGGCCTCCCTTTATCCAATTACTGGTGTGCGGCGCTTCGCAGAATTCCCACACTCCACTGGCCCGGCATTGTCAGGTCCAATCAGTGGCCGGATCTATATTGATTTCCAACCACCTGTGCCAGGCGCCTCGCTGCTTTGTGGGCTCCCCCTAACCCCACACCCTTCCCTATACCCCACCCGCAAGACCTTCCAGATCCCCCCCGGCCTGGGCCGACTACCGTCTCCCAGGGCAACTGTCACAGAGCTTGCAGCGCAGTCCATTTGTCAGCCATTGTGAGCATTTAGCAGGGCAGTGGCCTGTGTCCGGGTGCCGGGGCGAGCCAGGCTGGTCGCGAGGGCTCTGTCTAATAAGATGAGAAGCCCCCCTGTGGGGCGGAAGCTGGGACCCCAGCCCTGATTTGGAACCCTTGTGTGTCTCAATCTGCTGGAGGAGGGGTGGCCCTGAGCAGGAGGTTGAGTCCTAATCCGTTCACACGGGCACACCCCACCCCCAACGGTCCTTACCAAACACACAAACACATACACAGGTTCTCACGCCCCTTAGACATACAGGCGCATATTTTACATTACACGAGCATGCGCGTTTCACAAGCCCCCAGACTGCGCTTTGTGCTTGTATTACTTTGGACGACAGCATTCAAACACGTTCACGTCCTCCTACGCATGACATGCCGTGCAACACCACTCCCAAAGATATTTCTCTAAAGCCACGCACACAGAAAGCAGGTGATTTTTATGGGTTTTGCCAGATCGGAATCTGAATCTGGTGGATCGGTGCCTGAATTACAAGCAACGTAGATTTGCTTAGTCTTCGGCGTAAAGCCGCTAGTTTGACGGCGTGACTGAGACTTCAGTCCCTGCAAATCGATAACACTGCTGTTTTGATCAGTGGGACTGTGTGAGAAAAACGATGGGGTCTGCTGTCCTCATCTTCGCCCTTTCACATTTCTCTCATTTTATCTTCCTTTGCCGGGTGTGAGGGACTGTTTTGCGTTTCCTGTGAACTGTACCGTAAAATCGGTGAGTTTTTGCGCTAGATCTCCGGCAGTGGGTGTCAGTTTACTGCAGGGCTGTGATGTTTAAAATTGCTTTGTTTATTAAGCATGCAGACAGAAATAAAACCTAAAATCTGTAGGACTTGCCAATTATATGCGGTTATTGGCCCACAGTTATGACTACAGTATTAGCTTAGCCATGAATATTATTTCAGTAATTGACTGCCCTTAGCTGCTGTCCTGTTTTGTCAAACTGCTTGCTGAAGTGCTGCCAAAAATGTATAATATCAAATAGCAGTTAACATGATATTCTTTTACCCTGGCAAGGTGGCTCGGCGGGCAGTTGCCTCACAGTCCCTGCGCTCTTCGGAGTAAGGATTGAGTCTGGCTCGGTTTGTGAGGTGTTCGCCTGTTCTCTCCACGTCTGCGCGGCGTCCTGCGAGCGCTCTGGTTTCCTCCCACAGCTTAAGTACATCCGTTTCAGGTTGCACCAAATTGTCCGTAGTGTGTGGTTATTTTGCGATGGCCTGGCGTCCCATCCAGGCACTACCCCTCGCTTTGTGCCCAGGGATCCTGGGATAGGCTCCGGAATGCTGCAGATCTGACCAGAAACGAGTCTTCCATGAAGACGGGCGATTATCTTTCCTATAACAAAACATGCAGCGAAACAATATATTGTGTATATAAGTGTCCCAGAGGGTGCTGTTGCACAGCGCTGTGGCAGCCTTCCCAGCATGCCTTTGAAAAGTCAAAAACCGTATGTTTAACGTCTATCCTTTGGCTGGTTCAGCATGCGTTTGTCTTCTTGGTCCCCTCTGACTGGTTAGCGTGAGATGCTCGTGCTCATATCTTATATATCCATTTTGTAAGCATCTTATATTTGTGTTGTGCTAACTGTCTTTGTGAAGTGTTTGGACAGCGGGGACTTGATTTGTGTCGCGAGTGAGTTCAAAAGCAAAGCAAGTTGCTTTTACAGCTGCAATAGCATCATGGATCCTTGGCTTGTCACAGTATCTCGTAAGGGATTTAGCAGTCAACATCCGTTGAAAGTGTCTCACGAAAATTAGAAGTAGCTTATAAGATATAATAAACATGTTGTTCTTAAAAAGATCTTATCTTGTGTGATGTTGTCCTACCTGGTCGAGTTCCATGTCCTTCCGTGCTCACGGTCCTTTATTAGTGTTTGTGAGGATGTGTTGCGCAAACTGCTCCTATCAAGAAATTCAGAGATGGCAGAAAAAAGATCTCAATTTGGCAAAAGGAAGGAGTAATTTGAGGTTTGTGAAGTATAATCACCAAACAGTTCCGGAACATTCCTTATCACATTGGAGACCATTCCACATCTTTCCCTTGTTCTGGCAGCTGTAACACTATCCTAATGGGCTGCTTTAGTGTTGATGTGAAAAAAAAAACTATCACTAGCCTCATTATGGATAACCTTATGGTGGTGTGGTCAGAACCCAGCATGCACCAGCTATTTATTGTGTCAAACAACAATTCCAGTGAAGAATCTGAATGCAAGCCAATAAAGCCACTGGGAAGGGCCCAGGACATATCTGTCTTTATTAGATATTGGTGGTAAAGTAACACAAACATTACTTTATCCCTGGTTCTAGTATTAACAGCACATAAGTCTGAAAAATTAATACCAAAACAAAATTGTTATATACATATAAGCCAAGGTCATTACTGAAGGCTGGGAGCTGGAAGTCATTAGACGGGTGCGGCTGGGTCCGTTTGGATCCACAGAGGTCATAATAAATACTTCCTTAAAGTCAACACAGAGGAATTCTAGTCCTCTTCCCCACATATCCCACTGATCTCAACTGGATGGGGTTATCTCAGCAGGAGAGAGACACCGCTGTTGTCAAATGTATATAGTTTCATTCCAGGGGAAGTGGTTATTTAAGTAGGCGATGGGGGAGAACCAGGATGGAGCAGAGGGGTTTGTATTCTCTGGGAGAATTGATGTTTTCAATACAGGTCATGCACCCCACCTTTCTGTAAGGCTAGAGAGAAGTCGGAAAATGATCTAGAGGTCATGTTTCTACTTGTTAATGTCGACTGTACATACCATACAGACTCGTAATGAAAAGATAACAACTGGGCAGAAAGCGATGCCCGAGGGAAAGAGTCCTCAGGTAATCGGGCTTCCTTTTTCATGGTCTCTATTAGCAGGTTACAGACCTCGCGTTTATAGCGATGAAGGAAAAGTGACACTTCAGGGTAAACTTGTCTTTTCAGACACCATGCCTAAAGAGGAAGCCACTCTTCTTCTTCTTCACACACTCTTATCAAGTTTGATGTACACAACAAGTGGTTGTTTCTTTCTTTTTCTAGACAGGAAAGGAACAATTATGAGAAGTAGAGAGAAAATGGAAAAGACGATTTAATGTCCCTTCTCAGCTCCAAGTTTGGCAAGTGTCCTCTCCTGAAGATGTGACAACTTGCTGTTAAACATGATGTATGATTTTTACATCTTCTATGATGTAAATTATGGAGGCGTGAACTTTTTGATGAACAGTAAACTGTAGTTATAGAAACAAAGTTGTCTTCTCATTGAGTAGAGGACACGCTGTATTGTATAAGATACTGTGTGCGCTTGTGTTCCTCAAAAACACCTTTTATGATCTTAGAAGACCACTTTAAATTTAAAAAAGTATTTTTCTTTTTATAACTGGGCTCTGCTTTGAATTTCGATATATCTCACTGATGATGTTTCTGCAGGAAAAGCTTCTGAGACCGAGATATGGTTACAAAATAAGGAGCAATGCATCTGCAAAACGACGTATAGTGTGGAATCATAGTGTGAAGCCTCTAATAAACAGTGTAGTCAAGTCTTAGGAACTGAACTTTGGGAAAGCAAGAAGCCTTGTACCCAAAATCTGTCTTGTCAGCAACTAATCTACTTTTAGTGGGTCGACAAAACTTGAAACAGTCCCCGACATCTACCTGCAAGGACTGGTATCTAAAAACTTTTTGGCCTTGTAAATGTCAAAGGAGCTTAGCATCCAGGCAGGTGACATTTTCATTTGGGTCCATCACATCTGGGCCTTTAATCTCCAGATTCCACAGTGGCAAAATGAAAAAGATGCTTTGATACCCCCACAAACAAGGTGTCTTTGAAGATATGTCTCTGTCAAGAAGAGATATTTACCTGGCCTTGGATGATAATGAAATTAAAATGCAAGATCCATAGGTATGAGCTGGAAGGTTGCAAAGGTCCACCAGTTGGTGTTGCTATAACTGCTAGTGCAATGAACGAACCAACACATGGGCTTCCTGCCCTTCTCCTTTGTGCTCCCCTATCAGTTAGTTTCCACTGACCTGTGAGGGGGGTGGTGAGAGGGTGGAAAAGCAGTCCAAAGACACGTTTAGGGGATAAGCTCATGTAAACACAGCCTGCTGCTGCTTGGGTCCATATGGAAACCATCACCACAGAGAGGGATGGCATGACGTCCACCACGCCGCAGCCAGGGGATCACATATCCACCCCTGAATGCTGACTACCATATCCAGAGCTGTCAACATGTCCAAGCAACCCAGCCAGTGGCATGGGACAGCCTAAATTTGGTTGCAGGATAGGTGGTGCTGGTTTAGGATGAGGTGGAGGACCTTCTGGTACCATCAAACGTGGCCCAAGTTACCAACACCATGAGCTGTTCCGGGCTCTGTGGGGGCCTGAAGTGCTGCTGGGGTTAACAAGTCGATGTGTAATTACGTCCTGGGCCGCTTGCTACCCGTCATGGATGACTGAGCTGGGGGTTTAACTCATTATCCAAAGGCCTGCCTGTGCAATTAAACCTTTCACTGCAATTACACTCAGGTTCCTCTCCAAACACCGCCTGGGAGAGACGGTCTGTTCTTCGGGCATACGCTTCTCCTCACATTTCATTGTCGCTGCGCTGACACTTTGGGCCTGACAGTTGCTGCACGCTCTCCTCCATCATAATCATTCGGTGGACAAGCCTCGCTTCCTCCTCCTCAATTACTGCTCCCCAGAGGAAACCATGGATGTTTGTTGTGACAAGAGATAAAAGGGATTCTGTCAGGGCCACCGCTGAAACAAGCTGGCCCCCATGTATTTACTCCTGTCAGACTTGGATGCGGGGGTCAAGTTGCCATTTCTCCACCACCCAGGACCCAGACAGTTTTGCCCATCTGGGAAGGTCTAGCTTTGACACTGAGTGCCCTGATAGATGGGGTGTGGGCACTCTTCGATACATACACCTAATCCAAAGGATGAGGGTCGATCCATCATTACACCCGTCCTTCTCTGACAGCTCTCACCACCATAGCAAACTCCTGAACGCCGAGTTTCCTCCCTGCAGAGTAGAGGGGTCAACAGCTCAGTCACAAGCCTCTAAAAATGAAGACATTCTGTCCAAAATGTAGGATTTCCAGCCTGCAAGGCATACTTGTTCTTTTTGAGTTTTTTTTTTTTTGGACAATGGAGTCCAGTATTATTTGTGAGTCCACACTTTGGTAACATGCCCTGCTGTATCCTCAGCTTCAGGTAGCTAGACATGTTAGCTTACAGCTTTCCCCCTTGACTACAGACTGGACTGCCTGTCCTGGGCTATGCTCTGGTTTAGGGCTTGTGGGCACAGAGAGTCTCCAGGATGCTATGATTTATCTTGGAAAAAAAAAAAAAACAGCAGCAAAACAGCAAAGCAAGACAACCATATGCAGCTCTACTGTATTCAACTGGTTCTGTGTCTTGCTATATTGTATCTGCTGTTTATAACCCCATGCTAAATTTCTGAGTTTGGACTTAGAAAAATACTGGGAACTGCTGACTTCATCAAAAACGGGGAGTTGGAGCAGGGTAGAGGGTGCATGGAATTACTGATCTTGCTCTGCCCTTCTACTAAGTCTACACCTTCCTTTGTGGTTCCATGGCGTGCTGAAAGATTCAAGCACCCTGCCAGGCCTCGGTCCACTTCCTGGGCAGCTTGTGCAGGGAAAACCGAAGGATAGAACAGAGCACACGGCTTGAAATTGAATCAAGCTGGCAGCACGGAAGCTGTCTGCCTGCGGCTCACTCCGGCCTGCCAGAGCACCTGTCACTCACCATGACAAATGGAGCGGCTGCTCAGGACAGTTACATCACTGAGCAGTTAGTGAGAGATGTGGAGATGCCTGCCACTCACCTGGAAGGAGGGATAGGGTAGTGGGAGGGGGCCGTTGGGTGGCTTTTGGGCCTGCAGAACATAAGTTTAGTAATACTGGCCCTATTTTGCTTCATTTTGTACCCTTAGCACCAGCTAATCATATGCAAGTAAAATATTTAAATAGAGCAAACTGTCAGATCTAACAGCTATTTTTGCTCACTTTATTTTGTACATACTGAACATTATACTTCAAATTTTTAATATTTTGAGAGTACAGATGAAACAGTCCTTCCATTTTAGGCTCCAGCAGCTGCAAACAAGTTCTCCTAATTGGAGATTCTTGACATTAATACTGTGTTGTCAATGACGGTTTCTTCATTGCGCCTTGAAATTCCTCAGCACTACTGCTTGAACTGGGTAGGTACTCGGTGGTATGCAGCACCGACACGTCTACATTTTGTGCTTTGGGTTACCTTGACTTTTTATTGCATACTGGCACTTCCTGGTGCTCTTTTCTGCCCCCAGACAACCAGCCTGCCTGGCCGATGCCCCAGCAAAAGCCATTATTTATAACGGCGCACTGTTACGTTGCTCGTCCGCTTTTCCGCTGCTTCCCGAACGTGATCTATGTTGTGAACATCAGCTGTGTCTTTTACTAACTGCTAAAATTCAGAATTTAATACTTAATAGTTGATACTGACCAATATGCGACATGCCAGCAAGGGGGCTACCAAGACATATGATGAACCACTTCAAATCCTGAGCCCAAGTGAAACTGTCAGCAAGACTGAAAATGACTCCACTGTACCGTATTAAAAAGACCAAGACAACCACTACGATATGTTCAGAAAGGCTTCTTTTCCGATCACCTCGATCTGATCGCTGTGGTCACTGAGCTCGCATCTCGGATAATGTTCCTGATTTGATTTTTCGGAACCGATGTATTTCGGTCCATCGGGAGTCCACAAGCATTGTGAGCTCATACAAGGAGGAAAATGTGTTGGCTTACACCGGAGCAGTGGGGCACAGTTAATAGCCACAGAATAAGTTTGTTGCAATATGGCTTTCTTTTCACCCCCCTGCCTCTCCTCACAACAGGGGCTGTCATATTTGAGTGCTACAGAGGAGAGCAGGGGGGGAGGAAGGGGTGGGAAACAGGTCCTTTATTCTTGCTTTTTGTTCTTTCTTAGTCTCTCTCTTGCTCCCTCTGGGTTTGTGTTGGCCATTGACATGCAACACCGCGTTCCCAGATCTTTACAAGCAATCCCGTTGATGAAATCCCACAGAGGTGCCTCCACCAGGTTGACCTGCTGCGGTTCCACAAACACACTGAGCCCCAGAAGGCCAACTTTAACCCAAGTGAACACCTTATTCTCATCCAGCCCTTCTCAGTGTCGAACCGATCGGCAACGTCAGCGCGGTCAGCCCTCTGAATGATTTGTCTTCTGAGACGCTCTACTTGAAATGTCACATTTGTTTAGAGCCTGTTCTATTCTTTAAATGCGTTTTAACCCACAACAAATGATTCTGGCCGCAGATTTATATGAATTGTTAACCGTAGTCACAGTAATTAGATTTTATCAAATAAGTCTTGAGGTAAGGTTTGTTCTGGTCAGATATGTGTTGTGCGTCACTTTGTTATGTGCCACATAAAAATACACTTAAAAGGAAAAAAAGTGATGGGGAAATCTGGCAGCCAAATGTAGCAGCCCAACTGCGACCGTTTAAAGGTGAAATTGCAAACAGTCCAGAGAAGGCTGAGGTCAGCAGAGCAGAGCGGCTGGCGAGGGTGGGGTGTCGGGGGGGTGCTCCGTGTGGTGTCAAAGAGCCCCTGTGGATCCCTCTGTGTTTACTGACACCTGGGAGGCAGAATCCTGACGTTTTCATGTTGGCCATCACTCACCAGCTGGCTCCAGCTTTTCCCAGGCCTGTCTCTTTGGGCCCTGCCTTCACTGGCTTCCATGGGGGCCCATAAAACCCACAAAGTATCAGCCCTGTAGCAGTACGGTAGCGGCAGCCTGGCAGGTACTTCTTGCCTTTCAGGAGAAAGTCTGGAGGCCTCTCGCAAGTTGCCTAGTGCTGGTCAAATCAGAAGATCAAATAACTGGATGTTACGCAACACTCAGCATCAGATGTCACAGAACCACCGAGCCCCAAGGTCAAATCTGTTTTAAAATTCGCTCGACTGTGTTATTTTCTAAAAGAGGAGGGGTCAACGTGTTTATTTTTTTGTTAGAAATGCTATCAAATTTGATCAAAATGGATTCCTCAACTCCTTGTTCAGGCAGTTCTTACCTGACACTTACGTACTGTACGAAAACTCGAGTTACTAAAATGAAAACATAAACAGGAGATGGAATAGGATGGAAAAATCACCAAAGTGCTAATTCACAGTTTGGACAGCCAGTTCTCCAGACGTCCCTTCCCATGCTCTCACTCTTCCTTACTTGTCATCTGGAATTTTGCGGTAAGTTATCAAAAGTCATTCCCTGTTGTGCTGTTAAAAAAAACAGAAAGAAAAAGCAGAAACCCATCCTGGCACAGGATACAGCAGGCCAGCTTGGTCCTGGGCACTCTTGGTTATTGTCCACGCCAGTTTTGTGAAAAACCCACAAATGCGCACAGATTTGTGGCAGTAGTCCTACTTAAATAGATCACTCTCTCATCTCAGAAGGAACGATCTATAGCTCTTCAATGAAACAAATACGTGACCCTCCTTCATGAACTCATGCCTTCTCCTCCCACCTGTTCCTTTAAGCTGGTGCTAGTTGGCCAACTATGGCAATACATGCCCCCCCCAACACACACACACACACACACACACACACACACACACGCTCACCCTAGGCCAAGTAGTGGAAACAGCAGACTGCCACTGTGGGGGCTTTTGGGCGGGAATCAGTTAGGATGGAAGTATCTGTCTAAATCCTCAACTTTTCACCTGCTTGTCCTATGGGTCTAGGAGAAAGTTCACCATGCTGATGCCTTGCACTGCACGTTCTGAGCAGCATGGGCCAGAGCTTGAGGCAGAGTTGGTTGTGCTTGTTATTGGCAAGTTTTTTTCTGATGAACAGTTGACCAGAAGCAGGGGCAACAGGGCAGGGCTGAGTGCTGAAAACTCCTGAATCACCTAGAGATTTTGGCTTCTGGTCCACTGTGCATCACGGTCTCTTAGCCTTAAGAGGGGAAAAGCTGTGGAGTACCTGGCACCCCCTGCAGAGAGGTTTCTCAAAATGACTTTGTTAGATTGAGGCAGCAATTGAGAGGGTAGGGGGTCAGAGGTGGGAGGTGGGGGGGGGGGGTAGCGCAGGGCCTCTGTGCAAACCAGATGCAGTTATGTGTTTGTCCGAGCCTCTCCTTATGCTGCTGGCTGCTTCACTCTCAGGCAGAAGCAGCTGCAATGTGATTTGGCAAAATCCCTGGAATTAGTTTGCATTTGATACATTCCAAACATTTGTTTTTATACTGTTCAAAATACTTTTAGCCACCAATGTCTCAGGTCAAATTGGCTTTTGTATTTTCTTACATGAAAACTACGCTTTTCAATTATTTTTTGTTTTTGACAGATTTTTCAGCAAATATGCACATCTATTTTCCCCCTTAGCTTTGTTTGCTTTGTGTGCATAGAAGAGGGACTGCGTTGTCCTCACAAAGGCAAAAAGAAAAAAGTATATGCAGAAACGAAAAAAGAAATCTACGAACACCTAATAGTCCTTACAAATGGGGAGGGAATTGCAACAGTCTGTTGAAGAGCTGCCGACGCCTTAGATGTAGCTGGAAGCCAGTCAGCTGTCCGGGGGGCACTAATGGTGTCAAGCTGCCTGGAAATCTGCCTTCAAGCCGTTTCCAGTGATACGTCTCAGTAAACGAAAGAGCAGCAGCACAGTGAAAACAGAAGGGGATGTTTTCTTTGCTCTTTTCAATCGCCGCTTTTTTTTTTCGTAAAAGGACTGTGAGACAAGGGTGGGAGATCTTTAATTTACCAAATTGCTTTATTGTGACAGCGTATACAGGTTTACCATTTGAATGTATAGATGTTGTCCTCAACCAGCTCGAGTTAAAGTTTCTCTCTCAAGGAAGCTGGAAATCCAAGAGCGGGTGCTTCTTATGCTGTGTGGCTGATTTATCTTATAGCGCATAAAACATTGCCTGCAGTGCAATGGCAGAGAATTGAACCGGTGGCCAAAAGGTACCATTTTCAAAACACAAAAAATCTGTCACACCCAAAATCTGTATAAACCGTTTAACTGACTGGAAACAGTAATATGCACTGTATTTTCCTGTGTTGTGCCCTTAACAGTTTTTGTTTACGGACCGGTTTGTCTCCATAGCCGGTCCCAGGGGAAGCCAACCCAACACTGGATTCCACATTTTTGGCCCATATTTCATGAAGCCCTTCCCTAGATGAGAAGGCAACGGAGACCGTGTTCTGAGGAAAATGTGATCAATTTAAGCATGAGCTCGCAACGTTGGCCTAGGGATGGAAGAGGACTGGAAGGGCGTGAAACTGAACGCTAAACTAAACAGTCGGGAGTTCACACGCATCAATGAGGAGCATCTGGAATCCGCATTTCCACGAAAGTCCTGCTGCTATCAGCTAGCGGGGGTAAGAGATGGGGGAGCTGGAACAGGACATAAATTATCGGTAGTGGTGAAGTTTGGCATTTTAACCATGCTGGTACAGGAACCATGGTGAATCTACTGATGCCTCCCAGAATGGCTCTGACCACTTCTTCAGCACCAAAGAATGAAAGACAGACATTAAAAACAGACTACACTGGGAATTTACAGATCCTCAGTTGTGCCCTGTTAAACTGCAAAAATAATCTTAATTTTAAACCAGGTACCAGCTCTTTTTTTTGTTGCAATCGTTTATTTTCATTGCTGTCTCTTTTAATCTTATGCTTGACATTCTCAGTTTTTGAACCACAAGAAAAACTTTTACAGTGTTTAGTGCTCTATATGCTATATCCAGAGACTGAATTATAAATATCCAGAGTGAACGCATAAAAAGTATGAAAGGAGCAGGGCCTGTGTAGGTCTTGCTGAAGGGCTGGCCAGGGTGCTGAGGGGTGCGGGGTGGGAGCATGGGGCTCTTTGTTTAACTGCCAGCCCCATGAAATTTGGCTAATCTCTTAGAATGCTACTCCTGCGCATGTGAGGGGAATATAAAAGGCAGACACGCAGAGTCTGGGTATCAAACTCTGAATCCTCTTGCGTCGCCACTCAATGCTTTCATCAAACCCAACTAACATTTCTTATTTTCATTTTTTAAATCTGAAAATCTCTGCCAGTTGATATGGTTGATCTGGCCTAGCCAAGACAATAAGTGCTGCATAACTGTCATAAATATATAATTAAAATATGTGTGTGGGACATCGAGTGATGACAGACGTCCGGAGATGAGAACACTCGTGTAATTATACACTTAAGTTATTATTATTTCAATTCAGAAATGATTATTTGATGTCACAAGTTTAAATTGAGATTTTTCAAGAAATGAAACTCTTCCTCAGTCTGTAAGTGGTGTGAACATAACCTTTCCACTTGACCGCCGGATTTGCTTTTTGGCTTTTTTCTTTAAATAGGTCCAGTCAAGAGTTACGTGTTCTCCCAGTATTTGCTTTTTTAACTCCATTGGGCTTTACTCATAATATTATTGATTCCTCCAGTAAGTGACAAATTGTTACTTCACTAGTGCCGCTGTACATGTGTGCTGCTGTCCAAGACATGCCAGATCGTGAGCTGTTGTGTGTTGTGTGTGACTAACTGCGTGTATAACTGCATTGGATAATATGGGGTTACGGCAAACAGAAAAGGCTTTCGCTCTGACTCACCTGTGCCTTTGTCAGACTCGACAGTCAAACCGAGAACTGATTAACGTTCGGTGCTATTTTTCAGCTTTTTTTTGTGTATGTAAGGTGATTCACTGTGGAACTGAAAGAGAAACTTTGGTGTCTGCTATCTGTCACCCACTGCTGCTGTGTGCTGTCACTTCCAGAACGTGGTCACTTGCCGCGGTTACTGCCCACATGATCTGCTCTGGCATGGATGCGGCACGATTTGTGAAAACTGACGGCTGTTGTGGTTTGTCACTTCTCAAAGGCTCTGTAACGCTGAGTTTGATTTCTGCCAACAGTCTTCCTGAACAAGAAGGACTTACAGAAGGCAGATTAATAGCTGTCAGTAAGGATGCACCTCTGTAATCCAGCTCAGATGCTGCTCCACTCTTATTTCTTTGTTTCTATGGATGCAGAGCTTAGAGAATGTGCCAGAAGTGTATAAAGCTATTTCTATATGCTTTTTTTTGTAGCACAGCTACTGGACGATATAAAAAACTAAACGATTGTTCTCGAGGTTGTTTTAAAGTGAATGTGGCTTTATTTTGTTGTTACTGAATCCACTCAGGCTGTTGTAAATATTAAGCCAGAGGTTTGCCTGAGTTTAGCCTTGACTTTTATTTAGTGGCTTGGTTTGCAGCTTTTATTGTTATTCGGTCTCTAAGGGTAGGTTGCCAGACGATTACTTTGCCGTTTCTTTTTCGTTTTGCACTTAGAAGGACCACCCGTAGGGCTCAGTGGGGGCGTGTTCCCTAAGTGTTGTCTGTGCGGAATAATAATAGGCTCCTCATGGGAAAGCTGCCCACTGAAAGGGCTGGTCAAAAAAAAGCCCGTTTCCCATACACCTAAGAAGTTGCCATCTTGTAGTCCGTGTGAGGCCCCTCCCTCTTGTGGTGTTTCTCCAAAACGGACGCACATCGGTTTGAACCAGTGCCGACACCAAGCACTATACAGCCAGTTTACCTCAAAGGATGGATACTAGCTCCGAGTCCCATGGGAGGACCCGAGTCCCCGTAGGACTTGAGTGGGTAGGGTTCAGCAGATATTTTTTTTACTCTTTCAGGGTGCTCCCAGATATGAGCAACAACAGAGTGCTGTTATGGCAGTTACTTAGTAACTGAGTTGATGTGCTATTAGCAGCAGTGCGCTTCATGTTACTTCTCTGAATAGCCAAATATCCTCAACACTCCACTTGGTTGCTCATTGCAGCCAGTTCAAGTCTGTAAATGTTTTAAACCTGTGATTTCAGGTTTTGGGTTGTGTTGGGTCTGAAAATTGTAAAACCTCTTTGGACTTGAGCCTGGTTAACTTGTATGGGGCTCAGGTCCGCTTCACTTGTAGTTTTCCTGACCGAGTTGCACTTTACCACAGCTACCATGAAAAATGGCATGGAAGACAACGAAGCCTTGCAGCAGCAATGAGTCATACAGGGTGCAAGTCCATGTAGGCGGGCTTGGCTTACGTTGTTGTTCAAATCCCAGAGGGCTCCGGGTAATAATTAGTCATGGTGGGGAACACATGGCTGGGAGGCAGAAAGCCGCTGAACTCTTTGGTCTGTGATACCATTGTTCTTGGCATCGCTGTGCCGAACTGCATGTCATGTTGTCGTTTTGCTGCCACTCGGCCATCTTACAGCAGCCCTGCTCTTGATGCATACCTGTATGTGCTGCTACATCCTCCACAGTGAGAACCCTCATTGCTTTCTCAGATGGGGATCCATATTCTGAATCTCATCACTAACACACAACCTTGTGTGTAGCAGCCTGCGCAGGACTGGTTTTCCAGCTTTGAGAACTGAATGGACATCCAGACCTTTTTGACCCTTGACCACCCAGATGTTCCCTTTTGTTACTTGCATGTTCCTGTTCATCCTTCAGGCATTTGCTGCAATTTCATACTACAGTCTGAGCCCATCCAAACCTAGTCCAGATGAGGTACTGTTGGTCAACATCTACCCGTTCAGCTTCTGTTTAGTGTAATTTTTACTAGGTGACGTGTTTGTTTGTATTTCTTTGGTGAAAGTACACTCACCTCACACTTTATTAGGAGCACCTATACACCTGGTCCTTCACACAATTTTCTAACCAGCCTATCATGTGGCAGCAACACAGTGGATAAAATCGTGGTGACGTGGGTCAATACCTTCAGTGAATATTCACATCAAACTTCAGAATGTGGACAAAAAAACAATCCAAGTCACTTTGAACATGGTTGTTGATGCCAGATGAGAAGGTTTGTGTATTTCAGAAACTGATGCTCTTCTGGGATTTTCTTACACAGCAGTTTCCAGAGTCAACACTGAATAGTGCAAAAAAACGAAAAACATCTGGTGAACAGCAATCCTGGGGGCGGAAACACCTTGTTGATGAGAGGAATGAGGTCAGAGGAGAATGGCCAGACTGGTTTGAGCTGACCGGAAGGTTGCAGTAACTCAAATACCCACTCTTTACAACAGTGGTGGGCAGAAAAGCATCTCTGAATGCATGACATGTTGGACCTTGAGCGGGATAGGCTACAACAGCAGAAAACCGCATAGAGTTCCACTCCTGTCAGCCAAGAACAGGAAACTGAGGCTACAGGAGGCACTGGCTCACCAAAACTGGGCAGTTGAAGATTGGAAAAATGTCACCTGGTCTGATGAATCTTGATTTCTGTTGAAACCTGCAGCTGATGGGGGTCAGAATTTGGGATAAACAGCATGAAGCCATGGATCCAACCTGCCTTGTGTCAGCAGTTCAGGCTGGGGGTGGTGGTGTGCAGATTGTTTTATTGGTACACTTTGGGTCCCCTAACACCAACTGAGCATCATTTGAATCCCACAGCCACAAACTGGCCACAATCTACTTATGGCTGCTTACGGCTACTTCCAGCATGATAATGTGCCATGTCACAAAGCACAAGGTGTCTCGAACTGGTTCCGTGAACGTGACAATGAGTTCAGTGTCCTTCAACGGCCTCCCCAGTCACCGGGTCTTAATCCAATAGAGCACCTCTGGGATCTGGTACAACAGCAGGCTGGCAGCATGAAAGTGCAGCTGACAAATCTGCAGCGATTGTGTGATGCAGCGTGGCGTTAGAACAGTGTTCCTAATAAAGTGGCCAGTGAGCGTAGGTGTTGCTGTGTAACGATGCTGCGGTGCAAGATTCAGTCTTTCTGCTGTCGCTTCTCTTTTGCCTAGAGTTTCTGAAGTCTGCTCTCTTTCGGGCCTCACTCGAACACACGCTGACAGTGCTGTGGTGCGAAGTCAGTGACTCCGGGTGGGCTGTGTTCCCTAGCGAACTGGCTGTATGCATGTCCACAGAAGGGCTCTCCTCTGCAGCACTTATATTGGACAAAAAGCTCCCAAGATGGTCCTGCTAAAAATCTAAAGGCTTCAACTAAGTGGCAAATTTGTGAATGCATTATATGGGCATGCAGTCTGAGGTGTAGGGGTGGTCCCCTGCTTTGTCTCTATTGTAAAGTTTTAAATGTGGATGTTGTCCGTCCCAGCCCCAAGTTGACCTTCGACCCCGAGAGACAAATAAGGATCCCCACGGTCATTTGGTATCAAGGTCACTGCATGTACTCTGTGCTTTTGGCCCTGCTGCTGGAAAAACTCCATAAACATGGCGCAGCATGAAGCAGGAAGCACCCACTGCCAACTCAGCCATGCTTTCCTTCAGAATGATAAGGCTATTTCCATTACTTTCTGGCAGATTTTAATATAATTAGTTCAGGGGCCATTGCAATGCATTTAATTTTCACATGCTTTCCCAGTCCCTTCAGGATTCATTTACATAATGTTTGCATTTGAAAAATGCACACCTAGCTAAGTATACTTACTCTGGACTCGGTCCAGCCTGAAAAGCATGTGAATGATCTCCTGTGGCTGGTCGAGTTTCGCCTGCTTGGTTATACTTTGTGACAGCTAAAGATGATGAACTCTTTGGGTTAAAAAAAAGGACTGGTTTGATATTTGAATTTGAAGGTATCTGCAGTAACCACAAGTTAACACTTATAGAATTATGCAATTCAATCATTGTTTTGTTTAACATTCATATTGCACAATATGAGACTTTGGATTTTCTTGACTGTGCTTTTCCCCCCTGAGTTTAGACAAAAGACTTCTTTTGCCCGCACCATTTTCAAGCCCACAAAATAAATCCAGTCTCCGCATACTGGTATCGTGTTTGTCTTTTTAAAGTTCCCATTTAAAGGCCTTTTCTGGCTTTAGCTCTTGTGGCAATGTTGGTCAGTCCCAGATGTCGTGAGTACATACATTGAAAAAACAGAGAATTTCCCCTTGATCTGAACTCCTTGCTGAAGTATTTTGTGTGAGCCGGGCACCTGCGGGGCACCAGAGGCCTGATCGGCCCTGACTCACTGGCATGGGAAGTGAAGTGACTGCAGGGGGTAGGCCGGCTCCCGAAGCTTCACGTCCGAAGCACTGCAGCCGTTTCACCGCTTAAAACAAATATTGAAGTGAAACTAGAATTGGCTGATTGGTTTGTGTATTCCTGCATTTACATGTGTCGCTAACCCTTTGGGGACATTTCTCAGAGAAGTGTGCCCACAAGGACTGTTAGCCCTAAAAAAAGCACCTCGTGGGGATGTACCCGTAATGTAAAAGGATGTCTTAAAAATTTGCTTGGCTATATATAAACGCAAGACCTTTTGTTTGTTATTGACTGAGAAATCGATTCCTGAGTTAGCTCAAGTGGAAATGTAAATTGATATGGTGAAAACTGTGCAAGTGTGAGGTGGACAAGAAGATCAGCAGCAGAAGGAAGTTAACTGGGGAAACCTGAAATGCAACAGGCATATTCACTGACTCGGATTGTGGATTAGAAGTGTTTCTGGTTTGGGGTACATCTATGAAAGAACAGATTAGAGAAGTTTAAAGTTAACTAGTATGCATCAGCTGGGAACAAGTACACCACATTTTGCCGATATCGATCGATCGGTTTCTCTTACTGGGAGCGGGAGGAATTAAAGGGAGAAGATGTGTAGGTAATTCCAGCAGTTTAAGTAATGGCCACTGAGCTGCTGGCCCCCGGGGCAATATTTTTTTCTGACATTCTTGGCCATGTTAGAGAAAAATATTAGAACTGCTTGCACCACCATTACATACTGAATGTTTGTATTACATACAGACTGAAGAACAAAGTACAATGACCTGCTGTCAGCGTAATAAGAGTAATTGTTTCAAGTTGTACATGCATGTTTAAAAATGTGGAATTCTGTAGTGATACGAACAAATATAGGTACATTGAATTACAGCTTAATGAGCCATTTTGTTGGCTTTCTCTGATTTTCTGTCTTGAACATCCTGCTTAATCTACCATGAGGTCAGTTTTACACAATGAAATTTTCTCCACTGCAGTGGACATCTGCAGAAACCCCTCATAGCTCTTAGTGCTTAGTCTCAGTGTTCCTTTAAACCAGCCCACTGACACACAGAGTGTAATCCCCTATGGTAGTTATTTAAACCAAAGTATTTAACCCCACAGGAGGTGTAATCTTGAAATCATTCCTGTATTAGATGCTTATATATCTATATATAAAGAGGGGTGTTTGAGGGGTGCGTGTTTCAATGCAGAGGGCTTCTGTAAATCACTTTATTCGGAATATATTGTCCGGATCATTCTGTCAATATTTTCTTTTATGTGGTGGAGGAGTTCGAGGGCAGATCTGACTTAATGGAATCAGTAGCAATGCAATCTTATTTTAAACACATTTTTTGTTTATTGCAAACAATATCATACAAAAGATAATCTTCTGTAAAGACAATAACATGTTTCAACTATGAAAACAAAAGATTTGTTCAGTTGCATTAAACTGCCAACCTCTGAACTAAAATATGTAAAATAAGAAATAAACTTTTCTTTTAAATAAAAAGTATGCTGGTAATTCCATAAAGAACGACATTTTTACAATGCAGCCACAGCTTCAAATAAACATTGTTCATGTTTGTTAGAATGAAAGAATTCCAGTTTCTCTTAAATTTCAAATCAAGTTTTCATTAAAAATAATCTGCGTACAACTAGATAACGAAAAGAGACATTTACAAATGATAAATAAACAGAATCGTTACAATTTGTACCGAGACAAGTGTACCTTTAGGCTAAAAAAATGTTTAATATGTTTGTTTTTATTTCAGAAGGTAACTTTTTTTCTCATTTTAATTAGTTGTATACAGTTCAATTAAGAAACAGAAATGCAAAATAGTTACTTCCAAATAAAATTAATACTAATAAATAAATTAGAAGGTTAAGACGGGAAGCGGATGACAAAAGACAACATTAACAGGAGACCCACTGAGGAACCCCTGGGCGAAAGGGCTCTTTCCTGAGGCTGCTGTGAAAACGTTGCTGGATGGAAGGCAGCTGCACAGCGCTGGGGCTGAGCTGCGTGGGCTCAGCGGCTCCTGCTCCACAGGCACTGAAGGCACGGAAGGCTACGTGGTCTCCTCGCAGTCCCCTCGCTCCTCGAGCTCACGAACGGCTCGGCTGCATCGAATAACTCCACAAGGCCCTTGGGTGCAGAGCTGTTGGCCACTGGTAACAGTGTTCCAGAGATCTTTTGAAACAGATGCAATAAGCATTTTTTTTTTTTAATTAGTTTTTTTTTTTAAACGACTGCCTCTGTTGTTGACATCTCTCCCAGTGAAAAGGTGGTGCAAAAGTGCACTGAAAAGTCACTGGACACATAATCTGTTCTCGTGTCATACTTTCTTATCAGTACTGATGACAAGACACACAAGGAACCCCATTAAAATACATTGGAAGGAAGCTGAGAAACATTTACTGGCTGTAAAAAAAAAAAAAAAAACAACACTATGCTGTTGAAGAAATAAGGCAATAAAGAAGTTGACTGACAGGATTTAGAGAAAAATAAGAGTTGGTTTCTTTCTACAAATACATACGATTCCCCCGAAAACAACATCACAAACGTCATAAAACATACACAGTACATACTAAAATATTTATACTTAAAACAGTCCTCACAGAGGATTTTTCTTTTCAAAAAGTTTTTTTTTTTTTAATCATATCTAAAAAAAATATAATCAGGACTTGAAGCATAAAAAGGCACTGTGTTAGCCATTTTGATACTTTCAGCACTGAAAGTCCAGCTTTTCATTTGCCTCTCGGTTGGTGACGAACCGTGTGAAATGGCGGTGCGGCCGGACAGTAAGTGTCCCTGGCCGGGGTCAGTCCTCTGGCCCAGTCTCCGCCTTAGGGCCTGGACAGCTGCGTGTAGACAGGCTGCTCCCAGTGCTGCGGACTGTGGGTCTGAGGGACAGAGGGCACACCGGCCGTGTCAGCAATGGGCGTGTACATTGGTCTCTGGGGACTCATGTAGCTGAAAGTGGGGTAGAGGCTGGAACCCTGGCTGCCGGTGTGGCTGTAGTAGGCGGCGGCAGCGCCCTGATGGTCGGAGTAGTCGTACTGTGTGCGCGCAACAGCGGGGTAGGAGGTGCTGCTGTAGTGCTGCAGGCTGAATGAGCCGTAGCTGACGTGCTGGGGGGAACCCTGCTGCTCGCTGTAGTGGCTGGGGCTGAGCTGCTCCGTCTTGATGTGCGGGGCCCTCTGCTGGGCCTGGCCCTGGTCCCCGCTGAGGCTGGTCAGTGAGTGCTGCTGCTGCTGCTGCTGCTGCTGCTGCTGCTGCTGCTGAGGAGGTGGCTGCTGCTGCTGCTGTTTGGGCATCCAGCCGTGCCCGCTGTTGCCAGCTGCCTGCGACACTGGGGTGCTGCTGATGCCGTAGCTGCCCGTGTAGGTGACCGACCCACTCTGCCCGTGGCCTGAAGTGGCCAGTGGCATCCCTGGGTGACCGTGGGGTGGCAAGTACTGGTCAAATTCGTTGACATCAAAGGCCTCGATGACATCGGTGCTCAACTCCCCAATATCCACATCTCGGAAGTCGATATTGAGCTGCCTGCCCGCGCCTTCCTGCAGGGGGCGTGTCTCGCGCTTCAGGTCTGCTTTGGCAGCTGCCGCATCTGTTTTGGGGGTAGTGGGAGGCGTGGGGGGGCCCTGGGACTGGCCTGAGGGAGAGCAGAGTGGGAAGCAAAGAGTTAAACAACGCAGACAGGACATAAATGATATAGTCAATGAGCTCATACAGATATCCTTTGAAATTAGAACAGGGCAGATAAGATTTATGAAAAGTGCCCTTATATAATAAGGCCACGGGAGGATTTCATAAGGAGGAGATACTGCTGGCACAATAAAGACAGATGGCACATTTGCATTATAGCTTGTAAAATATTTAATGATTTACAGACGTGTCTGCAGGATCATCACCGCTTCTGCAGCTGTAAATGCTTAGAAAACAAGTACACTTTTAAATGTGCTGAGTGGACGGTAGGCTACAGGTGTGTGTGTGTGTGTGCAGCTACAGGTACAAACGTGGGCTGCAGAGCCAAGCTGCGAGTGTGGAGAAGGTGTTGGAAAGGCTAGGGTTAGGGGTGGCTCACCAGAGTGCTCCCCTGGGGAGTGCACATCTCCCATGCTGGAGGCAGGGGAGTCCGCCTGCAGGGCCTTGAAGATGGCGTTCGGGGAGATGTGCGTCTGCTCGCCCTCCTCCGCCTCACTCGGCCCGTTCTTCACCGACTTCCTCCGCCGAGGCTGGTACTTGTAGTCGGGGTGGTCCTTCTTGTGCTGCACTCGGAGGCGTTCGGCCTCCTCCACGAAAGGACGCTTCTCGCCTTCGTTCAGCAGCCTGTGAAAACGTGCAGGAACAGTTGAGCAAAACAAGTCGGACCGGCGCCTGGCTGAAGGACTATTTATGCAGAAGGAGACAGGTTGCAGTACCGAATCAAGCCCAGTTTGCCCAAATATCTGTGCACAACTCCGCCGAGTACTATCGGTGACATTTTCTTCCGCGCTGCAGCACCTGACAAGGTGATGCACCCTGGCTAATTTTAATTAATGTTTGAAAATAACAAAATAACATGCTCATTATCAAAACAATTTCTTAACATTAAATTAGTTCATATTTTATTCTTTAAGCCAAAGTGAAACTTTTTTTCTGCTACAAGACCAGTTGCCCCCCAACACTCAGGTGTCAGCCGGGAGACCCAGCTACTGCTAGACTTTCGCAGCGTCGCTGTCACATCTCAGCTTGCGCCTGAACAGTGACGCAACACGAGGTAACAGCCACGTTGACACACACGCACGCCCGCACGAGACGCCACGCACCGCCACAGCTTGCCCAGGGTCTTGCTGAGCTCGGCGTTGTGCAGGTGGGGATACTGGTCCGCCAGCTTCCTGCGCGCCGCCTGCGCCCACACCATGAACGCGTTCATGGGCCTCTTCACGTGCGGTTTGCTCTTGCTGCCCCCGTTCACGCGGACCGGCATGGGCACCAGGGTCCAGTCGTAGCCCTTGAGCACCTGGGACACCGCGTCGCGGATGCACACCGGGAACTTGTCCTCGTCGTCCTTCTTGCAGTCGCCGAGCGCGACGTCCGAGCCGGTGGCGCGGTTCTCCGCGGGTCTCGTGTTCTCGATGTCGGAGCCGGAGCCGGAGCCGGAGCCGGACGGGCAGGGGGACCCGGCGGAGTCCTCGGACATGCTCGGGCTCGGGGCGTCAGAGAGACACTTGTCCTGCTCGTCCGTCATCTTGAGAAAGGGGTCGAGGAGATTCATACGCGACAGCGGTGATCGGCAGCTGCAGCTTAAGAAAACGCCAAGAAGAGGAGCGCACGCAAGTACAGGGAGTCCGCCGAGCGCACAGCAACTCCCCGGTTGTGCACTGGAGCGGTACAAGAGCGCGAAGTTATTTGCTCCAGCCGAAAGGCAGAGTGACAAACTTGGCGCAGAGTCCCCGTGACAGTTTGACGTTTATCGTTACGGCGTGTCTGTAGGCGGGAGCGGAATGACAGCAGACTGCGGGTGAGCACGCGGCGCCTGTCTCGCGCTGCATCTGTGTGAGACGCGCTTGTGTCCGAGATGGAGCCTCCGTGGCCTCCGCGTGACGTCCAACAGCCTCGCGCACAGTCTCCGAGTCTGGAGCGCCGAGTCTCCCGCGCGCGGTTTTATAAATGCGGCGCTGGGACAGTCGGGGGGGGGCGGGGGGGGGGGGACGGGCCAGAGGGGGCGGGGCGGGACTGAACACGATCCGCACTGAGTCACTGCGGGAGCGACTGGCACTCCGTCTCCGCGTGCATCCCGCTCGTCGCCGGCGTGCGCCCAAACGCCACTCTTACTCCACTGCGCGCCCCTTTCCCCGCTTGTTTAGCCACTTTCTGCTTTTTCGCCTTTTTTTGTACTTTGCACATTTTTATATGACACGACATCAACAGACTCCGCTGCTGCGGTCGGGCGACAAGCTAAAGGCGACAAACAGCGTACAGTTACCAAGTTTGTAGTAGCAGGGTAAAAACGCGTGAGGTGTCGGCATAGTAACGGTTGAGATTGTTTAATAATAGCGGTAAAAACCTTCCTTCGGTCACATATCTCCGCTGATCTTCCCAGTCGAGTAACGGGAAATAACATTATTTTACATTATTTTACTTTTTGCAACTAAAACCGATGAGAGGACTTCCAGAATTATTCTTAACGGATTGTGGTTTTACAGAAACACGTAACGGTTATGTGATTATTATTATTATTATTATTACTATTATTGTTGTTGTTTCTCTTTATTTCTGCTAAGAGATCGAGGTTTTGAAAGGCGAATGGGGCCGTGTGCCGGAGAGTCGCGCCTCGTCTGACCGATAGAGGGAGTCAACGGTCCAGGAACACAGGACACTGAGCACCGTGTCTCTCCTCACTTTGTTGATGGGCTGGAGGGTCATAGAGATACTGTTATGTTCACAAGTCTGTATTATTTAAAAAAAAAAAAAACATATGGAACATTTACCTACCTTCAAAATGAAGTCAACCTGGGCAGCAGATGGTGCCAGTTAGGGCTGCCTTGTATTCTGAAAGTTGCCATTAAAATCTCACTCCTGCAGGAGCCATGAATTAATACAGTAAGAATTATCCCCTTGTATGAGTGGGCAAATAACTATAAAGCTGATTTTCTAACACTGCAAGATGCCCTAGACAAAAATGTCCATTAAATACATGGTAATAATAATGATAGAATATAATTTAAAATGTAATAATCAAATTTGTCTTTTTTTCAGTCGTTATGTGACTTTTTACAACAATAATATCCATTTTTGTCTTTTATAATTGAAATGTTTCCTAACAGCAAAAAGCACACATAAAAATAACGTGTAATGTACAGCTGTGTTACACCCGGCCAGTATAGACATAAGGAGGGAGACGTTCGATGAGGCAAATAACAACTGTTCCAAAGCAGTCGTGTAAAAATAAAAATAGTTGAAAAATATCATTTCAGATGCACAGAATGTCTTGCCCCCATCCTTTTTCTTTAGAAAATTAAACATGCATAAATGAACTTATACTATACTGGTTGTATAATAACACCAACTGCATTTTGAACAAATATAAATGTGAGAGTTTTATTACATAAAGTTCTTTCTTTTTGTTAGTGCATCTTGACTGTCAGCAGCCTTTCTCCACTGCAGCCCTGCAACAAAGTTCATCATCAGTTTATGTTTATAACACAAAATATCAAATTTTAGGTAAATTATAATTCTAACATTCAGCTTTTCAAATTTCTGCTATGAAATGATGCATGAGGAAAATATAGTAATGCTCATTTCACAACTTCTCATTATGAGCTTCACCCACCATTTATTTCTGCATTGCTGTTTTCAGAGCATTTACTGGACATGTGTGGCAAAGGTGTCGCGGTGGACCGACGGCCCCATGCAGCGTGTCCTGCTGTCGGTGATATGTGGGTCTAATTGTCATAAATGGTCCCGGCTCTGGTCCCTGGTTAAATATTAGGCACCGGTGTCCAGTTTGCAGTGTGAGGGCCCACATTTAGTTTCTGTATTATTACTAAACATGCAAGATTAGCCATTATCCGTAGGAGTCTGTTATACACGTTTTGGGGACACACTATTTGACTTTACTGAACACTGGGAGACACGTCCTCCCTCATGCCTACATGTCCTGTACCCACCCCCCTCTTTCGCCTCTTTCTTTCTTTCTGTCTTCTCGCAGCCATACGAGCCGTCGCTCTACCTTTGCAGTCCCACCAATGTGTCTTGTGCGGTTGTTTATTTGTGTTGCTAATGTTGTGGAAATGTAATTTCAGGAATAGTTTTGCTAGCTTGTGCACTTTCCTGAGCTACCTGAAGTTTGCATGTAATACTTTACAGATGTCTCTGTCTCGCTGCTACAGAATGCTATGGAATCAGTGATTTTGTTTCTCAAATGAACTGGAATTCAAAAAACACAATTACCTACCCATGTTTACCGAAGGTATTACAAGGATTCGTTGTATAAACAGAGCTGAACAATTTGCATCCTTTGTCAACATTGTCTTAACAATGTGGGTTAGTTTCAATAAACCACAATTCACCCTCAATAGTGTTTCCAAAGTGCAGGGGCTCACAGCTCACGTGCCAGTCGAGAGCATTTTAAGTAAACCCTGCTCTCCTCTGAGGCAGCAAGTAGCAGAAGTGGGAATTGCTTTGACAAAGAGCTGAGATTGAGCTCAAGACCTGGACTCCCTGTGGTCGTTGATGTCCAGGGTTGTGTACCCATATACTGCAGTAGGGGTACAGTTTCGCTGCACATTTTTTATTCATTTAGCTGACACTCTTCTCTAGAATAATTTGCAGTGTCAAGCTTCTTACGGTGATTTAACAATTTACACAGGTTGGTAGTTTTTACTAGAGCAATTTATGTTGAGTACCTTGTCCAAGGGCCCACAAGATGGGACTTGAGGCTGGGTCCTTCAACTCCAGGCCGGTGTCACGAACCACTACACTACCTACTTCTGCCTGCCTTCTAGTTTTGTAGTTCAGAAAGTCTGAACCTTCTAAAATGGTTCATTGTTAGTTAATAAGTGAACTGTTCTTGTTCTGTGCAACGGGATTAAGACAGAGAAAACCTACAAGTCTTAACAAGAAACTCAAACAGCTGAACGCGCACAAACGCAGCCTTAAAGTTACTCAGTACGGAACTCAAGACTCGCGTCCCGTGTTCAAAGTTTATTTCAGCCAAGCTACACCGGCACATGTCACAGACAATGCAAACATGCACGTTTAGGTAACAGAACATCTTATTTATTTAAACCATTTGCCCAGCATTGTCAGCCCTGCTGCTTACCCAGGTCTCATTAGGCTGTGCTCATTTGTTTAAATCTTAAGAAGATTGAACAAAGGACTGTTCTGCTACGTAGCTCACCTCCTCCGGTGGCATGTTCAGTCTGCTCTGTCTCGACCCCCTAATGGCTAAAACCTCACAATTTAATGAAAATCAGTGCCTGGTGGGGCTGTCAACCCTGCTTGTAAATGCATGTCTGCATTTTAATCACTGGAGTCTGTGAGGGCCGCGAGGACAAAGTCCCATCTCCTCGCCCTCGGTGCCGGCCGCCATGCTGGCGGACTCGTCGTTTGAAGAGGAGAAGCACGAACGTGGAGCGTGGAACCGCATTTGTCTGTCGGCATTAGTGCCTGCATTTGTAAAAGTTGAAATTTCACTGGCTTCTGCAGTGACCCAGAGCACAAGCGGCTGGAACTTTTCTGCCTTCTGTTGTCTCTGTGCCTCTAACATCTGCCTGTGTTTTTGTGTCGCTGTTCAGGCACCTTTTGTGGAGGCTGGGCATGTTCTCCGTAATGACATAGAATTAGGCTGCAAGAATGGCCCGCGTCTCCTGGCATGAACAAAAATGGACAAATCTTAGATGGACAATGACTTCAACTGTTTTTAATACAGTTAATGTGCTTTTAATGGATTTTGAGATTAGGAATTTATTCTTTATATTTTCCAAAATGCAGCGAGAAAAAGGCCGCATTTTAATTTGCATGGAAGAAAGTTTTGCATTTTTTTTTTTTGGTGTTTTTGAATGTAAATCTTTAATGGACTCTTCAAAGCACAGAAACCATGTTCCATGCAACCATCTGAATTTATCTTTTCTTCTCTATTTAGCACACACTTTTCAGCAATGCAGCTTGCAGTGTTAAAATATACACAGTGATTTACCTATTTATATACCTGAGCCATTTTTAATGTGTTAACTTAGGGCAAGGTTTTTGCTCAAGAGTATTGCAGCAAAAGTGGTTCAAATCTAAAGGCAGTGGCTCAAACCACTATACTACCTGCCATCTTGACATTTATCTCAGTTTTAGTAACCCCTCCAACTGCAGTCAGCTTGAATTTTATTGTCTCAGCATTAGTGGACTCAACGGACCTGAAAGTGTATCATCGCTATCAGCTATTTGCCCTTTCACACATCTCTCTACCCATTTACACAGCGTCAACTCCGTAATGTATAAAAAGGGGTGTAATGAGCAGAACAATTGTGTAGAAGAGCCCAATAATGGGCTGTAGTGAAGCACAAACCATATTCAAGGAAGGGCACAGACACAGAATCCCCCAGTAAAGGACACAGGTGTCTGGGGGTCAGGCCAGGGTGTGGGGGGGCGCTTACAGAGTGTATCAGGCCCTGGGAAACTTCTCAGCTTGAGTTGGAGCCATGGCGTTAGAAAATTCAAGGTAAACACTAGGAGTAAACCGCTAAATCATGTCTGCCACCTCTCCATATTTTCTAGGATTCTTCTGCGACATGTTTTAGCTAAGATTTTTTCTGCATGTTTGTACCCCTGCATGCGCAAGAGCAGGGGAGATTGCCATCTTCGTGATTGTGGTCTCCGTTGACCAGACATACATTTAGCAGGGAGCTGTAGACACCGGATGCTGTAAAGCCGTAGTATTGTGCTGTTTTCATTAGAGTCACTGTGGCTGAGCATGTAGATATGAAAGTGCTGGTTCTAGAACGTGTTTCACCTGTCTCAGGACAGGGGATGGCAGCCAAGTTCAAAGGCGACAACGGGACCCTGGAACTGGGCGGAACCGCCCTCATATTGCTTTAGCAAGGAGGTCTGTTGTCTTCTGTCTACCCACAGCAAGCATCACCATCTCTCTGAGGCCCCCTCAGCCCCCGTGAAAAAAAAATTCAGTTAGAAGGAAGCAACTCCTCATGCCTGCTCAACCTGAGTGACGCGGAGATATTTCAGATGAGGTTGAGAACCCACAAAGAGGTGGGTAAGGGTCTGCGGCAGTCCCGATGAAAGCAGAGGCCTGCAGGGGCCTGGCACCTGCTTGCGTGTCTGGGAGGAGGCCGCTGCCCTTGTTTGACTTACCTGGCTCGAGCCCCTATGAAGAATGAGCGGAATGTACACAGCTGGGGCCACTGCGGCAGACATAAGCGGGAGGTGGAGGTGGAGGCAGAGACAAACTGGTGAGAGGTGACCTTGTGTCTCGCCGATATTTTGGCTTATCAGCATCCTGTGATGCCACAGGGCTCAGGAACACCGTTGTCACTTCTGCAGAGATATCCCATAAGAAACACCGATGTAGCGGATTCAACATAGGGGAATGGACTTGTAACCCAAAGATTTCTTTACAGTGTTTGACTTCCAGGAGAAGTCATACGGTACTATCCTTTTGCAAACAATTTTACCACAATTTCTCCTATGTTTAACAGGCGACACACGCTGCTGCAGCAGGAACTACTGGTGCCTCAGAGCTCCTGGGCTGCGCGTTTGAATGTGACTCAGAAGAAAACAGTGTCGCCAGTGCTGGCACTCGTTCCCCTGTGCATTCTCTCTTCTGTTTGCCTTTCTTAGAAGTGAACATTTGCAGCAGCAATAATTCAAATTAACGGTTTCCTTTAGTGCCACGTTGGTGTTCTGATCCCACGGACCTGTGGAGGAATCTGGATCTCTAAAACGGGCTAAGCTGAGCTGACCACGATCTGCTTGCTTGGTTGATGGCTAGGACTGGATGTTTGCCTGAGGAGATCAGAGCATTTGGGCACGGGCAGCTGTTGACACATGGAACCTCGAGCTGGGCAAAGTTTGAACAGGACTTATCACTCCACTGACACCTTCAGAAAGCAGTGCTCATATCGTACCTCCTGCTTTCTCATACCTCTTTGCCATCCAGCACAGGATCATCTCTATATTTTCCTGAAATCCCAGAAAAGTTTGATCAAATTTTCTTTTTTTTTTTTTTTAATTTAATTGCATACAATATTATTTTATTTTTTGGCAAAACATTTTATCCCTTTAATTTATGTTTTGCTCCTGCTGCATGATTTTCTAGTCAAATTTAAATGAACTTTTTTGTGGAATCTGCAGATTCCAAAACAAGCTGCAAAGTCTTAACCACTACGTTAGGTGCAGCACAAATGTGGTAAAAATAATAGCGGGTGCTCATTTCGTACTAAAGATGTACTGGAATGCTGCCACTTCAAAATGCCAGTCGGCCACACTTACTAAGTCAGTGTTTTAATGGCAGCCACACCTCATTGTTCAATAGGTGTGAGCCATAATGGCAAAGATTGTCCTTTCGGCTGGAGGCCAGTCTCTCTGTAATGGATAAAACAAACTCTGACATGGGCAAAATACGGGTGTCCATAGCAAAGGCAAAGAGGTTGCACAATTTGTTTTTTTCTTCTCCGAAGTGCAGATGGGATCCAAGGCACAATGCTTTTTTCCTTTTATAACCTTGAGTACAGACTGAGTGGGATGTGCCTCATTTTGTATATTTTTCTGTGCAGAGTTTTTTTTTGGCCTTTCAGCTTTATTTACTGAAATGGTGGACACCCTACAGAAGATATTTGTTTTCTGCTTCTTATCTCTCTTGCCTTTATACTGTCGGTGAGGGGAACTGCTTTTGCTTCAGCTGACATGACACGTGGGAAAGGAAGCCCCTATTGACCCAGTGCTACTAGCCGATCAGTTCCTTCAAATGTTCTCCCCTTAGTTTATGCGATATGGGGAAGGAGAAGAAGACAGGAGAGAGCTGTCAACTATCTCTTTCTTCTTCTTATGCCAGTCAAAAAAGAGGAGTAAATGCCACTCTCAACAGCAATCTTCCAGGCTTCGAGTAAGTGTAACATTCCCTCGTGATCATATGTATATTATACACCTGCAATGATTATCTGACATTGAATTAGTTTGCATCCCATCCAGGGGGTGTTTCATGGCCCAGTGACCTTTGCTTCTGAGATAGGCTCCTGACCACGGTGACACTACTCAAGATAAGCAGTTACTGAAAATGGATGGATGGATGGACTAGTTTGATAGTTTAGATTATCAAGGTTAGGAGTTGGGTAGGGACAGCTGAACCAAATCTGCTGGTAGCCAGAGCTACTCTCATTCAGCCCAACATCTCACGTGGTACTAAATTGAAAGCTGAAATCCCCTATGAAGCCTGGGTTTGAACACAGTTACCTGACTTGAGCCCTGTTTCCCACATTGTAACCTGTTTTTGCAACTGTCTGACTGGGGTCAGTATGATTGGCAATAAAACCTCTGCCTTGGCTTTTGGTCCTTGGGTAAACAAATACTGGTCCAGTCCAACACGTTGCTCCGAAAAAGCCCGTAGACCAACATGTCCCTGGTCTGACTACAGCTCTAAGCGACCAGTGGAATGTTAGAGGCCATAGGTGTGGAGAAAGTTCTCCAGTCCCTTTATTTATTCTCTCTGGCAAATGAGTATCACACACAAACAGCAGCATTTCACAGCTACCTGCACCCTTTTTCATCAGGAGGACACTTTAATGTTTTGCATGGCTTGTATGGAGAATTTGAACGACATACTTTATAATGTTGAAAGTATAATTCATTTGGGATACATTACAAACTGATTCTATAAGTTCATTATAAAAGTAGTTAATAAGCTCAAAACTCATATTTATCAAAGCTTGCCTGGAGTTTTTCACAGATGGAAATATTTTCTGGGCACAGATTTCGATGGATTTTTGCACCTTCCCTATAACTTGCTGACTCATACTCTGATGACCCTCTCTCCTCCAAGCCCATACTTGCCAACAAAATCAACATTTTCATTCCATTTGTGTCATTGCTGGTCAACCCAACCATTTCCCACTCCAGCAACTTTTGTGCTGTTAAGCATCGGTTTCATGCAATGGGCATAGTACCATCTAAGAACTCTACCCCTCCATTTTATTTTTCAATAATACAGAAATCAGCACTGAAAGAAGTGACCTTTTCTTCTTTAACTCTGTTCACACTTTTCCAGTATTTTCCATTTTTCCTTACGACTGACCAGACAGGTGGTTAGTTTTTTCCCCGCATATGGAAAGTAAATTTGAAACAGAAATTTGCATATTCTGTGATGGACTAGTGTCCTCTCCAGGGTGTAGTTTCATAGCATAGTGCCCAGTGATTCTGGGATATGTTTGCGACCGCAATAACCCTGGTCTGGATAAAGCAGCTATTGATAATGGATGGGTGGATGAATGGGCTAAAATTTGGGAAATACTGCTTGTATAATTTGTTTTAAAAGATTGCACGGCAGTGGAGCAGCAGAACCTGGTGAGTACTGTCAGAAAATGTCCTCAGCATGCTGGACAGTAAGGAATTTACTGACCATCCAGTACAGCTGCCAAATGCAACCTTGCCAAGCCTTGTTTAGTCCTTTTCAAACCAAGGTGGAAACACAGTGAGGCACCAGTCCAGCTTCGTCCTCAGGCCCACAATGTCACAGTGTTGTTTGCCTGATGTCATGTCTCAGAACGGGGTGACATCGAAAAGAAGGTCCAGGACTCAGACTTTCATCGCTGTTGTGCTCTGCTAGAATGTGTCATTTGTATGCACATTGTCCTCCACAGCTCTGTCCTTAGCCTTTGTTCCTGAATCCTTCAGCATTTATAGTTCAGTGAAAAGATCTGTTATTTCAGCACAGTCAATGTGATGCCATGAAATGAAAGGCTAATGAAAGAGCGATGATATCTGATGGTTTTCCCACTACCCCTCCTCCTTTGGTGGATTGTTTCAGCAATGCCTAACAAGCAAGGCTTGGAGATGGATTGTTTTTGACACCTTTATTGTTTTAAAATTGAAAAGTAATTCAAAGGTTTTTTTTTTTTAATGAGGGGCATGAGTGTGAAAAATTCTAGCTGCTGGGAAATGTTAAACAATTGGAAAACAACTAATTGGACTGATATTTGTTCTTCTAGTATTTAAATCACAGAGTTTGGAAATGATTACTCTTATAGAAGTGAGCAGAACTTAAATCCACACATAAATCCTCACAGCATGCAGTACTGCAGGCTTTTGAGTTGTTTTCAAAAGAACAATTGATTTGCACCTGGAGAACCAGGTGAAGTGATTTTGTGTCCATGTAATGAATGAGAACTTGAGAACTGGGGCATAATGAAACCCATAACTGGTTTACAGTTGTTAGGCCTCTGATCCAGCCTTGGCTGGTTTAGTTGAACTGGGAGGGACTGAGAGGCATGCAGAGTAAAACAATTAACTTGGTACCTTGCTGGCAGAAGCCTCAGGTGATGATGCCACCCGTGGATTTGCTGTTGTCATTCTGTGGACTGAGTTTTCTTTAAGTCGGAGAACAGCTGTGAAACCACCACAGGCTTTCTCTGCCTAGCTACTCCTCTTTACATCATAGTGTATTACTGAGGCCATGCTCAAGCTAAACTGGACACAGGTTAAAATTTAATTTACAAATTACAAAATAGTTTATTGTATAAATTTTGCCTCTGGATTTCTTTTTCGGTACTTTTGCCACATAGAAAAAGTGTAAAAGAGTGGCAAAATACGCACTGTTCATATTGGCTATTCAAAACTTGTCACTTTTTTTTAGATTGACCAAAAACAGGCCTTCTGGAAAAGGTTACATTATTAAAGAAAAATCATCATACCTTTTTCTGCATTTTGAATGATATTATTTGGAAATGGAGAAGGCCCGGTATGTGAGCACGTGTCTGGCCAAAAACTAATGGTTGCCCCCCCCCCCACCCACCCACCCAGCCAATCCCGCATTAATTCCAGCTCCAGTCTTTACAAAGCTGGAAGCAGACAAGCAAAGAAGTGTGTTATCCATTCTTCCGGACCTTTCCTTGGTCCGCGGCGGGTTCAGCACCATGGGACGTCATGCTTTGACTGGGCCAGCCCAGTAGTGGCGGCACCGGTGCCACTAGGAGCCCCTGTGCCGCCTTCTAAGATTACACCAGAGGAAATTGGTTCCCTTCACTTCCTCAGAGCGGGTGTTTGAACAGAGCACGTGGGTGCAGTGTAGGGAAAGGGAGCCTAATTCGATCAGGCTTACAAGAGTCACCCAGACCCTGTGTCCTCAGCCTGCCTGCCTTATGGCTGCACCACTGCTGGGTGCTGCTTTGCTACCCGTCTTTTGGCTGCCTGCCACTCTCGAGGAGTTGTACTTGAATTATTCATGTCGTCTGAGTACAAGGAGAAGAGGTTTCAGACTCCTACTAGGACAGGTTATTGGAACAAGGAATCAGGCCTGTTCAAGCCTTCCGTCTTGTAGCGACATAGACATGTCCCGTTCTTACTGGGCAGAGCCAGCCTGTGGCAGTAAAGGCCATGACTCACTGGGTCTCCAGGATGCATCTGCTCGTCACAGGGTGGAGATTTACAATTAAACATCTAGAGTTACCATCTGCCTATAGGCACCTGCACTGTTGCAACCTTTTCAGGTGGGGCTCACTACACCTCGCTGCACAGGCCTCCAGAGCCACAGGCCTCAGAACTGCAAACTGTCTTGCATAGAGTTCCGAAAAGGACAGTCAGTGTGACAGCCTGGCTTAAAAATAATAAAGTGTAACAAAAAGAATTTTTTTGTGCTTAATATCAGAAGAACAAGTTTTCCAAGCTTTACTACTGGATTTAATAAACTACAAAGAAAAAAATGTCGGTAAGATGCTGCAGGGTTAGTGTGTTCTTTACAAATAAGATGGAAAGAGATCATTCCCTTTCTTACTTCTGGTAAAGCCTTTTTTTGTTTTTAGCAATTTGGCAGTTCCCCTTGCAAAAGTGTCCATTTCTTGATTTGCAATATGTATTTTACAGGTTTGTCTCTTGCCGTCGTGGTCCGTGCCGAGTGTTTTACTGTTTCAGTCATGTTAGTACGATGGTGTGGGCGGAGTTTCGATCGCTGGCTTCCACGGCTCTCGCCACATGACTCTGGCCGGTAATCTGCGATTCATGTCCTAATTTTATGAGTCATAAAACACAAATCCCAAGATTGGCACCGCAGTCCTGTGTTTTGTTGGGTTAATCTAAATTTGGCGCGGGATCCGTAAAGCGTGACAGGATTTACGTCAGTAACAAAAGAAATAGCCCAGATTTAGCTTAGTCTCCTTGGACATTGCTGGACCAACAGATTTGTTTTTTTTTTTTTTTTTACTCAGAGGCCTGCTCACAGGACAGACAGGAAAGGAGTTGAATATGAAATGGAGAAAGCCATATACAACACCTTCCTTCTGTCTCCTCGCTGGTGTTGTGGGGTGATGGATTCAAACAGAAGGGAAATGGGGGATGGGGTGGGTAAAACTAAAATTCCAATCACCTCTAATTGCTCAATGGAATATGAGGGCTGTCACAGTGTGGTAGTTGAGTTGGGGGTCAGAGGTGAGGGGGGACTGTTGAGAGCAGCACCATCAGTGGGGAAGACTCCCCTGGGTAATTATTTTAAAGCTCTAAAGGAAAACATAGGAAGGAGCATTTCGGAAGTTTTCTCACCAGAAAATTACTCGTCGGATGCAGGAAGGGAAGGAAGGGCGGATGTGTTACAAAGAAAAGGGAACCTGAAGATCTTTTTTCCAGTGCCTAAGTACAGTTTGATGACCTTGAGGTAAGGAATAAGAAAGGCTGAGCTGGCTGAGGGTAAGAGGTCATGTAAAATTCGGCTTCAGAAGAATTTTTATTAACACAAGCAGCTTTTCCTACTTCGGAAAATCCATTTGGAGACAGAACATTTTCAATTAAATCAAATTTTTATCATGTAGCGGTTCAAGTTTCATAATGGTTTTCAGGTTTGTCAGCAACACATAAAGTCTTCGGTGTGACAGAGCTTCAGTGTGGAAAAACCAGGGACTCCTATTTTTAGTAGAAACTTCGCATCTGTGGTGTGGTGCATGAAAGCTAGCCATCACTGACCTTTCACCTCGCAAAAGATCCGCATTGTGTACTGCGCTAAACTCAAGGTACAAGAAATTTTAACCACTTTGATGGAAGCTGCTTTTCAAAGCGCTGCCAAATCCACGTTTCCTTGCGCATTTCCCCCGTCACACAGACACCTAAAAACACAGTCACAAAATAAACAGGATTCTGCGCTTTGCTGAAAATGCTCAAGAACATACTGCAGGAATGTGAGTAAGGCGTCTTAATGAGTTACAGATTCTTTTTCAAATAACCAACCAACCTCTTAGAAATATTTTAAAAAGTGTATAGAGAAAATGGAGAAGAATATCTCATCAGATTTATTATTCATCTACCTACCTACCTAACAAGTTACTTACCAAACTACCCCCATAGTGCTATTTCCATCTAAGCCCAATGCAGAAACTGGCTGGGAGTAAATTTCTTGTTGCTGAAATAGATCCCAGGATGGTTTTCAGGGTTATTGACTATGTTGTTGACTACAGCTGGGCCAAAGCATTCATGTACGGCACAACTTTGGATACCAATTGATATTTTCAGCCTTTGAAAACCAACACTACTTCCCTCTGTTTGTTTTTGGAGCTCTTAATACATTCTGCACTGACACGAATGAAAACAGCAAACATCTTTGAAGTTTCACTTAATCCCCCATCAACAGCTGCAGTCATGAAGGTTTTTATGTATAAAGTTAATGAAGCTTATTTGACTATATTTATTCTGCGGTTGTTTTCTTGGTTTTCCTGTTTGGAGGGCTGTGAAAAGCTGCCAGAAAGAACTAAAATGCAAAGGTTCACGAAACACTGAGATACCCCTTGCTTTTCTGGTGTATCTGACATGGTCATAAAAATAAGCCACACCTTAGACTTTGCTACCAAACAAACAATGAATCACTAATAAACCATGATGATCCTAACCTTCTGAGCAGGATGACTGTTGGCTTAAATATGTTTTTAGGTCGTAATCGATTCTGCTAAATCATTTGTACCTGACATACTGACGTCCAGCAGCTTGTTCTGAAGAATGTATCCCAATCTGAGCATGTAGCATCTGAATTTATTCACCCTTTCCATATGCATTATGCACTGTAAGAGGCCTGTTTATAAGATTTCTTTTCAGTTTACATTGCAAGGTGTACTCAGCCCTAATTCAAATATTCATTCCAAGGTGAACTCCTCGGATGCGCAAATGTGCCCCTGACACTTGCTAAATAAAAAAGGTTACAGATTTGGGGTGCTAATATGAATAACTAGTTTTTCTCCAACGGTTACAAAGGTCCAAAGGTTACAACGGTGTTAAAGTTGCAAAGGAAGGCTTTGGACTTATAAGGGAACAAGGGGGCGAGGGTCCCACGTCAATGCCAGCAGATGCTGGACTTGGGGGGGGGGGGGGGGGGGG
>UFQX01000321.1:0-26050 GCA_900497675.1 Arapaima gigas | reverse complement strand
CCGGCGGGGGGGGGGGGGGGGGGGGGGGGGGGGGGGGGGGGGGGCATGGGAAGTGATGACCGTTTTGTGATGAACGGCCCCATCTGATGCCCTCCTTGCCACTGGGTCATCAGACTGATGTTGGTGGTGTTACCAGCCCACTGTTGCTTCTTTAAATTCTCATTTCCCGCTCTCCACAACGAAAAAAATCTTGCTTACTCCAATGAAAAAAAAAATAATAAATAAATAAAGACAGAGAGTCACATTTGGAAATATTTGAAGTGGCAAAGGCTTTATTTTCATTTTATTAAATGTTGATTAATATTCAGTGGTTGAAGGTTAATGTGCTCCATTTGCTGTGTTCCCTGGCATCCCACAATGAGAACCTAATCTCTCGGCTTTTCACTGTACTGCTAGCGTGCAGAAATCTGGTTCCAATCAAGACTGAGACTATATTACTGAATAAGCTCATTTTCATTTATTTTAGACATGTGTAATTGTTGAAAAATTAGGTGTCTTTCACACCCTTCTAAAACACACATGTCAGGGTAAGGCCTTATTACTTTTGTCAAATTTCCTTTTGGTGAAACTCACAAATGTTAATTACCAGAGAGGAGCTGTTTAATTATTGGCCTGGAAAATGTAGTGATTCTCAGCCAGGCAAACTTCAAGGGTTTGACAGTGCTGCAGAGATCCCTGGGTTTCTCTAAACATCGGGTTCAGCCTGTTGCCAGGGTGACAGATTGACGTGGCAGCCTTTGGCAAATTTGGACAGGTCCGTGCGTCTGCGGTAATCGGGTTGCCCCCGCACCACAGTGACCTCATAAATTTGCGACTTCCCTCCTTCCTTTAGGGTCTTGGCTGCACGATTAAGTTTCTTCATCATTTGAGAAACACGGGCATGACAGATATGGTCTCGCAGGCGAAGACAGAGCAAATGGAGGTACCACCTCCAGTCGGGCTGCAACTTCGGATCTCGTGCAGAAGGTTTTAGCCGCATGCTTGTGAAAGAAATTTTCAGCTGTGTCTCCAAATACAGCAAAACGTCTGAACTGACGTTGAACTAACAACCTTAAATCACATATTTCTTCATGTTTACCTCTCAGCTCAAGGTGACCCATCCACTCAAGATGCCCCCACGGTGTTTGATCCATGCGGCCTCAGAACAGAAGAGTGGACAGAGAAAATGAGCAGTCAGCACCCCCAGTGAGGTCCCCAGCATCATGATTTAAATTGGAGACAATGAGAGAGTGGTCCCGCAGTCACTGCTGGAGGCAATGAGAAGTGAGTCACCAGATGCTGGGGCCACTTCGGCTGCCTTTAGCCTCTGCTTAATGCTTAATTTAGAGTGTGTGTGTGTGTGTGTGTGTGTGTGTGTGTGTGTGTGTGTGGATGAACTACTGTGTGTCGAAGGTGCAGGTAATTCTGTAATTCAAGGTGGATGAAAACAGAACTTATTGTACAGGTGCTGAAACCCTTTTCTTTGAAGTATTCACATTCGCTAATATGGACACACAAAGATTCTGAGTTGAGCATGCGACTTTTCATGGTTAAAATGAAATGGAGAAACAGTGAGACCCCCTCATGACCCAACGCTCGCTAAAGGTTCCGCACCCCACACCTTCAGTGACCAGGCGGCCATTTACTGGTGCTAGAGCATACTGTGAAAGCCTCGGTGAAAGTGTGGCAGACTTTTACTTCGGCAATCTTCGTAAAACTGAAGGGTTTTTATTTTAACGGGGTCGTTTGTTCATTCATTCATTTAGCTTTTCTCCAAAGAGACCCTAGAATGTTAACTTTGCTTACGAAGATTTATATAGAGCTTACCCATACCCCTTGCTGACCCGTTTATATAGCTGGGTAATTTTTGCTTGAGAAATTGGAGGAAATATCTTGCTCAAGGGTACTGCAACATGTATGGAAATTTGAACGCAGATTTATATTTGATTTGTAAAGCGTTACGTTCAGTGCAAACCAGGGTACATAGTTCTAGCTAAAGGACGCACATGTTTAAACAATGAAGACAGCAAGTGCGAACGTGAATATGCATTTTCTTCTAAGTTGCGCCAGGATTGAGCTGCAGACTGACAGTTTTATCACTGGCAACAGGATCAGGCTCCGGGGACTGTGAGGTACAGATTTATAACAGTCCTCAAGTAATCTGTCTAAGGCAGAAAGGTAAACTTTACCCCACTGAGGCAGTCTGGAAGCAAAATATACTCCTGGCCCTTGAATTTTCAGGAGTCTCCCATGCGCTGCCTCCAGCCCCCAACAAACACCACACCCCCTGCTCGCTCACACACACACACACACACACACACACACACTGCACTCGGTCCCTAATCTTAAGCAATTAAAAGGTACAGGGAGCAGATCCCAGTAGCTCATGGTTTCTGCCTTTCCAGGTCTGGCAGCCTCTTAGTATCAATTTGTCAAGACACCTCGTGGTTTGTGCAGCCCTCTCCTCAGCTTTCTATTACAATATGAGAAAAAAGAGTCAACGTTTACTCCATGGCTGTTCTTGTAAAGCCTGTTTTTAATAGCAGCTACACTCTGGCCCTTGTGCGCGGCATAGACGCTGTGGCCAAAACAGGCCCGGTGAATCATTTGTTTGTATGTTTAACTCCTTTTCAGAATGGGAGTTTTTGTTTTTAATTCTGTGCTGGGCGTCTCTTACCGCGTCTTTTGTTATATCGGCTCGGCGTGCTAATATTTGTGCTTATGGTTTCGAAAGGTACAACGCTAATTTGATCACATAGTAATCGTAGCCTTACTTGACGTAATAAACTCGCCTCTCATTTGGACAACAATGACCACATTATTATTATTATTCATCCTATGCTATGCCAGATGTTTCAGCACAGACCTGATTTCTATATGATAACAGATCTTTTGCAATGATTTATAAGATGGCAAGTAGGCTAGTCTCCACTGAGTCTGATGTTAGTAACGCAACAGTTGCGTCTCATGTGATGGCAGGCATAACAAAATGAAGTAACTAAGCACTGGTACCTGCTTTTACGAGGAAAGTCAAACTTTTGGGCTTTTTTTTGAGTTCCATGTTAATGATGACATTTTAACAGCAGCATGCTTGAAATGGTTTAATTTGGAACAGGCCTGTGTCATGTTGGAGATGTAATACCTCTGGAAAGCCCACTGTGATTAGCAAGGCCTCCTGAATTTGCCCAAGACTCTCCATGCCTTTCATTTATGGCTTGGTTGTAGTGGTCACCTTCCCACTGTCTTGCCCTCACTGAGGGGTATAAAAGTCACAGGGTCAGTCTAGCAGTAACAGAAGGACCGAGTGTCCCCTTCTACTGCCAGTCACTCGTAAAGTTGCCACATCCTGTAAAACGCTGAATGGTATACTTATTAGGGTGTTCTGCATTGGTGAACTTTATTTTTATGAGCTTTTAATAAGTTTCCCTGGGGTTGCTTTAATTATTGCGGCTAAAACGCTCAGAACAGGTTTTACTTTTATGTGACCCTTCCACCCCTGTCCCTTTTCTCCCCCTCCGTCTCTGACATTGTTAGGTTTAATAGTGAGAGTTGTGGCTCCACCCCGTGCCCCTTTCTCCCTTCATTATCTGCTCAAGGGTCCTAAATAATTATAGTCACTGTGGGGACCCTTAGTCCTCATGGGCCCTAAATATTAATTCTGTGCGATTAGAAGGATGGGAGAAGATATTAAGCCTGGTTCTTAATAACAGTGAGTAAAACCTTAGTACAATTTATAGGCTACTGCAAAAAAAAAAAAAAAAACGGCTGCACTAAGCCGACGCAAACCAGGGTCTTGCCTACAAGCATGCATTCACGGCGTTTGCACTGGAAGTGTTTGAAGTTTGTAAAACAGTATACACTCTGCATCCATATGTATATGTTCCTTTGGGAGTAATATTTTCTCATAGCCATGATTCGGGCGTCATTCAAACGTTCATATGGCTGTTTGAATGGAAAAATCACATCCATATGTGAGTAAGACACAGAACTGAATATGTGACATGATCTATGACATGTCAAAAGACAAGCAGAACTATGCCCTTGACACCCAGGAGTGCATTTTCACTTATGCCGCTGGTGGACAGGTCATGTGACCATGACATCATATGTCATGTAATCCTGTAGCCCAAGCTGTAACTGAGGTTTTCGCTCCATCCTTGTGTGTCGTGTTGACAGACACATTGGCGGCATCGCCCCGTTACCCCACGTGGAATGTATTAAAAAGCAACTGGAGGAGTTGAGAACAGCCACTTGTCTTCTAAGCACGGAAGGCAAGTTGCTTTCACTGCATTCAGGATCTGCTGTCTTGGAGAGGGGAATATACGCTACAGCGTTCCACAGGCCTCGCGTCGGACACATTAGAAAGGTTCAGTTTTGTAAATGCGCAGTGTCGCATGTTACGTCTGTTTCCGTGCTTTGGTGGGAAAACTCCTGTAGGTCATTCCTATTGTAAAAATGTGTACACGGTTTCTAACAACATTTGTATTATAACCCCACTTTGCTATGACAGGCAACATAATATATGGAAACATATTTCCAGTGTGGTCGGAGAAATGCAGCAAATGAATATAAGTTTACAGTTTAACTTATACTGCAAGTTCTGCAGCTGCCTTGTCATCCAGACTTTTTCCACGCTGTATAGATGGAATCTGGTGGCAAGGTGGTGCAGTGGGTGTTGCTGCTACCTCATCGTGCCTGGGCTGTTTGGGTGTAAATTCGACTCCAGCTCAGTCTGTGTGGAGTTTGCACGTTCTCCCCGTGTCTACGTGTGTTTTAATCCGGGTGCTCCGGTTTCCTCCCACTGTCCAAAGATGTATGTTTCAGATGAATCGGTGACTTTAAAGTGTTCATAGTATGTGAGTGAAAATGTCTGGTGTGGGCGAGGACAGGCATCCCATCCAGGGCAACCCCCCCTAGCCTGGTGTTCTGTGATTCAGGGGTAGGCCCTGGACTGCTGCCGCCCTGATAGGGACAAGCAGTTGATAAAAGTGAATCGATTAAGAGTAAATAGAGTCTAACTCCTTCTGCTACAGGTGACTTTCTACTTTTTTATAGACTCTTATGTAGCGACTTGAGCAAGAGCCGCTTTTAATGAAGGCTGGCAGCGACTATTTCTAGCAGCGATAAACCACATCTATGTCCCTCCAGGCCTTCGTCGCTGGAGATGCCGCACTGCATAAACAGCCGTCTTCTGCACTGATTTCTGCAGCTTTGACTAGGAACTTCCTCCCTTTCCACGCATATGTACCATAGCACCCCGTACTGTAGACAGACACATACATACTCAGACACACTCTCTGCCAGGTTTGGCCTTGTCTCCAGCTAATTGTTTCCATATTCTGGGAAACATAGGCAAGCGTGATTTGGACTAAGTTCAGACTGTAGCCCCTCCCTTTCAAACAAAGCAGATAATACAGCATGTAGGAAAGAACAGCGTAAAAAACAACAGTACACAGTGGCCTGCTTTTGTGTTCCTTTCCTGTTCTTACTCAGAAGCAAGAGACCTTCTTAAAAAGCCCTGTTTGCCTTTGGCCAACAGGCTTCACCTTGGTGAAAGTTTCATAGATTTTCTATTCCTGCGCAGACCAAATTACCTTTGCAGTGAGTCTAAAATTTGAGTCTAAAAATAAGAAATTAAGTGCTTGCGATGTTAAAATATAGTGAAGTGATGAAAGTGAGAAGACTATCCACAGAAGGCCTTCATGGGCATCACCTGCTACAGTGTGTTTGTCATTCAGCACAGCAAACAGCACTGATATGTTATGTAAGGAGCTGTTTATGAGAGAAGGACAGACCTGTGGACAGATGGAGGACGGAGGAGGTTGGGACAGATACTCTGATAAGCTTTGGAGGAGACAGTGGTTTCCACTGTCTATCGAAGTTTTTCTGTGCGCTTGCCTTATGTGCATATGTGGTTTCCATTGGAGGAGAAGGAACGGGTTTCTTCTGCTTCTCAAGTGTGGCAGAACAGCCAGGTTTGTGTCTTTTCTTCTGAAAGTATTAAATGGCCATTCCTGAATAGTTATGGCAATGGTAAAAAGAAAAACTCAACACTTTTCACAGCTCTCTGCATTGCCACGTGGAACAAGTCGAAACTGATATAATGTCAAATATTTCACTGAGTATTAAAACGAAAGTCCTTTTCAGCAAAGTGAGATATGATGTGATTACTTCTACATTTTTACCCTTGGGTTTTCAAATACCCACTAAAAGCAATATATTTAGGTAAGAATTTGGAAAATTGGAAATTTGCCTTTATCTGGAAGTAGGTGCTGTATGTTTTGGTCTTTCCTGGCAATAACTTCTCTCGTGTGCATTATAGCACCTGGAGCAAACCAGTGATCAGTCATGAGATGATTCATGAAGTACATCAAATGTGTCCCCTATGACATATTTACTGTGGACTGTGTCTGATTAACCCTATATTAACTGAATTGCACATAGATATATTCGTTGCTTGATATTTAGAGATGGTCTTAGACAAAAGACTAAAGTCTTAGCTACAACTTCGTAGTCTTCTCTGAAACTTTAACCTAGCAAGAGATGAATGCAGTGATATGAGCAAACTTAACTGATTTTACTTTAAATGGGTGCAAATATTTAAAAAAAAAAGTTAAAACATTAACTTATGTACTGGATAAGATATGACCTCCTGTACTTCTTCCTCCACATCCCCAGACACTCTCACATGTCAACAGTGCATCTTCTTGAGAGGCTTTAAGCTCTTTACGGCATCTTACTAAACAGCATAATCTGGCAATGCCAAGAGGGTTTAACACCTGTTTAACCTCCCAGTGAGTGGTCATCGCTGATCGATATTGAACAGCTTACAACACCCTGAACCTCCCTTTACGGCTCTTTTATGATGGCTGTTGTAACAGTCATGCCAAGTGGCAGGTACTCTTAAACTGCACAGTGGACTGAGAATCTATTCTTACCACCAGCACAATCGCATGAGATACGCTATGAAAATATTTTAATTCTACAAATGAGAGCAGTGAAAAAAACCTTTTATTAAAAAAAAAATATATATATAAATAAAAAAACGTTTTACAGAACCTTCGCATTTGTGTGAGCCGCATTAACAGCTGTCCGCACAACCATATTTTAGCAACCTTCCCCTGATATGTTTCCTTTGGCTTAACAAGATACGATTTGATTTCCTCTGCGCACAACCACAGTTGTAAAACTGATGTGAAAGAGTTGGAAACTTAGTGATTATAAGAGCCTCATTTTATGAGGCTGAATTTTTATGCATTGCTATGGACAGTTCTGTTTGATACCGGCCTTCATTTGGACTTTTTGGTGTTGTAGGGTTTAATAAATCTTTTTAGAGCTCTCCGCCCAGTATGACATAGTTATCTAAATTCTTCTTAAGTGTATTGAATGAATAACAGTAGTTTTAAAATACACACTGATTTCCTTTGTCTGCTTCATGTCTGGGGAAGTGGAAGGTCACGGCTGTGTTTCCAGGGAAGAGGGTATCTGTCAAGACAGGAGGGCCATCGTGGGAGACCTGGCAGTCTGTGCTGAATGGTTCCTACATCTGCTGGATGACAAGAGGACCTGACACTGTGCAGAGATGAAGAGCAGAACTCCAAAAAAGTGATATGGTTTTGGCTTCCTCCTGGCTGTTTCCAGTTTTAGACAGTTTTAGATTGACTGCCAAAGATGATGCTGAGCTTTCATTAGCAATGCCTCGCAACCACAGCAGCATCGTAGAACTTACTGAACATACAATGCATGTCTTACTGGCAACGACTACATTTCTCAAGGTTGTGAGTAAAACAAATGGAGAACTGTTTATACATCCATCGGTTTTCATGAACCGCTACTCCAGAGGAGGGTAGCGGAGCCTGCCCCAGAAGCAGCGGGGACTAGGCAATGAAACTGCCCCTGGATGGGGGACTCCCTGTTTATCAAAGGCTAAATCGATCGGTCAAGGCTAAATCACCTTGTATTCGGTTCTCATTTGCGTTGTTCTTATCATTTTTCCAGATTATCAGGAGTCTGTAAATACCGAGGAAAGGCGTGGCCTGGTTCTTTGGTTGTGTGGTGATCAAAAACAAATTAAACTTGAAATAAATTCTGGATCAACTTATTTGAACTCTAAGGCCATTGTGCATGTTAGTGGTGTTTGTGCAGGTATTTGGGAGCAGAATATGTATGTCCAAGGATAACAAGAATAGCGTATAGTAAATGTTTGTGTTCGTAAAAGATAAATCCAATAGCTGTTCATAAAAGACTACTGGTTTTTGCGCAATTAATTTGCCTTTATGTCCGAATATTAAAAAATTTTAATGAATGTGTAATTTAAATGTCACACTGCTTTGTTAACACTTGCCCAGAAAGGTGACCTGTAAGCTGCTATTTGAACTGCTAAGCTGGGGAAATGCTTTAAGAGCCGCGTGTTCCTGATTTCGATCCTTTAGAACGTGGGCGAGTTTCTGGCTGTGGCAAAGAATCTGGTGTGGACTGAAGCGGCTGACCTTGATTATGTTGTTTCAGAAGAAGGCAGCACTGCCGTTTTCTGCAGGAGGCTCTGGAAAGGTCAGGGCCCTTAGTGGGAGTTGGACCACCGAGTGGACGTATCTTATGCGTGTGCATGCTGTTGGTGTCCCTTCTGTTTATATAAAGCTAATTGGAGAACAGGTGTGCTAGGAATATGTTATTTTGCTTAATCTGCTCTCAAGCAATCCAGAACTGTGCAAACCAGACCCTAACTGACCCCTGCCTCAGGCTTAATCAAGCCCCCGAAATTGCTTGCCCCTCTGCATCTAAATGCGACTCGCCGAAACCTGTCAAAATATTTCCCCTTCTTTAGCAGGCAATGAGCACCTTAAATCTAGTGGTTTCCCTTCTAAAATCGAACTTAATTGCTTCAGTCCTGAATTGTCTTAACTGACCCAGCGTGAAAAACAGCTAGGCCCACAGCTAGGGTGCAGCGGGCCGGTGGGGTGATGATGTTGGGGTGGGAGGCGACGTTTCTAATCGCAGTACCCACAATATAGTGTTTATTGCCACTTGTTTAACTCACAAACACCACCGTTTGCCATGGCCAGTGAGGAGTTCCCTTAAAAATAAGTCAGATGTCGTCGGAACTGAACCATAAAACTAAAAAGAACGTAGGCCCCAAGCACTCGTGATGCGCAGTGACGTCAGCGACTGTTTTCTTCAGACAGTTTTACACACGACAGTATGCTGTTTGTATGTTTCACTGCCTCTAAACTTCAGCATCTGAATATTTGCTAAGAATGCAAAATAGCAAACACTCGAAAACCATCTGTAGAGTATCTGAAAATATGGCAAAGGGTGCACCACTGAAAATGTTTAAGCTGCAGATAAGCCCGGATGAGTGAAAGTAGAGCGCTACGAATGTGAAAGTATTGATTTAAAAGAGTAGGGGATTATGGGAAGTAAATGCCGTTGACCAGAGTTTCTGTTCTGAACGTGTCTGATGACCATATTGGCTGTATTACTTAACTGAATAAATGGGAGGCTGGCAAACAATTAGCATTAAACGTTGAGCAGGTGGTTTTTCTGACATATGTATGCATTTGACAAAAAGTGGAGAGTTGAAAAGTTGTTCACAACAAACCCAGAGGAGTAACTCTGCACTGGAGCTTTCACTATGAAACTTCCCTGGGATTTTCACCCACCAGAAAAGCTAACCAGAGTGCACTGCAGTCATATCCCAGCTGTTCTCCCTATAAGTCTCATGTTCATGTTTTTTAATCTCAAGTTATCATTATCGTCTTCCCCACATTATTAAGTAAAAATGTCTTTTGAGACATTTTTGTGCTAAGGGTTATTTGCGTCTAGCACGGTGGCTCAGCAAGTAGGGCTGTTGCTTCACAGCGTCTGGGCTAGTCGGGCATGAGTTTCAATTTGGCTCAGACTGTGTGGAGTTTACACATTCTCGACACATCTGCCTGGGTTTCCTCCAGGTGCTCCGGTCTCCCACTGTCCAAATACGTATGTTTCGGGTCGACCGGTTATTCTAAATTGCCTGTAGTGTGTGCGTGAATTTATGAGATCACCTTGCGATGGACTGGCTTCCCATCCAGGGGCAGCTTTATAGCCAAGTTCACACTGATTCTGTGATGGGGTCAGGATAAGTGGTTAACAAAAGTGGTTGGATGTTTGCATTTATTATGTACTATTAAAATATTATTTCATTTTATTTATGTCTTTGTACATTGCAGAACATGTTTTTTGCAATGTAGAACGGAAATCTAATTCTTGTTCCTATATATGACTGCCATGTATATTATAGTATGTATGTATGTTATATGTATATATATATATATATGTTTTAGATAAAATTTAAACAGTTATAGTGAGATTCCATTTGCAAAAGGGAAAAAAAAAAAAAGGTAAGGACTCTAAAGTTTGAAACCAAAAGATTACTGCAGATTTCAGACCAAGAACTGCATTAAACTGATGACATGGGGGTATTTGTCCAGTCCTCGTGGGGTGACACCTGAACTGGGGTGGAGTGTCTCTAGGGTGTACCACAGTGCGCGGTAGCGTTATCACCTTGACGCCAAGCCCTGCCGTAACTCGACACTGCCTGGTGACAGTGATACTAGAGCGACCCAGGGGAGGTCACGGCCCATCATGCGGCCGAGAAAAGGGAAACAGAACCACCTTTTGTGCTTTTCCAGTGAAGTGAAGACGGGAGGCAATCAGGAGAGCAGAAAACATACGCTGTGGCCAATCAGCATTGGGTGGACCTGGAGAATTTATCACAGAGTTATTAACTTTTCATTGGCTTAAATTGAAACCAGCTCAATTCCTGGGTTTCAGGGCTCTCGATGTAAGAAGTGACAGAATAATTTAAGGTACAAAGAGCAGCACAGTGAAAAGAGGAACACGGGCCAGAAGTACTGGCACTTGAGAGGAAACACTGAAACTGTAGCGCCCATGTAAGACTGTGTTCACAGGACAAGAGCATCCTGTGTTATGTGGACAGCTTCTAAATGTCCTTTGGTTTTTAATCCAGCTGTTGTGGCAAGTGAATGTCATATTTCACCACTGAAAATGTACGAGTGGGTCTTCAGTGAACAAATGTGTTGCTCCCCTATTGCAGCAGCAGAAGCACAGGGTGGGTCCAGGTTCTTGTCTTTGGCTCACATGATTCGAAACACTGCATCGTTCCTTTGGTTTGCACATTGTCATCCTGCACCGTCAGTTTACGAGAGTCACGGCCGTTTTCTGATGTGTCAGTTTCTATCGTTTGCTTTTTTATGATACTATACATTGCGCATGGTCCTCAAGGGTGTGAGGCTCAGTTTGCTCCTGCCCAGCCCCAGGAGCGACATCCTCCTGCAAACACCAGCCTTACCTCCCTGCAACCTCCGACGATCCGAGGTTCACTTCCACTGGCGGCATCTGATTCATTTTAGCTCTTGCGACATTTTGAAAAAGTCTTGCATTCTTCATTCACCCTCTTTCTCTTTAGCGAATAACAAACTTTTTTTTTACTTCTCCCTCTGACGTTTGCCTAGGCAACTCTGATTATAGGAAGTGCTCGGGGCCGTGGTTCGGCTGCACGGCAATGACAGCGCTTCGCAGGTTGATCAATGAAGGCTTGACAGAACGCTTTGTCCCCGTCCAGCTGCCGTGCTTTCTGGTCCATTCTCCCAGCCCCTTCTCTCGGCACTTGGAGTCCTGCGAGAAGCGATCTCTCATTACCCCCTGCCGACTTTCCCAGGCCTGCCTACGTGTTTCAGACTGTGTACCCAGACAAGCTGTTGCCAGTTACCACCTTGTATGTCATAAAGATGTTTAGCGAAGGTTTAATGAACCAGACATTTACCTGTGTTTTTGCTTTGCAAGGAATATTGTGAATAAACATCAGTTTGGAAGTTGATGTTATGCAGTCAGAATTATCAGTTGGTGGAGCATTTATTTTGAAATCCAAGAATATTAGGTTTCTTGAACTGGTTTCTTTTGCCAGTCAGAATGTCTTCTTCTTGGAGGCTCTTGCAGCACCTCAAAGGTCTTAAAGGTATTAAATCCTCTAATAACCCAAAACTGAGTTTTGATGCCATTCTCAGACACTGACCTGTTGCATTATTATACAAAAGTGGCGTTCCACATATTTCTCTAGCTTCAACATTCTTTTCTTTCACTGTATCGCAAGTTTTCAAACGTATCATTGAATTATTGCACGCCGCACTTCACAGATGTGACTATAATTCACACGTGAAATTATTATGTTGACAGTGTTTCGGGTTGCTTGTTTGGCAAAAACACAACTGAAAAGATGAGGAGGCATTAAAGGTGACATGGTTATAGCCAAGCAGGTCATCCTGGTAGCTCTGATGTTTTCTGGATGCATTGAAGTGTGTTGTTCCCTTTCCCGGTTTATGAGATGTAAAGAGCAGACAATTTACCACACCTCATGCAGAAGGGTTCGCTGCACCATGCTTATTGACCACTTTGTGGGGGGCCTTTCACCCGCCCAGATTTGAAGACTCACATGAAATAATGTGTAGACAGACCCGCATAAATCTTTTTGGATTTTAATAAAACAGGGTCATGGGGTTGCTTAATAATCCGTAGAAAGTAGTGCTTTCATTACTGCAAATTTCTGGTTAATGCTGTTCATTGTCAATTTTTTTTCCTTCTACGGTGATTCTGAAAGATTTTCGCTTTGCGAAAGGAATCCATTTTAATGTGTTCCTAAGTGGTGTTAAAGAAGGTGTCGCTAGTCCTCTGTTTTAAATTGTACAGAAGCGCTAAACTATAAAACACTAACTTAAGAACACTGCATCACGAGAATATAAATACATTTACCTTCACCTTCTTTTATAATTGCTATAATTTAATTGTTCTGAAAGTTTTTTTAAAACTGTTGCAGGTCACCTGAACCATTTTCCCGACATCCTCTGATCACGTTGGCTGCTGGGAGTTCCCGTGTTGCGAAACAGGAAAACGCGTGTGCGGCCCCCCTCGAAAAACCTCTGTCAAACCTGAGCTTAATTCACGAAGACAGATGTGCAACTGGTGAGCACATTTTTATTCACCTCAGCGTAAACTATTCATTTCAGAAGCAGGGCTGTAGACAATTTCGGGATATCGCAATAACGTAATTCGAAGACCCCAGCTGCACTGATTTTATGTCGTCACTGCAGAACATATCAAACTCAATCAGCGCCGTTTTGCAGTTTGTGAACTTTGATTCTCTGAAGCACGTGTAGCCGTGCCTCAACGTTTGATTGAGCATTAGCACGCTTGTCCTGTGAAATCATTTCGTACCGATCAGAACTGAAATTTGAGTCATCCTCGCGAAATGCAGACACCAGGACACGACCGATGTCATGTCGGCGTCACAACCGTTCGAATCGTCGATGATTCCGACTCCTCATCTCCCCCACCTCCTGTCTTGTTTTACGCCAGGTTTGTCTTGTACCGTGTTTGAAAAATCAGTCAGTGTAACTTGGGAAACTAGGAAATCTGTGACAGTGGCATGGGGTGCGAAGGGTTTGAATAGTGCTGTGGGGGAGGGAAAAACAACCACTTAGCACTTGTATTGATGCCCCCTCCCTCCTCTGCCGCGGTTCCCACACGTATCATTCAGGCTCGTCCAGAGCCCAGGAGACCGCCCCTGAATGAACACCTGAGATCAGGTATCGATCAATTAATGGGAGAACAAGGAAAGGGTCCAGTATGGGCCCATAGTGCCCCCATCCATCCTTTTTTGAGCTGCTGGAAAGGCAACTGCACCTGTATCCAAGCCTCTGCAACTAGGAGATTGAGTTTTACGGGCTGGGATGGAGATGCTATCTGGCGCTGCTGTGAGAAACTCGCCGCCATGGCATTTAACTCCAGCAGCCCTTTGTTGGAGGCAGTGGCACGATGAAGTCATCCGAAGCTCCTGGGCCACCATTGTTTGCACTGAAAGCAAAGGATGGGAACTGCACAGGTTCAACGCAGACAGGTGCTGCAGCTTTTTACTGAAAACAGCCCTCGGTTCTCAGCATGGACACACTTACCTGCAAAGCATATCCTGCACAAACTCCCTCACTCCTCCGATATGTTTTTTTTCATTCTTATTTCTTGTCATCTGCTTCTGCTGAGGTAGTCCATCTGCTGAGGAACACGACGAGTTATAAGATGTTTGAACGCAGAGTTGTAAAAGAAGGATCAAGTTAATTTGGTGAGCAGCCTCATTGTGTAAATTCAGCTAGGCCTCAATTTGTAATGGGATATCTGACCAACCAGGTGCAGGTGGGAAGCAATTGTGTGCAGTTTTAGGATTTCTGATGGCTTTTGCGAGGAACAAAATGTGTAACCAGCAATTGGTTTACTCTAAGGCAGAGCCGAGGGTGTTCAGATGAAGCAGAACTTTGGCCTCTGGACCTGAGGGATACCTCTAGAGTGAAGCTGTGACGTTGGCCCTGATGAAGGAAGAAGGAAACGTATTTAATTACGTGTTTCTCAGCCATGTTTCCTCCTGATGTCTGTGTTGGAGACATCCGTCACTCTTTTTCAACGTGTAGTTAGAATATCGACTTTTGGTAGTTTACAAAGAAACAAAAACTCTTACCATCCATCTTACCATCTTACCATCGTGGAAATCAGCTTTCTGCATTCATGTTGGCTCTTACCGCCTCGGACGCTGAAGCTTCGTGTACGACGCTAATAAAAATGCCCATGAACTGCAATGAGTCCTATGTTCTTGAACCCCGTATCAACTCCCATAAGGTCGGTGCTGCAGCGGCAACATTGTGAGCACAGAATATTGAAACTCACAACTGATTCAACATACCGTCGAGGGAAGGTTACAGCCTCTAGTACGCAATCTGACATTGTTGCCTCTAATTTTATTTGTACCATGATGCTATGATTAAATGCCACGTTGAGAGGGAGACCACCCGTGAGGGTTGCCTTTGTTTTTCTACCCTCTTTCCTCTACTCACATTTACAACACTGACACACTTGTAGCTTTTAAAAAGCAAAAAAAGTGTTTTAAAAAGCAAGAAGGGTAAGGTGTGGGACTGATGTGGTTGTTGAACCAAACACAGCTATACTGTGCCTGGCCGGCACCAGAAGGTACACTGTAAGTATTCCCGTGATTCAAACAGGCCTCTTCTGTTACTTCACTTCGCCAGTCATAGAACCCTTTCTCAGTCTTTCTGAAGACGTGGTTCACGCTAAACTAATTAAGCTTGATAACCATGTTTATTGAAATATCTTTTTTAGCTTTAAAATTGGTAATGACCTTTTTGGAAATAAATCATCGTATTGGATCGGTTTAGATCTGAGTGTTTTTGTGCTGTGGGCACAAAACGCAGGGCTGAAATTTGAGGTGGAGGTGCGTTATGGAGCAGATGAAGGATATCTGTGGTCTTTTCCACTCAGGTGATTAAAGGGGTCCTCCTTTTAGACTAGCCTGTGTCGCCATTCCTCCCCAGTGACAGGCTGCTGAGTGATTGAGAAGGAACCTGGAATTACTGTGACCAGACAAGCCTGCAAACACACCTGTGATCATTCTGGTTGCTCACACAAGAAGGGGAGGGGGGTTGCAGAAAGGGCTGGGGAAGCAACACCACCTGCCCGAAAAGACCAAAGGGATGACAGAGGATTGACCCCCACTCATAAACAAGGGAGGCCTTCACATCCTCATTCTCTGAGGGCCTAGATGCTGTCTGAAGCATACATGCTTCTCTCTGCTGTTGTTATGACAACTGGGCCCAAGTATCTACAACCACCTGTGACACTGACCCTAAACACGAACTGTTTACTAGAGGTCACTTCCACTTCACTGCTATAATATCTGAATGTCTTGTTATAGGTTATAGGTGATGGCGTAGAATAGAATAGATAAATCACACGGTATCACACAGTAAATAACACTCTTTTACTATTTACCATTCTTTCATTTAATATTCTTTTTGGAAGGATGATATTGTGTCAACATCTGAAATGAAGTATAACCACAGTATGAATAGTTCATATGTCATAATAAAATGAATATGTATGTAAGTAGACGATATTCTATCCTATAAAAATACTTAAGAATGACAATAAGAACATTGATTTTAGTAACATGCATTCATAGACAGATCTCACTATTTTTGTTTTGGGAGTAAACTTTGTTTTCCAGTTCACTTCACTTTATAAGAATTAACCAAATGGAATATATAGATTCTTTCTGGTGGGGGCAATTTTATGGCTGCAAAAACAGAATTTGTGGTTTTTGACAACTGAGATTTGATGCAAACGCCTGTGGAACCTTTTATGCAACCTGGCGTCCAGGAGACTTAAGAAAATATTTAGCTTTCCACCCTTTTGAGTCTTTTAGCCTCTGCTAAGGGAAAAGCGTGTGCTCAAAAACCACAAAGTGAAGCAAAAAAAAAAAAAACTTCTCAGGGTCAAATGTCCTGAGTGGGGTGGGTGCCAGGTTTGTAAATGGACTGGACGTACCCTCAGAAAACAAACACACACACACACACACACACACACACACACACACACACACACACACACTTATAACCATGATCCTGAGGTATATAAAGTAGTATAATTTAGAGTGACGACTACAGATTGCAAAAGCAGATTAGCCCCTGTGCTGTGGGGATTCAGTAAATCTACTCCTAATCCCTAAGGGAACTGGAAAATGAAACCTGCCAATGAGTATCTCAGGGGCTGGATTTGTTGTGGTGGCAGAGTTGATGCATAAAGGCTGCTTGCACTGTACCGTGGGATGTGCCCTGGTTGTTGAGGTGTAGGCTCCAGCGTGGCTGAGGAATGGCTCATTGTCCCCCCCCCCCCCCCCCCCCCCCCCCCCCCCCCCCCCCCCCCCCCCCCCCCCCCCCCCCCCCCNCCCCCCCCCCCCCCCCCCCCCCCCCCACGAGAGCAGTTTTCATGAGATGTAAGTCACACACGTCAAAGATCATTATGGGCCATGCCCTGCTTTCCTGACTCTTTTCTGGTGTAAAAAGACCTGACATCACATTTGCATGAGGTGACATCCCTGTCAAGAATCATATGCAGGGTTTCTGCAAAGGGTAGCCTTTCCTCTCAGCTGCTGGGTGAAAGGAACCAAACATTCAAAGAAAACCTACTTCAGTCCTGGTTCAGATCTGCTCTGCCTGCCATGTTGCCTCAGAGCATAGAAGGATCCTGGTGATTTCCCTGGTGTGACCCTTGACCTCTTTGATCCTTTCAAATCCCCTTATCAAGGTAAACCAATGGAAAATTGCCACGAAAAGGCTGCTTTTATTATCGGCTCATATCCTGTGCATTCATCCCCTCTATCATCCCTCTGCAACCCCCTGGGCAAAGATTACAAGGAGCTAACCTTACGGTAGGCAGAGAATTTTTGCAGGAGGGCATTCTTATTTTTTTCCCCGTTTTCCAAAAAATGTACGTAATATCCTTCAGTGTCGTGCAGAATGAAGTATGAAACCAACCAAACGTACAGAGGTAGATATGCAGATGATTGTTGGGATTTTCGTTTGCTGGAAGTTACCTCTCCATTAGTCTAAACGTACCGTGGGTTGATGTCTATGCTTAGTTTTATTCCACTGAGTTATTGCAACTTTAGCATGTCACAACAAATGAATGAGAACGCGATGGAAACGTCATCTGTTATCATTTATATGACGCCCTGAGACCGAAGACATCGGGTGAGGTTGCCTCTGGATCAGATGATTTAAAGTAGCGTTTTTCTACTTAATGCCTTCACCTCGGTAAGGCCTTTGACAGTGTGAGAAGCAGTAGCTTCTATACCCTGCAGCTACAGTTAAATGGTCCACCGGTTCGTAAAATTTGCGACTCTGTCAAGAACCAGCGGCTCTAAAAACGGACAGATGTGCAGCTCTTAACAATCATCTGTTGCTCAGCTGATAAGTGTTTCAGTGGATACGGCTTATGTTTAAAAGGCAGACCTTATTTAGACAATCGCATGTTTATACATGTTTAACTCCTGTAGTCTTATATGTTTATTTGTAGGGGAAATAGAAAACACAAAATGCGTTGTGTTTTTGTCACAGTGGCGCAGTTCCAGTACAGTAACAACGGTAACTTAATATCCTGTCGCCTAAATGTGTTTCCCCATGTACCTGATCTACCGGTTTATGAACCAGTTAAGGATTATTTCTTCTCCGCCGCATAGTGGAGCATCTCTGAGGGATGAGAGAGTTAGGTTTTGGAAAGCTAGTGGCTTAAACACTGCGGTGACGGGACAGAGATCGTTCTGGCGCTGTAGAAGCCGGTGGAGGGTGCTTGTGTCCCAGATGGTGTCTAGACAGCCCCTAGTGGGCTTACTTTCAAATTACAGTACATATAAAGGATCGTGCACACAATTCCTCATTTATATACAATATCATTAAAAAGTGTAAGCGTCCGTGGGTAACCTGAGAAATAGTGGTGAAGAACCGTCTAAATAAAAGAGGCAAAGCAGAGCAACGCACAACCCCGCATCTCTGAGGTTTTGGCCGATCTCCTGCTGACAACTTGTTAAATGCGTGGCTCGTGAAAAAAAAAAAAAAAAGTTCCCAGAAAGATTTAGATTTTAGGTTTCAGATTTTTTCACCGGTACTGTATGTGATCCCTTTAAAGAACGATCCAGTATTATGCACCGGTCAGTGTGCAGTTTGAACGGTGTCTGAGGAGTTCAGATAATGACGCCAGTGTCTGTTTCTGTTCCTTTGGGCGCTGTCTTAATGACTGTATGCAGCCTTTGGAATGTTATTACCTTGATGCAGGTCCCCTGGATGTCCACTTTAAACTTCCTCCATGAAGAAAGGAGAGACGCAACATCAGCAGGACAGGGGCGGGGGGGGGGGGGGACCTTTGTCACCCCCCCACATGCCAAGCAGTTAAGACAGGTCTCAAATGCCGGTGGGGAGATTGGTTACTAATTGTGGCTTTTTGTAGCCAGAAAGCAGCACAGCCCCCTTTGTTCTTTTTTTGGGGGTCCGACCCCTGTGCAGAGACTGTCTCCGTGACGTGGTGTGTCGGCAGGTTGCTAGTAACGCAGCCAGTACCACCACTCTTAACTGTGACCGGAGCCAAGGAGCAGGAGAGACAAAGGTTTTGTGTGTGTGTGTGTGTGTGTGTGTGTGTGTGTGAGGGAGAGAGAGAGTTGTCCTTTCTGCTTCTACTGTCTACTTCTGAGAACCACGGTCATCCCCAGTAGACATCTTTGCTGTAATTCCAAGTGTCTGGAGGAGTTAGTGGAGTCGTACCACAGGTGGTGCTGAGATTAAACAGAACTGCCTTCCTGAGCCCACCTGAGAAAACTGCGATACATTCACTTTGTGATGCAAGGGCTCCACTTTCTGTGTCATTCTCTCGTGTCATTTCCGTGTCATGTCCTCTGTCTGTTTATAAACGCAAGGAATGTTTGCTGTGCAACTTGTACTACTAACACCTATGGTACAGCCATCAAATCTTAGCGAACAAACGGCCTTAGATGAGTCTTCTGGTCTTCTGGATTTTTTGTATTTGAAACTCCCAGTGGAAGGACATATTTATTTTTATCGGAGCCTGAAGTTCCCGGGTCCTAGACATGGCTTGAAATGAGGAGAGAGGCGAGGCGAGGCAGACCGCCCGTCAAGGGGAATGTAAATCCTATCCTCCTAGGAAACATGGCTGCCCTGGGACTCACACAGTAAAGGCGTTTGGTCACATTGACGCTCGTGAATGAGGCCATTGAGGCCCTTGTGGCGTCAAGGCTGGCAGGGCAGCGGAAGCGAGATGGCGCTCAGTCTGGGGGCCACAGAGCAAAAAACAGGGAGGTACAGTTTTTATAAATTATGTTTTATTTTTTCCCACTCTTTTATACAACTCAGCAGTTTTTAATTTTTTATTTGCTGTTAAAAAAAAGGCCACGTAGGTTAAGTGAGACCACTTGTATGTTGCCATTAGCTGTATATTCTCCTCCTTACTTTAACCACAAAATGTGTGCTTTTTATAGTGAATTTACGTAGTAAATATAGTTGTTTTTAAAGAAGCATGCATATAAAATAGTCATAACCAACACTTAACATGGAAGATATCTTATTTCATATTGCCTTTGTTTGTTTTTTTTGTGCCATGGAGCTATAATTGGAGATACTTGACAGGCTAAGATGCCCCTGCAGTTTACTTCACATGGGAACTTCTGAGCTAGTCTTTTCCTAAGAATGCTTGTCGCTGTGGTCAAAGGGATTGCAACATACTGTATGTTTAGGGTTAGGGTTGCTTTCTTTTTTGCTCAGATTGCTGGGTGCTTTGTTTTGCCACCAGGCATTTACTTACGGCGGCTTGAAATGCAGCGAATAACATGTAAACATTAAACTCTGAAATTAATGTAAGCAATCTTTTAATACAAATGGTGGGATCCCAGTATGTTTGACAAAGATGACCACTGGAACATTATTATGTTATGTTTAACTCCTGTGCAAAGCATCTCGTTTACTGTTATGATAAACAGTTTCATCTCAAACTACAAAAGGCTTCAAAAGGTTGGGTCACATTCCAGAGATTATATGTATTTTAACAATCTGATTAATGTCAAGCCGAGCAGAGATCAAAAAGCTGGTAGCCCCAGGCCTAGGGTCCCACTGGGTCCCTACCAGCCCTTCAGTTCCAGACCAGTGCCTGGAGGGGGGCATCACTGGTCTCCCGCTTAATGGTTAACATCTTTAGTAAACCCCTGCCAGCAGTGGGCAGGGTCCCACCAACTGAGGGAAGCCCCCTTTAGGCTACACCCAGGGTGTTGCTCCCCCTCTCCAAGGGCAGAAGGCCAAAGTTGGCAGCGAAATGGTCCCTTTGGGAAAAGCCTTTCCTTGGGGACTCATGCCGCACACTCTTCTCCACACCTCACACAGATTTCCATATGGATTTTCCTGCATAACCCCTCTATCTTGTCGCCATGCTGACCAGTCCTGCAACGGAAGGTGCAGTTGGTTCCTTAGCAGCATCCCGAGTGAGATGTATAGAATGCAAATATGGTCAGCAGTAGGCTGAATGTGTCTACTGAATGCACAAGCAGGTCAGCTGCTATTTTTTGTGGCACTAGAACCTGGAAGGTCACGCAACGAATCAAAGATAGAAAGACTGAAAATATATTGATCTGTGGAGCCATGGTTCAATGGTCTTTGCTGTCCCCGTGGATAGGAGGTGAGGTCTTTCCTGGCTCTGTTGTGATCAGATAACACCCCCCCACATATGTGTTTGCAGATGTGCCTGGTTGCAATTTATCGATGTGAGGGAACTGAGGATGAAACCACACTACGCTCAAGGCCACATTCCTTCTTTGTGAGACCTAGAGACAACAGGAAGCAAAAAATGCGAGCGTTAAGAAAACAGGCAACAGGGAACTACACGGTCAGTCTTGAGCGCACAAAGAGCCCTGACAAGTGAAGTCAGCTTGAGTTGTTTCGGAGAGGTCGACACCTGTATAAATTTACGTCATGCACAAATTAAGTTGCTCTGAAAATAAGCCATTATTGCAGGAGTGAACAGGGCAACCTGGCACCATGTACTAGAACTTTCCTTCTGAGGGACATGGAGAAGCAAGGGGAGCATTTGGAAGCATTTAGAGACGTGGGTATCAATTTAACATCTTGAGAGGCATGCGCAGCCGTCGTTGTGACACTCCATGTGGCTGGTGTGCCCACAAATGTAAATCAGTTTTGTTTTCTTTTTTTGGCAGGGTGTCACGGATGCACAGGAAATGAACTTAGCTTCAAAGGGCTTCCTTCTGTCAAGCACGGCGGGTAACGGGTCCACTTGATAGGGTAGAAGCTTTTGTGCGGGGGTGGAACCCAGGGGGCCCACAGGTGTCATTTTGGAGTAACCCTGCAATTCGTCAGCGAGGGGCAAGGGTTGAGTTTCCGCGGAGTCACAGGTTACATCCACAGCAGATCTGTGACAGCTCGCGGGGCCTTCTGTCACACCACATAAATAAAGGCTGGGTGGAGATGACGGTGGATCTGCTGTGGTTAGAATGGCGTCTTATCACCGGGGATTCATTTAGGTTAGACTCTTGGGGGCATCATCCCGGCTCCTGCGTTAGAGGACCAAGATGAGGCTGCGGTCACAAACACAGCTGGGCAAATCCCAGGGGGGTGTCTGAAGGGTGGGAAGAGGGGCGCCACATGGGCAGATAATATCGATGAGCAGGCACCGAGAGAGGCTGAACAGCTTAATGGGACCGCACTCATCCCATATTCAACCACAGAGGCTTGTGGGAGGCTGGAGATTATTGTAATCCTTGGGCCTAATTATACCTTCTTCATGGTGGATTTTTGTAAAGAGCAGATAAACAGACAAAATGGCATGGGTCTCTTCTCCAATTCACCCTGGGAAAGTTTTCCTTTTGATATTTATTTATTTTGGTCCAGAAATAGCCCCTAGCATCACAAAAAATGCAGTTGGATAAACTGAGGTCCAAAGCGGCGAAACACGCTGTGATTTATTGGCAAATTATGGCAGGAACGTAGAGAGGACAGTGTCCGTCCTGTCCCCAATCTGCCTAGTCCTGTCGCTATTCACTGTAGCTTTTTTAATCTTTTTCCTCGGATCCCTGTCTCGCTCACTCGCTTTCTGTGCACGGCTATCGAGCCTTTGGCCTTCGACAAGAAGCTCGCCATCCCCATTGCAGGTTGCACGCATAATGAAGGCACTTTGAGGGAGGACACACAGAACCCAGGGCGGGGGTGGGTGTCCGGGGATGTAGGGAGGAGACGCACCTGTGCCAAAGAAAGCGCTCCCTTTCTGCCATCTTTGCGTTGCCTTGAACCCATTGTCACCATGGCCCCCTTCTTCCCTATGCCCCAGTGCCCAGTCCCAGCTGCGGCACATTCATTCGCCAAGCAAGGGAATCCAGACAAAGCTTAAAAGTGACAGCCCTGCCCAATAAAGAGCTCTTTATTTGGTTATTAATGACAGGCGGCAAGCTGTGGACCAGGACTGGAAACGAAGCGACCTTTCAGGCCCCGGTCGCCTCTGCTGGCTTGGGGCGCTTGTATGGGGGACCTCAGGTGCGCATCCCACTCCCTCCCCTCCAGGGGGCTGTGGCCAACTGGTGGGGCTGGAGATGAGAGGGCACTCTGTGTGTGGGCACCCTGCGTGCGAGTGCGCACGTGTCGCTGTGTGTGTGGCCATTTTGCATTACCACATTCATCAGCGGGAGTTGTGGCACGACTCTGTCTGCAACGCCTTGCGCTTCAGGTTTACCGAGTCACACTACGTGGTCACAGCGGTAATGCACGTTTTTCTTTCGGAGTATTTTTGCACTCTTTCTTTCTACTTTCTAATTCGAATCCTGCATTACTGCGCACATTTTGGATGCTGTGCACTTTCGAGGTATGGAAGTCTTTTTCGTGGGCTCGCGTGACTGAAAAGATCCGCGTCGTATTTTGTATCGCATTACCTTGTCGACGTGCTGTGCAGGTTCCCGTCAAATGAAACAAACAATGAAATGCATCCGTTTGGATCGAATAAACCAAACCGTTTTTGTTTACAGTGTGCAATGATGCCAAGCACAATCCAGGTTTTGGAGAACTCAAAAACCTCATCAGAAAGTCACATGGGGCTGGAGTAATGGGCCCAGACAGAACTGTGACAATGCCTGTCATTTATTGCCTTCCGAGGCACGTTAAGGCGGCCTTTCTTGGCGCCGTGTGAGACGGTGTCATTGTTGCCGAGGGTCAGCGTTTCAAGCTGTGGCTATAGAGTGACACGGGTGGTGTGCTGGAATCTGGGCACCTAACATTCGCCAGCTGCACGCCGAACAAAAACTGTGCCCAGCTGCAGAAGTTGCTCCCCAGCACTTGCTCCGAAGGCCTTTGGGGTGCGTTAGGGTCCCACCCACTCCTTTTGCAGGGATGCAGAATGAGCAGGCAGAGGCCCCTGTTGTTATGGTAATGGCTTGGCTCTGCAGAAAACAGGGAGATGTTACCAGTCCATTCCAAAAACAGAGACAGAAAGAGAGAAAAAGACAACGGTGCACAAAGAGAAGGCCAGCTGAAAAAGAATCTTAATTAAGACTTCTTATTTCACAAAGGCAAGTCAATGTGGCCCAACACATAAATAAGCAGAGAAAGAGATTCACACACACACACACACACACACACACACACACACCAACAAACACTTATCTTGTTCCCCACAGATGCGCTGACAGGCTGCCAGTCGCCTTAAGAAAAAACCCTCATCTTTGTGCATTTCTCATTTTGGGCAGAATATACATGTTTGTTGTACATGTTAAACATTATCGTATGTGACTTTTTTACATCCACGGGCTTAAAACAGTTTCCAAGACTGAAACGCTTGCATCCAGCGCCGTTTTCCTCACTTCTCTAATATTGTTAATAGAATTCAATGGATTTGATTTTTTTTTTTTTTGTACTGTTCTAGCATGCAAAATCAGCAGCGGAAAAGCAGTAAGTTGCATTTTTGTCTCCTGGTGAAGTCCAACGCATTTGTCAGCTTCCCCTCCCAGCTCACTTTAGATCTCAGGAAAAGACTGCATGTGAAACATGTGGTAATGGTTAGTAGAAAACGAGTTAAGGAAGCCAAGCAAAGATTATTTCTTTTTTCTCCCATCACCAATGATAAAGTACAGTGTTCAAACACACAGTGTGTAGTAATGACAGGAAAACGCTAGAATCAACATTTCACTGGACAATAAAAAATGATTAGTGAATGCATCATTTGGATTCCTTCCGTTCTAGGTCTCCGTGACAATTCTGGTTTAAATGAATGGGCTGCTGCTCGTGAGATGACCAGCAGCACGTATGAATAGGGTAAACCTGCTTTTCACCGCGCTCTGGTCTCCACCGCCGTCCAGAAACACAGTCTAGTCATGGGATGAGGTCAAGGTTCAAGATGAAATTATTGCATTGAAATTACAGATGTACGAGGAGAATTAAACGTTGTCTCTCCTGGACGTGGTGGTGATGGTGCACGTCACACTTGAAAGACAACCACAAGAAACAAACACAGCATTAAGAGGATGCAGACAGACCGAGGTAGGGTGCATGGATAAATTTTAGCACTCTGATCTTTTGGGGTTTTCTCCTCACTGTGAGGCCACTGATATGCACTTGCCTTTGTACAGCATGACCTTCCATACGCTGTCTTTTGCATGATACTACCCTTCCAATGCGCCATCTTCTCTCCTGTTCTAGGTTGCCCTGGTGTTTTCTCCACAATCGGGGCTCCTGAAACCCCCCTCTGAAACCACCACAGTGAGCTGTGGACCCAGATCTCTCCTACGCTGTTTCCTTAAGTGGATGTTGCCAGGGGATGCGAGTTGCTGCCGGGGGGATGTGACTCCCAGGATGCACGATCACGTAGCTCTCGGACTTCTCGCTGGAGTTGATATTTATAACAATCCCTTGTTTTATTTTTACATTGTTCTGTTTCACTCTGGCTACCTCCCGCATATTCACTGCACAGCACGCATTTTTGAACGCTTTAAAACAATAAATTCAGTGCTGTAACAGCTCCGAGCAGCAAGACCTGCCTCTGCACGTGCACTTTACAGCTACACTCAGTACGCAGAGGACACATTCGGCAGGTGTTGTCCACTCAGGTTCCTTCCGGGGACCATGAGGATCAGGGTGACATGCACACCCTGCCAGTGTTTTGCCCTCAGGCACTTGTTGGGCAGCAAGTCTAGATATTTACAGTTTGATATTGCTTGTTGCTGTTTCTGTGTAGTTTTTCCCAGTGGGTTACGCACTGTAACTGAATGAATTCCCCCCCGAGTAGCGAATTGCTCAGGCTAACACCGCAGAGCCATCTACTTTATCTCCACAGTTATAAACACATTCCTGTTGTGTCAACACGGACTGCAGTTCTGACACACATACCCACACACACACTTTTTGCTAAACTCTACACACCTCAGCCAAGCAGCACAGGTATCACCGTGACCACATCTGTTTCTTCTGCAGTCAGCAAGCAAGACATGTTGAGCTCCTGCATGACAACATACATCACCTGTGCAAACACAGTCACCCAAAATGATTAACTCTGCTCTCGATATATCCTTTAATGTACAGTACTGTGCAAAAGTCTTAGGCATGCAACTTCAGTGTCTGTTGAGAAGTACAGG
>UFQX01000320.1:585833-597753 GCA_900497675.1 Arapaima gigas | reverse complement strand
TTGGAACCGTCCTCGCTTTATAGCATTTTTCCCACAGGTGCCTAACACTTTTGCACAGTACTGCATGTATGATGGAGCCCCAGTGACTGGCAGTGTAAAGATGGAGTTATTAATACCTGCTGTTTTAGTGTTAATATCATTTTAGTTGGTAATCTAAGAGACACACAAAAACAGAAAATAATCTCATTAACCTCAGACTGATAACTGTGTCTTTGTCTTCATTCTGCTGATGTCTTCACCAAGGTGGCTTACAGCTTGCAGCGGCAAAGAAACAATTGTTCAAACGTAATTTCTGGTAGACGACAATTACGCCAATCTCTTTACAGCTGCAAAAATTCCCCAAAATAACTTAACACTTTGATTCTTATGAATTTCTTAGAAGACTCTTACGGCTGATTCAGCTTCACGGTAACTAAGGTCATACCAAACAGTAGTTGGTTGGATGACCAAATGACCTGACTGTTGTCCTAAAGATCTTGTTCAAGATGATAGAGCGATGAGGCTTTGACTCTGACCTGCTCACCGTGTCTGGTTCTACATTGGTGATGTCTTCAGATTTTCATCTTCTTTCAGTACCTTGCAGGAAAACAGTACAATGTTGACTTATATTTATATGAACGTTACAAAACAATCAAAGAAAAATAAGTAGAAGAAAAATAAGCTTAGGAAGAATTTTGGAAACGATCACACAATGACTTCTAACAGAGAATGAAATGTTGTTTTACAGTTTTTGACTTTTTGATTTGTTTTTAACATTGGAACGTTTTTAACATTTGTGATAGTACCTCAGGACCAAGAGGTACAGTTCTAGGAAGAGGGAAACAGACTGTGAGCTTGAACGTCTTTATCATAAACTTTTGGCTATTCTAAAAGAAAACTGAAATCGATGTGGTGCATAAAAATGGCAGCGCGAAATATTTGGAAGCGTTCTATAAGGTGACAAACAGGGCTGTCATTTCCCGTGGATGGAGGAAGTGAAGGACGTTTGCGAGGGAAAAACAGAACGTGCTCGCTGGATGCCGGAAGCGCTTGCTGCCAGAAAATGGTTTGCATTCTCCTTGATCTTCTGCGAACGACACTGCTCTTTTCCTGGCACTATGACACCGTGGCCTTCTGACCTCCGAAAGATGGGAGACACATCTGAAACCGTCAGAGGTGGCCCGCCTAAATCGATGGGCTTTTTCATCCTGCCGATTGTGACGTCCACGTTGCTCAGCTGACCTCTAGATCAAGGCCCCCCCTGTGCAAAGCTGCCCCCCTTTGTTCTTCACAATGGTGCGTGGGCCTGCGTGTGCTTCCGTCAAGCAAAGAAAGAAAAGGGTACCGCACCTTCCGGCCCTGATGCGGTGACGCACAGCTTCATGTGCGGCTATTTGGCCAGGTGGTGATGGGAATTGGACAGGTGTTTGAAAAGAGCACTTAAGGTAATTGGAGATCCCGTGGTTGCACATCGGTCTGCTGCGAGCTTCGATTCACACCCACATGGCCAACTAAGGACTGCCTTTCAGAGGCCTTAGAAGGGCCACAGAGTTTATGTCTTTTGACAGGAACCACCAGAGACCACTGGGCAAAAGTGCAGACAGATGAACGCCTTCCCACTGGCAGACCTCCTCTTCAACCTGCATCCCTGTGCAAACCACGAACTCGCCTGAACCGTCCTTCCTCTGAGCAGCCGTCGAGAACTGATGTGTCCATCAGAGACAAACAGCACTCATGACTAACCTTTCATAAAGCACCACTAAAGGAGTTGAGAGTGATGCATGCAGCACGCGAGCTTTCCGAAATCTACCTTAGCAGGAGACGTGTTTGTTTTAAGCGCACAAAAAAATTAGGATTTTTATTTTTAAATTGCAGGCTTTATTTGCAGGACAACCTTTGTTTGGTCCTCCATAGCTAACCACAGATTAAAATGAAATTTTCATTGAGACACACCCTGAGATGTAGTATGTAAATATTGCTTCATTCATTGGCAGGAGAAGCGAGTTTACCTGGAAATACCCAAGTAAGACCCGCTTGATGATAAAGAATTTTTTCTTGGCTTCTTCCAGTCACACCTGGACCCAAACGGTAAAGTGAGGAAGTTACCTTCAGGCTTGGAAACACAGTCACTGCACTGTCCAGTGTTGGGACACAGCCGGCGAGGATCGACCGAGCGATGCACATTAAAGCCCAGTTTTCACGAGAAAAGCGACCGCACCCATCCTGCGGTTCAGAACAACGCACGTCACATTGGCTGTACGCTACATCTCAGCCACAGGAGCATTTTGTTTGAGGAAACATTGTGTTATTTAAGCAAAGATCAAGCAGTGACATTTTCACAGCAGCTCAGTACCAGGAGTCGCTTGGTGCTGTTGGGTCACAGAGTTAAGGGTGGGTGGTTTACGAAAGTGTAAAAATACACCACGAAGGTTTGCAGTGCCTGTTCATTTATTTCTTCAGAGTGAGATAGAATGCTGCCAAATGACTTTTATGGAATAACAAATTGGATAGTTACTATTTGGATGTTAAATTCTTTTTGTCAGCCCCTCGGAGGCTGAAACAGATCAGCTGGGAGAGCATTAGATTGACACTCGCAAGGTCCCAACTTCAACCCTGGGTTTCAGCACAATCTCTCTGTAAGGAAACAATGTGTGAGAATTTGTGTGTTTTGCACAGGAGGGACAGGAAGCTGCTCAAACCCCCAGAGGTTTACTTTTCTCTCTTGCCTCCTGGTTGGGAGTTCTTTGTTTTCCTCTCCTCAGTTGCCAGCAGGCTTACTGTATTGTGCTTATACCCGGTATAGTTGTTCTCATTAACATTTAACCTCTACCTGTAGCTTCACTATATACCTGTTAAGTGTTCTGTTATCCTAAACCGCAGTCCAGCGCTCTAAGTCACTGTGTGAGAAGAAGAGCTCTAAAAAAATGATTTGAATTGAATTGAATGTGCTGGACTGGTGTCATGTTCAGGTGTCCACCTTAAGCCTTGTGCTTCCAGGAAGGTGTCGGGATCACCTCAATCCTGTGTTAGACAAGAGCTTACTGTCAGTGAACAGATATTTTTTACATTCTGATGAATGTGTAAAAATATACATAAGTGGGGGAAAAAAAGAACAACATCTGGCTCGTGCTTAGACTCGCTGGAAAATTCTTCCATTATGTGTCATGTCCAAAAATGTATGTTAAGACTGATGTAGTACCAATCTTGTATGTCATTCTTGCGTAAATTGTCATCAAGATATATATACTTTACTAGGGGGACAGCTGGTAGTAGAGCGTTTTGAGCGGCCCTCCGTTTGAAGACCCCCCCGCTTTGAATCCGGTGTCCTCTTTAGTAAGATATTTACTTTGCACCAGAAGAAATCCCCATCTGTATAAGTAGGAAAATAACTGTGATATTGTACTATTAACTAGCGACTGTAACGTTATACTCTTGTACTGTGTAAAATAACTCCAATATTCTCCAAAGCAACTTACTACTGTGAAAAAGCAGTGGGGAAAATAAATAAAAGCAAATCTGGTGTAATAACCGTTACAGAGTTATTTTGAGCTTGACCCCTGAACTACACACGAAAGCAAAAAAAAAAAAAAATCATTTGGAAAACTTTATTTGCCAAATTAAGCAATTGCTTTCTAGAGGTTTTGCTGCTTCCTTCTATTACACAAACTTCAAAAATAAAATTATTCATTTTCACAGTGTTTTCCCACATTAGAGATACTAAAACTGTACTGTTCTGATGTGGCGACGGGCATGTGTTTCCAGTTAAGTAAAAATATGTTCACTGTCCAAATTATTTAAGCATTACGGACCGTTCACTATTGCGCTTTAGTAAGGACCCTGAACAGGCCCAGGCTCCACACTGGATGATGAAGAATTTCTTTAATCATTGCGACTTCGAAGGGGGGCCTTTAGTAAAGACAAATGTTTTTTGGATTATTCTTTTTTCCTCCCCTCATCCTGAGCTATTGTCTGGTGTGTCTGCGCAGCAGCAGATCAGGATCCTCGTCACGCAGCCAGGGAGTCGGAGCATTTTTGGAAGCGGTCCCAGAGACACCTTCCGGCAAGCTGAGATTCGGGGCAGGGTGGGGTGGGGGGGGTCACTCAATACGCAGGAGCCTCGGCTCGCACCTGCGCCTCTCCTGAGGACGACCCCGTCGTGGCAGAAGTGCAGGCCAGAAGGACGCGGGGAGACTGTACGCACCTTCAAATCAATGGTATGGATGGGTTTGTCTGCTGCTGCTGCTGCTGCTGACCCTGCCCCCCTCCCATCCTACTCACGCGAGAAAAAATGTCTTTTGTCTGTTTCAGTGGAATCTGCTATTCTCTTCCAAAACTTTTCTGGGCCTTGCTCTGACTCATTTGTTCTAATGTTGAGGCAGGTGCCGCTACTGACAGCGCCGCGTAGAGAGGGACTACAGTGGGTGGCAAAGGCAGGAGGAAATCACAGCTGTAGCATAAAAGTGGTCCTTAACTTCCAACTTGCCGTACACAGAAGTCATGACCCACTCTTCTATTCAATTTCTTCTTTTATTTATTAGCATTGTCTAGTTCTGGGTCACGGTGCCTGCTTTAGTGCACAGAAAAGGACAAGGGAAAGAATATTAGTTTCAGCGCAGTATCGTCTAAGAGCAGTAAATGTAGAGTAACGTAAAAGGCCATTGAGACGCCAAAATGTGTAGCATTGCTATGAATGTTAACAAAATTTATTTTCTTTTATTGCATTATATAAAAAATATGATTTAAGAATGTAATTATACTGTAATAAAGCTATTGAGATATAGACAGAAGGAGGCCACTGAACACCACCATGAACACGCCACAGTATAAGTGGTGAAATCAATGAAATTGATTTATAGACAATAAGGGGGGACCTCTTATAGTTTCTAAAACAGGCTTTGGACCACCACTGAAACTTTCTTGTATAGAAACAGGAGTCCACTTTTCACACATTTAGTCTGTATAATCCCTATGCGCATGTTTCATAAAGGTAAGGATGCGTAAAAGGTGGCCGGTGATTGCAAAACAGTTAGGAATGAAAAACAATCGCATTATTAAGTATGTACAGCGCTTTGAGCGCCGACATCCGACAAACAGCTTTGTCATTGTCCTGGCCACGCATAATGAATTCATTGTCATCCCCTATTGTTTTGTCACGTACTTTGGTGGTGGGAAATTCTGCAGAAAATTTCCCCCATATAGATATTTATGACGCAGTTGGTCTAGAATGTGTTACGAATGCACAGTTAAATATTGTGCAACTATTGTGATGTGCTGCAAAGAAGGATTAAGAGGTTCTTGCGTTTCTTATGAGAGTCTTTCCACTGGGAGATTGAAAGCAAAATGCTGAAAAACAATAGCAGCTAATTTCTCGAGGTTCTTTTCATTCGTCGCGTTCGACAAACCTCACCCGACAAAGATGAACGCCGGAGTCCTGGACAGCATCGCCCGATGGAAGTTTCCGGACCTCTTTTCGGACACCTGCTGACGCAGTTACACGTGCAGCTGCGGTCGCGGGTGCGAGACGGGGCCTGAACAGTTGGGCAGCGCCTTCGACAAAGCTGAGTTCAGGGTTGGGAGAGGTGGGGGCGGCCGGTAGGAGGTGAACCCTGAGGGGAATGCTGCTGTTGAGTGTGTGCGCGGGGTGCTGCTGGTGGTGCTGGGTGTTGGAAAACTTTACGCGGCACCTTCAAATCCCACTCGAAAAGCATCTGCAGTCAATGCCTTTAGCAGGGCTTGAAAGGACGCCGGGAGCAGGGCCTGCCAAGCTGACCGCGAGGCGCATTTGATGGGCGGATGCAGGTCTCCATGCAGAGGAACACGGACTGTGGAAACTGTGATGCAGCAGCACACGTGCACAGATGGGAGATGAAGCGCAAACGGGACTCGTAGCTTCTGACCTGCTGCTGTCTGACTGTAACAGGTGGTGAGATGCCACTTAAACAGCGTTCCCATGCCCTGCGCGGAGTATTTGTTACCTCGACCTTAGAGTCTTACATTTCTATTATATGCAGAAACCTGCCGACCTGATCAGGGAGAAATGAGGACGTTATGGCGACTGAGGAATGACAGCGGATGTATGATCCTGGAAAAGGGTTTTATAGTGGAAGATGAAATGTTTAGCAAAGGAGAAGAGCAGTGAGGAAACCTGGAAAAACACTTTTGCCCTGAGGTCAAACTGGTGGATCCAGAAGTGAGAGGAATGCATCTGAGAAGTTTCACAGACTAGCAAAAACTCTCAGTTCCTGTGCCTATTATTATCATTATATTAATATTATTGCTGCTGTTGATAACAATATACACCTATCACCTGATGAAGAAGAAGAAGAAGAAGAAGAAGAAGAAGAAATAATAATAATAATAATAATAATAGGCATACTAACTGAAAGCTTCTTTTCACCTGTCAAACTGCACAAGATCCCTCTGACTTCTGGAGCCATCAGTTTGACCTCAGGGGAAAAGTATTTTCCAAGGTTTCTATGCTGCTCACAAACACCCAGATGTAAAAAACAAAAGAAACATAATAATAATAATAATAATAATAATAATAATATAAATGTGATCTGTTATTTTTTTAGTGCATGCTAACTTAATGTCTGTGACTGGGAGCATACAGTACCGAACTGCAAAATCCTGACGTGGTTCTGAAGTGATGACTGTCAGCGAACAGGTAAGACGACTGAGACCAGCCTCATCGTTCAGCCTGTCTGTCCTCTGGAGCAGGGGGACCTGCAGATGACAGTGAAGCTGATGTAAAGCTGAACTGAGTGCGCAGCGGAAGGCGGCCCTAGATTTATTGCCTGCCTGGCCTGTGAGCAGCGGCCAGCGACAGCCGGACAGGGCGTTCACGACGGAAAGCCCCGGATTCCCACGACTCCCGCCATAAACAGCGCAACCCCGCTCGAAGAGACGCCTCTGGGGACCGCCATCGATGGAACACACAAGAAGCGACGGAGCTGGGATGTTTGCTGCATTTGCACCCCAAGGCTCCGGGTGCAAGGCTGGGCGTGGCCACAGCTGCACAGCCCTTCCCAAACCCTGTCGTCCTCATCCTTGCAGCCAGCTTTTCTCTGGGCCTGTCTGGAGCATGAGACAATAACAACAAGACAGCTTTCTTATGGATACACAGGCAAACCAGACAGAAGAAAAAAAATGAATGAACTAGAAAATAAAGAAAAAAAAACTGAAAGTGTCTGAAATCAGACATTTGGAAACAATGTTCCTTGAATGGTTTATACACCCTTTTTTATTATTATTTCAGATGGAATGTCATCATGGAAGAATGCTCTGTCTTTCTTAGTGAACGGACCCTGGACAGCTGCCCAGCTCCCGCCGGGAAGACTCCGCCACACAGTACATGTCGAAGGTCAAAGGTCGAGCCAGAGAGTGTGGTTCCGAGGATCTGCTGTGTTCTCCTACCTAAATCTGCTCTGGCGGTTGGCGCATGCTACTGCTTTGGAGGGTCCTTCGAGCAACGTGCCGTTTTCTGGCAACGGTTAAAGGCTCCTCATCTTCTCTTTCTCAGGCCAAGCAGGCACACGGACGGCACGTGCGCACGTTTGTATCATACCACATACGTGTTCCCTAGGCTTCGGATCACCTGCCTGCAAACCTCTCGGCGGTCCTTGGGGAACGAGCGCACGCACCACCAGGGGGAGGCAACTGTTCCACACAGATTTGTTGGAGCCCAGGAGGGGCTGTGTAGACTGTGTCAACCTTGCTCCCCCCATCGCTGTCTGCCTTGTGATGTGTGGATCCAGTTACACTATTAATAATGACGCCCCACCCGGCAGTCCCACTCGTTCACCTTGAATAAACCCATACCGTTGCTCCGTCTAGCGGTGTCGGTGGCGACGGCGGCGGCTGCTCTGGCGCTGCTCTCGCAGCACCGGGGGTCTCGCCATTCCGGCTGTGTGAACAAGACTAAGGACTAAGAAAAATGGGCGAGAACATTTCAGCGGCACAGTAAGAACGTGCTCACGGTAACAACATGCTCATAGGTGGGATATCGACTCGAAGGCCACTAGATCACGGACTGTAGCAGTCGTTGTGATCCTGTGTCGAGAGCACATGTGGGGAAACAGGGGAATGAGGTGTTATTAATGCACGGCCAAATTGCCTAAACAGACACTGGAAAGGAACGGATGAGGCAAGAACCGTTGAAATGCGTTTGACTCTTAGGGACCACCTACGTTTTCGACAGCAAAGGTGGGTTTAGAAGTGGATGTCCCTTACCTTCTTCCTGGGCTGTACTTAATATAAACTGACACGTCTTATGCAGTAACAGAGGTGGCTTCGAACCCAGATACGAAACTTTAGGATAAACGAAGGAGCAGTTTCATCCCCTGTGCCACCATGCTGATGAGAACATGGAACCATACTGTTACTTTTGCCTTTTTAGGAAAAAGGCAGCAAAAAGTTGCTCTGCATACAGAACTTGCTGACCGCAAGCTCACGTAGGGTAAAAGGGAAATGACCGTGCCTTAATCCACCCCAAGTGGGAAAAACACAGGCCACCTTCCATGCCACCTTTGTGTAAATGAACATAACACCCCGACAAGCAGGGCCCCCTTACCATCATGGACATCAGTTATGTTGGGTTCATGGAGTCAAAGGTCAAGGGGGGTAGCTGCAGGGCAGCAACAAACATCTTAAGAGGAGGAAAAAATGGAGTAAATGAAGTGCGAGTGAAAAGTGGTTCGCAGAAAAGTACATAACATCATTCCGCGTGGACGGGAACAGGATAGCTGAGTCTGTCCAGCGGCACACGTTCAGCACAGAAGTTTGTTTTCAGCCACGTCCTCTGTGTAAACAAAGATGAAGAGTTCCATGATACGCCTTGAGTTTTAGTAAAGGGAGTGTCCGTGGAGGGGATTTCTTTCCGGAAATGATTTGGCTGCTTTTGCTCAATCTTTTTTAGTGGAATCTTCAGCCCACTCAGCCCTCGGCAAACATCTTCCCTAGGAAAGAAAACGTTTGCATACAATTCGGAAAGGAGGCATGTAGTTCAACACGTCGGGACATATTCGTGCTGACTGTCAACGGATAAAATAGACTGGAACGCGTTCCATGTTCACTGGCGTTTGGTTGGAGATAAACAGAAATGTTTTGGCTTTTAACAACAGAAATGATTAAAAAATCAGGGTTTGCTGGTGGTCTGTGTCTTTCTTGCCACCAGTTTGTTATAGGTTCAGGACCCTCAGCAGGCGATCTGTCCAAAGAAAAAATGGCTTCTCTTGTCTAAAGCAGTGAGGGACACTGGCATCACCAACCCAGACCTCTTCATCACAAAGCACTGGATATGTGTATGTGAGAAGAAGACATAATTTCCAGTGACGGATGAGTTTAGTCAGTTCAGCTGAAATCCCTTTTTTTACCGATCGTTCTTCTCATTCGGCGACAGAGTTGTGACAAAAGAGTAGCGGCAGACAGCAGTTACAGTAACTGTTGACTAAGACGCCTGGCAGCTGAGGAGAGGAAAACGAAATACTCCCAACCACAGAGAGAAGATATATCTCTGGGGTCCAAATGTCAGTGGCTGCCCAGCCTTCACAGTAATTTTCTGCAGTTTGGTAAAGGTGTGCAAAAGATATTGTAACAACCCGCCTTCACCACGGAGGACTCGGCAGACAAAACCAGGGGAACAAGAACTTTATTTCTCCAAAGCATGTCTGAAATGACAGCCCCCACCCTCAGAACTCCAGAATATGCTAAACCCCACCAAGGCCAGCGTCCCCCAGTCTCCCTGGTGCCACGTATCCAGAGGCAATGCGTTACAGGAGAGCCGCTGTGCCACCCATCGCTACAATATCGGCCAAAACTTTGGTCAAAAACCGAATTGAAAATGCTTATTTGAGCCTGAGAATTAAGCTGCATTTTAAAGCAATGAGTAAATATTATTTATCGTGTAACACAAACCCATATTACTGCAGGGGCCAACGTCAATGAAGGGCGAACACTGAAGTGAGTTTAAGTGTAGTTTCAGTGCAGGACAACAGACTCATTCCAGGCATTTCCATCTATCGGCGGTTTCTGTGTGTCAACGCTGGAGCTGGAACCGTCAGCATTCTTTTGACCAGTAAATCAGTGCACAGAAAAGTAAAGTGCGAAGCAAGTCACGTGAGAAAAGCCCCTCGAAAGGCACTTTCGGACCGCAGAGGAACGCCGTCAGAGCTACGATGCGGGGCATCTGCGGCAGCTCACGGGTCTCTCCGTACAGACATTAGACTACACCTGCGGCCCGGACCGGGTAAAATTCAGAGAAAAAGAGGGGAAAAGAAGAAAGATACTCCCACGCAACTTCAGCCCGCCTATAAATCTTCCCCACCCCACTACCCCCCATTGCCACCTGGCAGGTCTCCCAAGCACAGATTTGGAGGCCTGCGACCACTCACACTTTCGGGACTTCAATATGTGGTAACGTCAAGTAAATTTAAAAGGCGTCCCTGGGCAACACGAGAACCAAAACTCCCCCCCCCCCCCCCCCCCNGCACACGGGAACATGGCCTGGGTAAGCACAAAAGCCAGTCAGAACAGAACCCAAAACCCCCCCCCCCCCCCCGCTGTTTTGACCTGAAGAGGAAAAGCAATAAGTCTGGTTTGAATATTTCCCATGTAGGCCGCGTACCTAAAATGACCCTGTCGCTCCTAAACCGCGGTGGGCGTGTTCCACGGCATGACTCACAAACACGGAACAGGGACACAACCGGCTTTCCTAATCGCCATCTAGCGTGAAGAGAAAAACACATGTTCAATGCGGTTGTTAAACGCTTTGTGTGTCATTTAGCCCGTAAATAAAAGACTTTTTTTTCCCCTTCTCCCAAGGTATTAATCCTTACCGTGCTTGTTAACCTTATTTTGTAAAAGTCAAACTCCAAATTGCAAAGGTGCTCTGTTTACTCCCACAAGGCTTTGCAGGCAGAGCCGGGTGTGGGGTGCGAGAGCTGTGTTTTTTACTGCATGAATATGGAACAGATGATTCCTGTGCTGGACAAGACAACAATTCTCATACTCGCCGGGGTTTTCTTACCGACTCCTTCGAAACGCAACCGCAGCGACTGTACAAATTTCTGCATTGAATATTCGAAAACATCCATTTAATCTTTCGGGTAAATGGTATAACAATCCAGCAGAAAATTTACAGCTCGCTGCTTTTTATTAAGCCTGGAATTTAGTGGCAACAGGGGGCTGGTGTATACAACTGACACCCAGTTATATATATTACCATTATATATTAGCATATATTAGTCATATGGTGTACTTTTTCTTTGGTTATTACAGACGTCTAGTAGTTCTTTCTCTAAATCCGCCTAAAGGAAAGTGACGGCCCGCTTGAATTATTGCACAATGACATCAATGGTAAGTAGATAAGTCACGTGACCGGTCCTCGGCGAAGAGGCTGGTTTGCGCATAATCCCGTCGAGAAAATCGAGTCCTTCATATCTGCTGCAACGCTGACCCCTGCAGGTCCCTCTACACCGACGGCCCTAGTTGCCGTCCACCTGCGGAATGGCGGTCACGTGACCACCGATTTTCACCCAACCGCAGGAGAGCCAACATCAACACAGGGTCTGCGACACCTTTGCTCCCCTGTAGTAGGACCTACGATATTATAGCCATACAGGACAACAAATGATGATCACGAGAATGGTTTGAAGGTCCTCTGTGATCATCCATTAGATGTCGATGAAGTGGCACGTAACATGGAAAAAATACACAACTATAGCAAATCTTTGAACTGTCTCTCGCTCTCACACACACACACACACACACACACACACACACACACACCAGTAGAGTGTGTAGATGGTCCAAAGCGTATTGTATGTTATGTTACAGGTTTCTCCTGCACAATGAACTCCAGATTTAGTCACAAATCCCAGATGTTGAATCAGAGACCTTTGACTTCTTGTCAAATGACCCTGCCCCCCCCCCCCCCCCCCCC
>UFQX01000320.1:453718-585797 GCA_900497675.1 Arapaima gigas | reverse complement strand
ACCCCCCCCCCCCCCCCCCCCCTGTTTCTTTGGGTCTGTCCAGAAATGTTGTCCTCATTGAAACACAAGCCTGTTTACTTTAAAGTCGTCTGCTGCCCTTGTTATTTGAGGAATGCCTGGGTTGGTTTGGGGGACAGAACCGCTCAAATTATCCAGTCAGACACAGATCACACTCGGCTGCTCCGCCCCAAGTGCAGCAGTCTCAGAAAGACCCGAACGCATAGACAGCATCTCTTCGGCACTGCATGAACTCGGTCTACTGGATGCCGCGGAATCAGGATCAGACCGCTGAACCAGAATGGGCCACGTTTCTGGATGCCTTTGAAAGATTTTCAGTTGGTGGTTTATGCTAACACAACGCTCATGGCACTCGCACTCTCTGAGGTATTGAGATTACAACAAAATAATAATTTTGTGTAGGACATCATAAGGTCTGGCTTTTTGAAAAATGACACTAGATGCTAAACAGAGTGACCTTATGTTCAGAGAGACCTTATTTATTTGCCCGACAGGGTTGCTTCCAAATAAGCAGTATTTTTTCCGTTCACCCATTCTTTATCCGGAAATGTTTGCAGGGATCTGGACCTTGTCCTGGGAAACACGGGGTATTACACAGGGTATAACCTGGAGATGGATGTACCCCGTCCATCACGGGACACTCACACAGGAATGTGAGTGTCACCAGTTCACCTGAACAGTATATTTTATGTTGGGGGAGGAAACACAGGCGCACTTGGGGTCAGTTTGGACCCACCAGTTTGGAGCTTTGAGAGGCACTCTGCTGGCAGTAACACGGTATTGTGAAGATGGGATCTGCTACAGCCAAGTGGCTCCATTTGAAACATTTTAGGAATAAGTCGACTTCCTTCATCACTACGCCATCTGCTGGCCCAGGTTTGAGCCACAAAGAAGACATCACAGTATATAACAGAAACATCTTTGGATTTACTCTGGGTAAATGTCTGCGACCAAATTTTTCAAGTTAAGGAAAAGCCAAGTGAAATAAACAGTAGAATCCTCTTTGTCAGCAACAAATGCGAGACTTTGCCAGCTGATGTTCCTAGAAAGAACAGCAACAGCGAAGGGCCATTGAGTCATTCTGTGACCTCATTACAGACGTTTTTTGTTCTCAGGTAATTCATTCAGTTTGTCCACTAAACTTTGTCAAAGTGACAGCTATAATTTTTCGGGGGGGTAAAATACTCTGTTCTACCAGATTTCAGGTGATTTTTTCAGCCTAAATGCGTGCAGCCATCAGGTAGGCAGACATTCATACAGGCAGGTGACCGCCGATAATTCCGACTGCCGCAAAAACACCCGGTATTAACGCATTGATAAATGCGACTGCGTGACGAAAGCGTACGTGAACGTCTCAGGCTACAAGGAACCGAGGACTTTTTAAAGGCTGTGCGGCGTCTCGGTGTAGATTCTTGGACTTGTTACCGGAGGAGCTAAAAAAAAAGGGGCTGTTTTTTGTTAAGCGACAGGTCGTTTCACGTAAACAGGTCGTAAAGTCTAAGCGATGGCGTTTGTGGACCGTAGTGTGCAACGAGAAAAAGAGGACTGAAATCACAGAAGGAACCCTCAGTATGTCATTTACCGTGGTTTAGGTTAGGACTAACACGGCCTCGATGTCACAGCTGGGCAAAAATGTCCGTGATGCGCCTGAAATGACAGTAGGGCCAGCGGCACTTTCCTGGTTTATTTTAAAAAAAAAAAAAAACACTTTATATGACATTAATGACAAAAAGCTGCTCGTACAAAAATTGTAAAAACCAAGAGGTAGGCCTTTTTTCAATTTTATTGGGGAAGTTGCGGTACTTTATTTCCGAGGTTGTGGGTATTTAAGGGGGAGGATGGTTTGGATAATGTGACAGAAAAGCATTCGGTTTTGCGAAGCGACATGTTTATTTCATTACGCATAAAAAGAGACATCCACAACAAGGGAGTGGTGAATCGGAGCGAAGCAAAATGAGATTAAGCGGAGAGCGGTTACGCGTGGGCAAAAGGACGGAGGACCCAGGTTCAAGGTGTTTCCAGAGCCTAGTCGGTCGCCCGAGGGTTTCCAACAGATCTCGGGCCAACATCGAGGTGGGGAGCCCCCGCAATCCACATGTCTCTGCAACAACGGCTGCTCTCTGTTTTTGGGTTCAACGGCGAAGGCCTGAATGGCTATTTTGCAGGTACAACACACGTGTGCACGACTCCGGCACGAAAAAGGCCTTCGGAGACCGATTACAAATCCATCATGCCTGTTTATGGCTTGTTAATTCATTTCCTCGGTTTCTCTGTATGACTGAAGATATATACGTGTGCGTGTGAGTGTGTGAGTGTGTGTCTGTGTGTGCACGTACACCAGTGTGGACCCAAGGCTGCCTGCACACGTGTGTGGGTGCTTGTTTATTGTCCTATTAAGTTTTGTTTCATGATGAAGGCAGGGAGGCTGTGTCTCACGTTACATGCAATCCATCTCCTGCCCATTTAGACACCTTCAGACACTCAGACACATGGCACCGTCTCCTGTCGTCTCTCGGCCAGCTGTAGGGCGAAGGCAGATGATAAAGCGATCTTTGGAGCGAATAACCTTCTGAAAAGAATAGGGCCCATATCGCTCTCCCAAAACTCTCTAGATAACAAAATAAAGTCGTAGGGTAACAAGTTGTGAATTTCTTCACACGGCCAGACAGATGAATTTCACATATTGCTTTTTGGTCACTAACAAAGCCCTTTTCCATCACTTGACTTCAGTCTGGTTCTTCCATCGCATTGCCTTTGATTTAGAAAAAGAATCAATTGAAATGGACTGGCGCCATGGAAACGGCGTACACAAAGCCGGAACAAAAAAATGTACGTTTAAAAAAAAAAAAAAAAGAGTGTACGTTTGGCCCGTGGATGATATCCGGGTCCTGTTGGCCAGATCAGCAAGAGGCCACAGGGGAAGGGTAATCTCACCAGCAGCTGCAGTCCTACCTCAGCTGGTTAACCAGTTCACAGAAAGCATCTGTCGAAAAGTGACCAAAACAGGAAGGCACCTCTGAACGCCTTCCATGGACTCCAGAACTGTTAATCCCAGCAATGGAACAAGTGAAAAAAATAAAAAACAGAATTAAAATTGTGGGGTTTTTTTCAGCTTTTTTTTTCTGTTTTCCTGTAACAGAATAATCGATATTGAACAAAATAAAAATACAACCAATTGCATACCATGTATGACATCCTGACCTCATGAGGACAATCCCCGTCCCTTATTTACACACATCAATAAGGCTAAAACATACAAAGACACACATATATGTGCTGCGTGATGTATACACTGTCTGAAGGTTAAAAATTTAAAGCCACCTGAACATCTGTCAAAACAGGTTGTTCACTCTGGAACTGTTGCACCTGAGATTTTTGCACCGTGGCGAGAAAATTAAAGGCTGCATGAAGGGTATCGTCTCAAGTCGAAATACTACTCCCGTGAATGTCTCGGCAGAGCAGAGAATTTCCTTCACATATGAGGATTTTTTTTTCTTTGGACGCCTGTTTGCTTCATTACTATTTTTTTTAATGGATTCAGATTTGTTTAATTCTCTGACACCTGTTTGGCAAATTGATCAGAAAGACACTTCCCACATTGATGTGTCATAATTGAGAAGCAAAACTGTACACCATATTTCCAAATTGAGCTAATGCTCTCGTGTTGTTTCCTGAGTATCTACGCAGACGTTTACGCACGTCGAGACTCTCTGTAGGCTTGTGGGAGGTGAGGAAGAGGGGAAGTGGATGGTGTTTGGGGGGGGGACTGTGATCTTTACCATCACTGATGCATGTTGCGCAAAATCGACCTTGAATTTGTCTTGTCCTCTCACATGGCCTGGGACCTGGATGGATTCCGTCCACACTTCCAAAGTACCTCCTGACCCTGTAGTTCCCTGAAAAGATGGAAATGTTTTCTCTTGGTTTTGAGCTGAGGTGGAGCGTACATAGCCTAGCCTGGTCCTGGTGTCTCGATTATCTTACACTCAAAGCAAAAGCTTTACTTTAGTACTTGGTATCTGGCTCATTTTAGGTTTTCCTCCATTGTATTTGTCACTGGAAAGAATCTCCATTGTTCCATCAGTGGTGGAAGCAGCTATCCAATATTTAACATCTTAGTAAGTCAACTGACCCCATTTCAAAAAACATATCCTAACCCTACTAGTGTTTTTTTTATATGTTCATCTGAATTACCCGAGAAAAACTTGGGCTGCATATTCTTAATATAAGGATTCTGGAAAAAGAAAACATCAGTGGGGTCTTTCTTGGCACTCGCAATGGCAAACTTCATGTTGGAAAACAGTGTCCTTAGCCTTCATCCCACAGGCTGCTCCCCATACCTGCCATCTGTCTCATTGTACCTTCTGCTTTGCTGCCAAACTTTTCGATTGTTAGCTTTGTGGCCATTCATCGGACAAGTTTCTCTCTAGAGGTTTTCCCTTCCATTTCTTCTTAAAACTGTTCTGTTTTCACTCCCCTTAATCTTTCCCTCCTGATTTAAGTGGTATCATGTGCTTACAGCAGTCACGTCCTCAGCTGTATATCTCCGTCCAGTGGCAGCATTTCCATGCCAGCAGTGTCCACCTCAGTGAGAAGGGCTTGGTGAAGGCATCATCGGACCTTCTTTACACGTAAGATCCTTCCCATCTTTATAGGTATGCAATGTGTAACGACCCAGCGTTTCAACTTGGTTGTCTGAAGGTCTGTATCTGAAATGGTTTGCATCCTAGAAACTAAATAGACCTTGAAAAGTCGCTTTATTAGTCTGAAACTGTGTACAAAGTGTGTTTACTCAGTGAGGACCAAAGAGGAAGTTGGCACATGTGAATTTGAGCTTGTATGCAATTTTCAAGTTTGTAGAGCCGCTCAGGCCCACGCCTAACTGTTGCTGCTTTCCCACGTGTCATTGCGAGCCTGAAGGATTGACTTAGTAAATTAGTCACATGGCGGAGTCCAGCGCGGCATGACATCATGGATTGAATTCCCTTCTCTTGGATTTGCTGCTGTATCGGTGAAGTAATTGTTGAAATGCTCAAAATGGGAGCAGGTTTGTTCACTGCATTCTATGTTTTTACTTACTTGACCTCATGTGCATCTGGTCTGGGATGTAATGGATCTCTTGCACAGCAAATTATTAGACTATTCAAAAGGCAATGTGTGATTCATTTCCTTGGGTTTAGACCAGACCAGCACCAGATATTGCGAACAATAGCATTTATTCTCCCGTTCGACCGTGTGTCCTTTCTGTCATTACTAATTATTGCCATATTTTGGCAGAGAAGTCTTCACAGTGTGATATACATTTGGCAGGTATGTGGCGGAAGAACTAAACTCTCCTGAACAAAACTAGAGGTGGGTTGAAATGACAAAAGAAAAAAATGGCGTGACTCTTAGCTGCCCTTTTAAATCAAGTCCTCAGGTGAATCAGTTGCACATGTTACAGGAAGCATTACTCTATAATGGAAATTTGGCAATCGGTCTTATACCCCTCGCCTCCTGGTCCGTGTGATCGTTTTTATTTTAACCCACTTGCAATTTTGCCCTGTTCGGGAAACGATTTTTTCCGGGTAGTGCCACTTCAAAAAGCACCGACTTTTGGGTCCGGGTTACGTGTCTGCAGATGGGCATTTGTGCTTCTGGTTACCAGGGTCGTGGTGTTTGTGCAGGTTAAACTGAGGTAATAAACAGGGAAATCGCTAAAAATACAACATTGTAAAACATCTCAGAGTTTGCCAGACTTGTTAAAGCAGGGACAGTTCTACCCTGGCTGTGGAATCCAAGCCGGTGGTGACAGTTGAGTGCAGGTCAAGGGGGGGGGGGNGGGGGGGGGGGGGGGGGTGGGGGGGGGGGGGGGGGGGGGGGGGGGGGGGGGGGGGGGGGGGGGGGGGGGGGGGGGGGGGGGGGGGGGGGGGTTACTCAGTTGTTTCGGCACACCAGTAGATCAGTGACAATAGCAACGGACCCTCGTCGCATCTCTAAAGCAGCGCTCTATTAGCATTATTGTTCAACAGCTGCTTGCAACCAAAGCATCTCAGCTCAACTTTCGACAAACTTGAATATTGCTGTATATTTTACAGAACAGTTCAGAGCAGAGCTCTGGCAAAAAGTCAGAGCCCACTGTCATTATCTGCTTGGATATTTGCTTCCATTCAGTGGTTTTCGTCTTTTATCACCGAAACACAAGCCCACCCTGATAACGCCTTCAAGAACCTCTGATTGTTGCCAAGTTACCCAACAAAAGAGGAGGTCCTTACAAATGGAGAGTAACACTTTGACAGCAAACTCACCCTGCTGGTAAAATGCCTTATATTATATGGAGAGTGAAGAGGAAGAAAAGAACGGTAATGGATAAGGAAGCAAAAAAAGGGGAAAGAGAGGGGATGAAGCCACTGAATGAACAAGCAAGTGTAAGTGTATGTGGTTTTCTTTTCAAAGGGTTGAGCTGATGGGAGCCATGCCTTCACCACATCCCTCTCAGCACCCCACTGATGGCCAACTTAAGGGTCTTCATTATCTCCCCTGCACATCTGCTTCTCTTCAATTTTACTGCCGTAGCTGGATGGGCATGGCTCTCGGGTGTTATCTAACAATCCTCCCACTGTTCCGTCCTCCCCTTCTCACACACTTTAATCATGCTCCTCCTGCCGTTTGCCTCCAAGCCCTTTGATTCTAAAAGCAGCCTTCCATAGTTCATATTCCTGAACTGAATTATTCCCTGTCTTCCTTTTGACAGAGAAGTTTGATGGCCTTTCAGTCTTGTACCCAAGAACTTCCCATGCAAAGAAAACCTTGGGAGACTGCAGATCTGGAGACTGGTAAGAAAGCACATACTAGGTTGAGGTTAAAGGGAGATCGACTAACCCTGTTTGATCAGTGTTCTCAACGCAACCATGTGGTACGGAGAATTGTTTGACTGGCACTGTAAGAGATCCCCATAGTACTTGGCCACTTTTATACAGTGGCCATGCGGATGGAGGCTTGATACAAGACGTGATGGCTCCTTCAGCTCCTCCAATTACCCTGGCTTAATGTAGAGCTGTAGGAAATGCCACAGCTTACGGGCAGTGAATGCCCTCACAAAGGATTCAAAACGCATAGAATTGAACTACAATCCCTTGTCTGAAACATTGCTTGTCTGGAGCCGGATGGGTTCTTGTTCTCAACCAACCTATATATTAATTATTCAAAGGCTTTGAAGATCAGGCAAATGTGCCAAGGTTAAGAGAAATACTTGCAACAACTGATCCAAAGCTGACCTTGATCACTGCACTCATCGCCTACCCTTGACCTTCGCCATGAGCTCCATAAATATGCTGCGTGCCTAATGAAGCCCGACCCCAACTCACAAGCCCACTTCAGAAGCACAAAGGTGCCTTTCACCAGCCCTTTCCACCCCAGTCAACCTCCCACTCCCCTGCTGTGGCACCCAGTACCATCCCAATGCAACTGCCGTCATCTGGGTTATAGGCGGATCACTGCAACAGTCAGCTTAGTTTCCACGCGTTAGAAGATATTCTAAAAAGCCCCACAAAAATCCAGAGCCACTGCAGAATGGATATGCCTCCTCATGGAATAAAACATTGTGCTTCCTCCTGCAGGACAGAGACAAAAGGCCAGCTGGTGGACAAAAGGTGACCACATGCGTTTTGACCTGGTCAGTGAGTTTTTAGCAGTTGGGAAGCCTTTGAACTGGGACATCCAGTTCGGTTAATTCGATGGCAGTGGAAACGTCCTGCAGGTCCGCAGAGGGTCACGCTCATTGTTTTAATGTGGGCAGAAGGTCAGTTTCTCTCTCTGACAGGGCAGTGCGTGGTTGGAGTGCAAACTTTGTTTGTTTTCTGCCATTTGTTTATACACATTTGTGCACACGGTAAGTAAAAGCCAAAGAGGGGGTTTTATGCCTGTCATGTCCTGTAACGCTCAAATAGCGACGTGTGCAAAAACTATCTAGGAATTTTTCACGGCGTGCGGCATTACATTTCTGTGTGTTAAAACTTACATCGATGCATTTCTCTAAATAACGCCACATGTATGTCTTGCTCTTGTTTGTCTGATACCATCTGATTTTTGCTGCCGCACACAAGTCGGGTAGCTGTCCCTAGCGTTGGAAAGGACATACAGACGATCGTGACAGATACAACGCGAAGTTAAGCAGCTGTTACAAGATCAGAAGAGAAGTGGCTACATCTCAGTTGGGTTTCTTTACCCCCTGTTCATTGCTGGAAGGAATTCTGCAAGAAACTGTAGAGCCTTGTTGGTCTAGGGGACCCCCCAGTCCTTTCACTGTCTAATTTGATTGCCTTCTAGCCACGGGAAGCCAGTGGGGTGAGACACGGAGGGGGCGTACACAGGAATCCACACCTCAACAAATTCAGAATTCCTTCGAAATCTCAAAACCTCTACATCAGCAGTTTGCGCTTGTATTTAATAAAGTTGCCGAATTCTCTACGTCGTGACGCAGAGAACCACGTTTGCAGTTGCTGAATAATAAGAAAGTATTACTCTGTAGTGGTTTCAAAAAGAAGTGTTTTTTGTAAAAATGTTGTATTTTGTGAGGAAATTCTAGAAAAAAAAAAGTGTTTCACTAGCTTAGCAGCTTTTAGGATATAAAATTCATAAGAAGAGATTCTAAAGACTTCAAAACTCATACCTTCTGTTCCTTTGATTTATATTTGATTTATAAATAGAAATATCAAACTCACACCATCAAATGTGACATTTCAGATCCTCTGAAATATCTTCTCCATAGATGTAAACCAAGAGATCAGGAGCTTTTCTTAGGTTCAAACTGCAAGTTGTTGGGGGGGGTAGGTGGGCACAGACAGGCCCTTGGTTGGATTAACCACCCAAACCACACCATTCTGACATCTTCATTAGGAGCTCAGACACTTTGAACATAGTATAAGAAGGGAATTCCTCTCAGGACTGCTTATCAACTTCTAAAGCTTTCCTAATACATGTTTCACAGTGATGTTGCAAGGCAGTGAGTAAGCGGCCGGAGGGGGGAGAGAGATGGGCGGGTGGAGTTATTCAGGCACCGTCGGATCTTCTCTGTCCCAAACCCCCGTTCTGCGTTCCAGCACACTGTGTGCCAGCACTTGATGAATTGGTCATAGAAGTAGACCTTCCAACGCTGTGATCTTAGGGTTGAAAATACTGACCAAGTGCACGCCATAAGGTTGTGCGGTTCAGGGTGGATACGCAGGCTGCCAGTGCGGGTTTCCAATGCTTCTAGAATGCTGATAATATCTGGGCTGCACAACTGTCAGCTTTTAAAAGTGAAACAGATACTTACTGCTTTCTGTAGATCTGCAAAGATAGACCCTTCTGGTTGCGTGATTTAAATCATGGTCAAATGTTCGCGTACTGTGCTCTCCACTGTAAGAGAGACATCAATGCAGCTAGAAACACTGGATTTTGAACTCAGCTGGAATTAAATAATAGGTTTTTTTCGTTTACACTGATCAGCAAGTGTTAGTTTCACTCGTACGAAAAGCTGTAGACAGTGGACGGCTGCTGTAAAATGCTCCATAGGTCGGTCGTGCAAAACAATACCACACGTATTGTGTAAATGAACCAACTTACTCCCAGTTTAGAAATAAAGATCACTGAATCTGAACATTCCTCAAACAAAGACACAGGTTGTACCCTGAAGGTCTTCATTCTCAGGCTATTTATTTATTTGAGACACCAAAGAGGATTGAAGAATTATTTTCAGTTCAGTGCATCTCCACACCTTCATTTGCTGACTAATATTGCATTTTTACAATTTGATGATTTATTCATGCCCACTTCACAATGTGGCTCAAACCGGCAGCACAGCCTTAAGTAGCCTTCCCAAGAGACACGTCAATGCCAGGACCTCGGCAGTCTCCCTTAACATCCATTACGTCAGCAGGTTTCTCCAGCACGTATTGCGGTGGCTTTTTTTCTCCCCCCTACATTTTGAATTCTTAAACGAAACACTAAGAGAGCTATTTTTCACCTCACTGAGCAGCCTTTGTGGTCTATGGTTTGAAACACATCATGCCTGCACAAATTTCCATGGCTCAGTCTCAGCGTCACCACATAAGAAAGTCAAAGCGAGACACCTGGAAGCTCTCTGTCAGAGAGAACCTGCTGCTTCTGTCACCGGTCTGCGAGCACCTTCATACTCGGTACGAAAAGAGCCAATATCTATTAAAAAACACGGAGGTAGGAAGTAGGATGATGTTTAGGTTTTATTGTGGAATTCATAAAAGTATAGGAGCTTATTAAAGGCAGAACTCCTACCCTGTGACAATTGGTGTTCTTTGACCGCATGAAGGGCTCCGCCTTAAGAATATGACATTGAACCTAACTGAGAATATTTACATTACTGTCAGCCACCATCAGCATCACAACTCCGTGCAAAATCACAAGTTTATAAAACATTTGGGAACTTTTGTAAGGCAGGAATCAGCCAACAACAGTGAGCCAGAATTGGAACTCCCGCTGGCTCCGGAGAGTAGTAAAAACAAATACTGGACAATATCAGAGCATGAATGATGGTTTGGCCAAGCAAAGACGGGTTGCTTTGCTTGAAATATAATTTACGGAAAATTTGATGCTAAAATATCATTTGTAAATTCGAACGAACCGCGGCCTCAACGGCCACGGCAATCCGGCATCCGCGAGGGTGGACTTCAGCGCTTTTGATAGGGGGCCAGACGGCATTTTGTCTGGATAGTGCTATCGCTTCTCCTTCCCGCGAAAGACTCCTTGTTGTCTTTATTGATCAGAGATCTCAGGTTCACACATCTGCGTCCCCCAAGCCGGAAAGGAGAGTGGCCTTTTCCTCTTGAGCTGCCGGGTAAGAAAACAGCGGGGCCCTTCCAAGGTAAATTGGGCGTGTTGCAAAAGAAAACTTCCATGGTGGCGATTGCTGCTGTTTCTTGCGTCCATCAAAATTTCAGGAATCGCACAGAGGCCTGGGAGTCATTGTGTAGCATCAGCATGTGGGAAATCCGAATCACAATACTGTAAAGGCCTTATCCAAGTGCTACATTCTGCAAGAAATCTTTAACCTTTTGTCAGAAATATAAAAACAAGGATCTCCTGTGATCAACTGGGTCCCTGCAGCAAAGATTTTGACGGTGTGGAGATGAATCGAGAGCCATAATCTAGCGGCGTGTGTGAAACAGTTGTGACAAAAATGAAACGCATGGTGACTGGGAGGTAAACGAATTGTTACGGAAGCGACACTTGACCAAGTACAGTCACTTTGATTCAGATGATCTCGACGTGCCTAAACACGTTGTTGTGCTCAGTCTCGCAAGAATAACCAAGTCAGACTTGAAATAGGCTCTGTTTCCTGATCATTACACCCGTAAAGATACCACAATCGGGGTAGGATTCCCGTGGTTTTCACTCGACGTCTCGTACCCCTTTGTTGCACGTTGTCTGCTGAAGATTATCATCACCGCGTTGACGTTTGAATGCGTTCGGCTGCGAGACACGCAAGACCTTCTTAAGAGGTACCCAAGACGTCTTTCCTGTGCTTTAAAGCGGAATTGCTTTCCAAAGCTCCACCCATTGTTTAGCACGGTGCTTGAAGTCTTAGACCATTTAATGTTTTTTTTTAACTTTGAAAGTTTAACTTTCTAAGTAGACCGTCAAAAGTTGATTTTCAAAGGCTCGATCTGCATTTTACTTGTGTACGTTGCATTTTAGTTGCCCTAAAGCGACAGACAAACTATATCTTAAATGTCGTAGCCACTTTATGTAACTTTTCCCCTATTTTTACGAGAAACCAGCTGCAAGATTCAGGGCAATAAATACAAAACATATTTCCCATCTTAAATTATATGGGTAAGTTTTAGTGGTTCACGACAACTTTTTATAAAGCTTAAAATGTAAAAGGATAAGCACGAAAGCTGTTTTAATAGATATGAAGAGTAAACACAGAGCGCTCTCAGTAACTGCACGGTGTGCGCAGTGTTAAACTTTTATGGCGAACTGCATTTTGTCAGAAAGATGGGCCGCTGCAGGAACTGTTACCGGTTTCCACTGGGTATTTAATCATTTTATTGTCTGATGTTATTCAGTTATATAAGAAGGAAGGTGATTCTTCTCCAGGCCAGTGTTTGCCACATTAATGGTCCCGGAACTGACTTTTTCCACAGACATAAACACCAGGTCCTTCCAAACCGAGAGATAACAACAGTTGCTCGCGAATGTTATTTATCATCTGATTTCTGCAAATACAACTGCGTTCATCTGAGATTTGTCTAACTGAAACCAAATGCGGCCAACGCCAGCACAGCCGCTGTCCCAGGAATAGTATCGGCTTCAGCTAGACAAACCTCTAAACTCGGTGAAACCTGAGAGACGGCGCTGCCGAACGCTGGTTTTTCTCATCAATCACCGGTGGTCTCGCGGCTCTAAGATGGACCGTGGCTGCGGCCGCCGAGGCCCCGGAGACAGCTCCCGGGGGTCCGGACAAAGAGTTTATTTTGGGAAATGCCTAACAATAAATGATTTCACACAGGCGTTAATGAGACGCTTTTTCTGCAGTTACGGGCCTAAGGACACCCCCAGAGGTGGGCTTTCTCCCGCTCTGGTGACCTGTACACTGATCGACAAAGCAAGTCTATTAGAGTCACCGTAACGCAACGCAAAGGGGCTACTGTTCGGCGTTACTTACGGAAACTTCCAGAAGCTTTCGCGGTTGTTCTGTTTTAGCTTTTAGTTAAATCAGTCGTGAAAAATAAGCAAGAGGAGGCAGAGCCAAAGGTTAGGGGCATTATGTAATATGCTAGTTATTATTTAGCAGCAACCGTCTCCAAACTGGCATCCATATTTACACTAAGGAGCCCCATCATTATGTAATGTTTACACATCGTCCAGCAACTAATGGCCAACTTCCCCCTTTGTTCCCTGGAATTCCTGTACGCTTCGGCACCATTTCGTCCCCCTAAAAAGATCATGGACGTGTTCCAGGGCACGTCACGTTTCTTGCCCGCTATTCAGCGAATGCCGTCGCCAGACTTCAGATGGTTCTATTCAAGGCTCGCCCCGTCCGGCGTGCCGGAAAATGAGAACACACCAATTACACCGGACTGGTTCGTATGTGCACAGAGACATCTTTTCTTTACTATGTTTATCAAACAGCTTGAGAATTCAAAAGAACGACATCTTTGTGCGATTAATGGGGGGAAACCTCTGCTTACATTTAGAGAGCTGCCCATAGCTGTAGCTGGTATTTCATTCATGGAAATCGGAGGCACGAAGCGAAAGGACAAAGAAATGCTTAAGAGAGAGCCAGACAAAGCGATCGGACGGAAATCGAACGGTGTGCGTCCTGTCCTTCCGATCGTGCCGACGGCCTCGTGGCTGTGCGAGCGGCTATTGCGATACACGCCAAGTGCGCTTGGAGCGCAACTCGACATTCCTGACGTTCATTCATCTTAACAGCAGTATGTTAACAGGTTACTATGAGGTGACACACCTGAGCTTGAAGCTCAATCCAGCTGCTGCGACATAGGGATATTTCACCCTTCTTTTCCCCGATTCGCACAAGCACAACAAGCTGACCTACGTAACACTGCTGTTACACAACACGGGAAAATATTTGTGACAACGGCACCTGTGGTGCAGAAATGGAAACATCTTCCAGCAGGTAAGTACCCTGAAGATTAAAAGTCCATCCATCTGTCTGCTCATTCTCAGTCAAATGTAAGGGGTAGGTTTGCAGGGGTCCAAGACCTACGCCGAAACATAGGAGGTTAAAGGCGGCTACACCATAGACAGCTTAACACCAGTCCATTGCAGGGCAATCGCACACACCCATTCACTCACACATGCACACAGGTCGCAATTTAGAGGCACCGATACACCTGAAACACATGGTTTTGGACCGTGGGAGGAAATCGAAGCACCCGAAGGAATAGGAAGAGAATATGTAAACTCCACACAGGCTGAGCTGGATTTGAACCATCGTCTAAATGCACAGTTCAGGACCTGAAAGGCACCAGCAGTGCCTGCTCTGTCTCCACACTGCCCAAAAACAGTCTAAATGTAAAAAAGAGCAAGGAAAACGTTATGTCGCAGCATTTTCTCATTATTGTCACTACAAGACACATGCAACAAAATAAATCAGCCTGCAGTATCAGGACTATACAGCAGTGTGCAAAAGTCTTAGGCACCTGTGGGAAAAATGCTATAAAGCGAAGATGGTTCCAGAAATAATGCCATGAATACTTAATCGAAAACCTTCTAAAAAGTGCAGTAGACAAAAAAGCCTCCATCAGATCAGTATTTGGTGCGACCACCCTTTGCCTTTAAAACAGCATCAATTCTCTTATGCAAACTTGCGTGCAGTTTAAGGTAGAGGTCGGTAGGTTCTTCCAAACATTTTGAGGAACTGGCCACAGTTCTTCTGCACACTTTGACTGTTTCTGCATGTCCTCCCAGACTGACTTGACCATGTTGAGATGAGAGCTCTGTGGANAAACAGCATCAATTCTTTTATGCAAACTTGCGTGCAGTTTAAGGTAGAGGTCGGTAGGTTCTTCCAAACATTTTGAGGAACTGGCCACAGTTCTTCTGCACACTTTGACTGTTTCTGCATGTCCTCCCAGACTGACTTGACCATGTTGAGATGAGAGCTCTGTGGAGACCCTAGCATCTGCTGCAGGATTCTTTCTTTTTGCTCAACATAGTTGTGTATGACTGAGATTGGGTGTTTGAGGTCATTCTCAGGCTGCACAATGAATTTGGGACCAACCAGAAACCCCCCTGATGGTGGATAAGAATCTACCTGTACTTCTCAACAGACACTGAAGTTGCACGCCTAAGACTTTTGCACAGTGCTGTACATGTTTTATGTCTTATTATAGTCGTGTTTGTGCATTCCTCATCAGCAATGAACTTTCCATCAGTAACAGCAAAACCCATTACGCTGAAAGAGGAAAAATAACACTGACATTGTATTATATTATACATCAATGTGACTGATTTACCCCGTTCCCCAGAAAGCCCCCATCGCCGCACTGACAACGGATTCTTCCATTCTTACAAGTGAACTAGATATTCCTACTTAAATACCTGGTGTGTTACCGCAAATAGCTCCACCGCCTGTTTTAGAAAGGTGGCCTTATCTCACAGCCATCGCACATAAAAAATATGGACATATCATCCAACAGCACCCTGTTAGCACCAGCTCCTCTCCATCTGATCAGCAGATTTAAACAAAGGCAGTTACTTCCATAAAGTCAAACAAAACAGGAATAAGGCAAACCAGCTGAGATGGAAATCTCTTACTGGACCGTGGAGCTTTAAATTGCAGCACTATATCTGGTTTCTCTCTTTTTTCACCCCTGCTTAGCAGAGCCATATGTTTGGATAGATTAAGGAAATGAGGCTCTATGATTTTTTTAAGCATGGTTAGGATATTAATTATTTCACAGCGTGTAACATCAGCACGGGAGGAGCGCTGGCCTGGTGCGGCGGTTTTTTCGGGGGTTAGGCCTTTTCGCTTCCAGCATGATGTCACTCCGGTAACCTAAGAGGAAACAACGGCAAGGCGGTGGTTTTTGTAGAGAAGAGACGGCTTGAAAGATTTACGCAAAAAAAAAAAAAAAAAAAAAAAAAAACACTCAATCTCGGGACAGGTGAGAAGGCTGTGACGGGCAGGATGGGATGAACCTGGGCGGTTTCCTTTTTATCGTCCAAAAAACACCCGAAAAGCCGTAGAAGCCATTTCTTCATACCCTCCCAGTATTACTCACGGTCTTCACACTGTATGGTGTGTCACCTCATAATAACCTGTTAACATACTGCTGTTAAGATTAATGAACCCCTTCGGAAATGTCCAGTGATTCATTTGCTGGATATGGGGTATTTTTTAATGCTGATATAATGTACGCCTTAAAAGCGAATTAGAGACACCTGCGGGGAGACCGCCCCTCGCCCTGGAGCTGCGTCCCTCTGATGCACATGCGACCGCACGGGGGGTTCTTCATCTGGAAATGCAATAAACCTTCGTATGTACTGGGAAATTTGAAGTCGATTAAGTTGACGTGGAGCGCATGGCAGGGTGATAAATCATTCACCGGGATCCATCAGCCATCCGCTGCAACCGGTGCGGTTTCCGTCCGACTTTGATATTTCGGCGATCTCCGCAGTTGCTTCCCAGCGACCAAAGGGTAATGCTCAACACGTTTACATGTGAGTGCTCGGTTAAAGATACGGTCATGTTTATTCAGATACACAAACTCTGTGAAATAAAGTTCACATGTGAAAACCAGAAAGCCATAACACGTGTCATTTTGATCAGTGGGGCTCTATTCATAGTAACACTTACAGCATTTACTCATTACGCTTCATTTTAACAATATTCACAGCTGATCTTGGTTTGGGTTAGACGGGGTCCTGTCAACTGCTTTGCGAGTGTGTGTGTGTGTGTGTGTGTGTGTGTGTGTGCGTGTGCGTGTGTGTGTGTAAACATGCATATATGTTCGTATACGTGTTTTTGTATGTTTCCCAAGACATAGAATAAACACATAAACACACCCAGCATTTGTTGAGTCAGTGCAATGGTTTAGTGTGCAGTTTTTTAAGAAAATACTTTGATTTCCTGATTCAGAGCAGCAATTTCAAGAGAAAGATGGAACTAGGATGACTTATAAATTATATTTGAATAACCTGTATTTTCATTTTTAGCAACTCCAATAGAGCCGGACTGCGCATCCAAAACACTCACTGTGTCAAATACACCTTTTTTATTGTTGTAAAATATCTTGTGGTACCTCTTTCCCTAAGACTGAAAGATGTGAATGGACTTACCTGCACATATACATACCTGTTCAGTTGTGTATGAATAATGCCTTAATAATACTAGTATAATACTTATGCTATATATATATATATATATATATATATATATATATATAATACTTATAATACTATTATAATACTTAATATACCCACTGGGGCCTTGGGTGGTGTAGTAGTCAAAGCTCTTTCAGTAAAAGTCATCTAGCGGTATACATAGGTAAATCACTGTGAGTAGTTTAATGCAGAAACCTGTAATTGTAAGATGGCATCAGCTAAATAACTGCAAATAAAATAAAAATATTTACTACACTGTAAATCTTCTAGCGGTACAGTATTAAAGGAAACTAACAGGTGCTACATAAAGATCTCTGATACTGACATGCATCACATCTTGAACCCCAGATGAGTTCACTCATGTTTTCTATCGGTCAGCGGTGTGGGGTAACTATTCAGGTGACGTACGGCATTTGCGATTCGAACGCATTCGGCAGAAGGAGCGGCCTTGACCAAAAAAGGCATTAAATCTTACCAGTTACGGTAAGCAGCCAGCTATGGATTGTGAGAAATAGACTGAACTGTCTGTGTCAGAGTGCTGGAGCCATGATGAACAAAATCCGGTGAATCGGGGCGTCAGATGCGTCGTCCCGAAGAAGGTCTGGCTGACCACAACTAACCAGAGAAGAGTCGGCCGGTTCCCAGTGTTCTGCCTTTCAATTTAAACTAACACTTGGCCGTCGTAGTTAAAACAACGCGAGTAACCAGTGAATAACCAATAAGGGAAATGTGATAATGTTGGTGGTAAAGTGTGGAATAAATTATGAGGTCCATAGGTGTGATGAAAGACAGAAATTTCCAGATTGTTCTGTAGGGGCCTGGTGACCTATGTTCTTTTTATCTTTTGTGTCTATATGATTTTTGTCACGCTAAGTTTGGAAACGGCCACGATAGTTTGCATGAACCGTATCGAGCGGTCACGTTCTGCAGACTAATGGTTTGTATGGATCCGACGTGAAGAATGTTCCTGCGCACGTGGCAGACTTTGAAACCTTGAGGTGTTGAAGGGAAGTACTGTGAGAGGAGGTACCTTGAGGCTTAAATTGATTTCTGCTGTGCCTAATAAAGTTTCACGTCGTGTAAATTTGATTTGCAATGTTTTCTTCCGTGAAAGGGAGGCTCTTGGTGACAGTTACCGTGTTTCTCTTGGGGTAGATGAATACATCGTGCACGTAAAACCCAAGGTCGCTGAAGATATAGGAAAGCTGAAAAGTGTTGAATCAACTTTTGCATGAACATTGGGTCATCGCTGTAGCGGCCTCACAGGGGGTCGGGTGAAATAATTCTGAACATATTGGCCGCTCTTCCATTTGACTTATTTAAGCCATCAAATACAGTAATAGTTTACTAGAGTTTCATACTCTTGTTGTAATATTGACTTGTGACCTTTTTTGACGTTGACTTTTTAGAGAAACAAGATTGTCAACAAATATACGTACCACCGATAATGATCTCCATCTCCTGTTCCGAAAAGCCCAAGCTTCTTTACCAAAAACTGAACGGTGACCTCATCCGCCCATCACCTGCTAAGTCGCTGTTTTGGCAGTGCTGCTGAAAAGCAATTCTGTAAAGTGGTTGAAGGTGCAGACTGGCCCAGTGTGACAACAAAGGTGACAGTAGCTACCTTAGGTGGGGGATCCTAACTGTGATTCGTGGACTGAGTTTGCCTTTGTCCTCGGCGGCAGAGCGAACGGGCGTGGCTGTTTTGCTTGGGGAGTTTATACAGCACTCTCATATCCCTCAGCCTGTCAGCACATCTCTCCTCCCTGCCCCAGACACACATTATTTATGGACATGCAATTTTGTCAGAAGGCTGATAAAAGGCTTGCTATTATGTGGTGAAAGATATCTGAGCACCCCATAACACATTCTTTTTGGTTCTTTTGACATTTTCCTCAATTGGGGGTTTATAAAACTTGACTTGTTTCATAAATATTTATCACGGGTCAATGAAAAGGAACCAGCATGCCCCGATGCCCACACTTCACCCCCTCCCCCCATAGCAGGACGCCCGAGTCTCTTTCATCTGAACATGGCCTGGAGGTATCGGTGGATAGAAAGCAATGCGTGTTCTGGGACTGCGTGTGCAGCGAGTGCGAGGGAGCTGAAACACTCGCCACGTTCAGCACCGACCGCTCGAGAAGGATAAGCAGCATCCTTCTGCTGCCACGAGGACAAAGTCAGAGAAGCGACAGCTGGTATCAATCTAGGAATTTTTGACATGTAAACGAAAGTTTTTCCTTCTCAAAATGTTAATGATCAATAGAGCAATATTTTAATGCCATAATCCTCCATGTTTATACAGGACAGAATACATAACTGTTCCTTGCTTTTTGTTGTTTATGAAAATACGCGGCTCACGTGTTTTTGACGTTTTCTCGTGTATCGGCAGAAATGTCAAACTTTGAAATGATGAATCGGGGTAAGAGAAAATAAACATTGTGCAAACAGAGTTCAGATGAAGGATAGGCCTGTGAATGGACATTATATCCGTCTATTTTTCGCATACGTTCCCTGCCAGCGATGAAAGCATGTCTGTCTTTTTCATTACTGCAACACTTTTTAGTGGCGTTTCACATCCTAGACTCGTAAAATATTTATTTTGGATTCCACAGCAAACTGATGTCTTCAAAAACAGGAGGTGGTGACACTGTTTTTGTGAGTTACGGAGTAAAGGAATACAATCTGAAATGAATGCAAAAAGGAGAAGCAAAGACTAGGCGGATTTTGCAGCACTGGGGCGGATCTGACTGTGGCGCGATGTCTGTGCAACATGGCGTTTTGAAAACTAGCCTGTTTGCCATTTTATGGTGAAACCTCATGAAAGCAGCACAAAGCCAGCTTTGTCGTGTTTGGCTTCCCGGCAGCCAAAGCAAATACCGGTTGTCAGCTGAGAGATGCAAATGTACATGTTTCTCACATTCTCTGTTTGGTTCAGAAAGAATCTCATTCATAAAAATGATGTGCAAAATTGTACCAATTCCCAGAAAAATACACGTTTTTTCTGATTCTCTAATTCTGTTTCTGCATTATAGACTTCATGAGACCGTTACAGAATTCATGGCGCTGAAAAACAAAATAAAGCTAAATTATTTTTTTTTTTAAAAACAGTCAAAATGACCTACCGAAGAGTATGAATACCTGCAGCACAAGCAATTTTTCCTTATATTTCATCACAAAACTGTCAGAAAGTAGCATAGAAGTGCTGAACAGAGATGTGCAAACTGAAGGGTGCTGTTTCAAGTTCAGGGATGTGTCTTGAGGCTCAAAGATAAACGCAGCAGAAGATGCGGAGATAGTTTCTGTCTCCGAGGACTAAGCTGGCATAAGGGTTTATTCCGAAGCTGCTGTTTAAAGGCTGGGGAGGCTACGGGGAAACACGAACAAACCAGATGTGATTCCGCAACATCGGGGGGCTTTGGACAACTGCACGCTTTCAAATATATGAAGACGCAACATCATTTGGGGGGGTGGAAGGAGAAAAGAAGCCTGGAGCAACTGCGATGATGGAGATGAGACACGCAAACCCCCACATGTCCAGCCATCAGCAGTTCCTGCGCGCTGCGCACTAATCGGCCCGCTGTGGGTTTCCGTAAACATGCCACGTGCATATTTTAACTGATAAATTGTTCCGTGTTGGAACACGGAAGTACGGGGAGAGCGGGCTGGGCCAATCAATCATTTATTTTTGTTTGATTTTCCAAGCCGGATAGTTTGTACATTGACATTTTCAATAAAAAAGCAAATCAGAATAATACTTCATGAAAAGAAGAAAAAAATAGGGGGGACAGCATCGCAGAATTGTGGAAACCCAAACCCATCACCGTAGGCAAGAAGGTCCCTGGGGGCAGAGTACGAATGGAAAATCTTTAAACCATTATATCGAACAGTTTTTGGAATAAAACAGGCCCCCCGTAATCACCTTTTATTCCTTTTCTTTGTTTAAAAGCAAAGCGGGCCTTGACATTGTCAGATGTTGGGCATCGTAAAAATGATTTCCTTTTACTAACAAGGTTGGTGTGACCCCCCCCCCCCCCACCGGGCGTGATGTGAAGATGACTTAATTTTGCCAGGGAGGGACAGGAAGAAGCCAGTGGGCAAGGCAGCCAGGTGCTTCCTAAACACCTCGCCATAAAGCAGCAAAGCAGTACAGCGAAACACTTGGCTGTACAGACAATCCCCCCCCCCCCCAGCTGGAACCCTCTAAGGAAAGAACATGCCAGCCTTTTTTTTTTTTTCAAATGTAACACTGGTCTACAAGTATAACTCAAATGAAATTAGGAATCATTATTTATATTTATTATATTATAAATGTAAAGTGTTTATACAAAGGTGGGAAAACAAGTGTGTGCGGGTGTGTGTGAACCCTACGTTTACCGAGAAATTAACCTTTTGCTGGTTTATTATGTAACCAAAGCCGCTTCTTTGTATAATCCAGCTTCTAACTCCAGCAAACCCTATAGAAAGAGAAAACAATAAAACTGTATAATACTCAGGATTGGCACGACCCCCTATAATGCTGTTACCACACTCATTTCAGCCCTTTGAATAATTTGTCGTAAAAATAAACAAAAATATTTTGAAACCAATTTTTAGAATTTCGTATTTATGTATAAACTACAGCTTTTGTGTTTATTCACTGTTATTAAAAAGATAACTCAGTTTCAAGCTCCATTTATGCAATGGACTGTATTGAAGACCTCTGTTTGCTCTTTAACTGTGTTGGCGATAACCGGCTTATTGGTGCACTGCAAAACACCACGCTGTACCCCTTATACCGCTGAACACTGGCTTAAAGGACAAGCACACATTCAAATTCAGACAAAAAATGTTCCTGAAGAACAAGAAAGGTTAAAGCATCCAAGGATAAATTTGATACATAATAAGAGTCCCTTAGGGTGCAGAAAACCTGCCTGCCTGCTGGGTCCTATTGAAACTTCATTAACCAAAGCGAATCATTTGTCCTCCTGATTGGTTTATATTTAGCACCAAAGTGTGTGGGTATAAAAACACCCAAAGAGAAGTCAAACTGTGAGCACACAAATTCAACTTATGCTGACCTGGGGGTTGAGCACTGTGTAGGAGACCCTCTGAAAATCAGGCCGGTGGAAATTCAGTTCAATTCAATTCAATTTATTTTTATAGCGGCTTCTTCTCACACAGTGACTCGGAGCACTAAACAGTAGATTAGGATAATGGAACAAAGAAAAAAACTGTATCGTGAAGCTATAGATAAAAGGTTAAATGTTAATAAGAACAACGATACGGGGTTTAAACAGTAAGTCTGTTGGCAACTGAGGAGAGGAAAACAAAACAAAAAAAAACTCCCAACCAGGAGGCAGGGGAGAAAAACAAACCTCTGGGGGTCCGAGTGCCAGTGGCTGCCCCCCTTCTGGGCTTCTGCACATAGAAAATAGTGCCAGCACTAACAGCTAACAAAGGCTATACTAAGGAAAACACAGCACAGAACAGTGAAACTGAGTCAAGTGATGCTGATTTGCAGGTGAGCTGGTAACATCATCAATGCAGGGGGTCCTCAGCTCCCGGCAACAAGGATTGTTGGTCTCACCATTGGTCTCATCCTGCCTCGGTGGTGGGGTTCAACAATCTGTTCTTGTGGTTGAAAGAAGCTCGAGCAGAACAAGCGGGGGTCAGTATCTAAAGACATTAAAGACGACAGAATTAAACAGTGTCGGCGAGATGCAGAAGTGAAGCAGCAGGATTCAACATTACTTATGATGGAAATGCCAAAAAAAGAGGATTTTTAAGCAGTGATTTAAAGGCCGACACAAAGGTGACACATTTTTGTCATCACCAAGCAGACTATTCCAGAGCTCAGGTGCTCTATAACTAAAGTCACGTCCTCCTATTGTTTTCTTATTGATCGCAGATACTTTAAGATAAACAGCGTTTAATGATCGTAGGCAATGCTGTGGAACATAAAAGTCAATGATCTCACTGAGGTACATGGGACCAGTGCCATGTATGACCTTATAAGAGTAAGAATGTAAGAATCTACTGCAAACTTAACAAGAAACCGATGTAATGACCTAAGAACCGGTGTCATATGCTCGTACTTTTTGGTCCGAGTGACAATTCTAGGGGCAGCCGTCTGTATTAGCTGTAGTCTGGATATGGTCTGGTCTGGACAGCCTCATAGCAGAGCATTACAGTAATCGATCCTGATGGAAACAAAGGCGTGAACCAGCTTCTCAACATCCTGCCTACTTAGGAATCGCTGTAGTTTAGCAATATTTCTTAACTGAAGGAACCGGGATCTAGTCAAAAGAGTCAAAGGATATGTCAGTGTCTTATAGAACACAGTTTTTACACACTCGGTACACTTAAGTTAGTCCCTGTTACAGGCTGCAGCACCACCGCCCACCACGAGCACTTCAGTTTTACTCGTGTTAAGGGGCAGAAAATTATTGTCCATCCACTGCTGTATATCAGTAAAACAGTTTGCTAAACATACAACACGGGATGGATCGTTGGGCTTAAAGGAAACACATAACTGTATGAACAAAAGCTCACGTTGTGCTTACGGATGACATCACCCAGCGGCAGCATATAAAGGGAAAACAGGAACGGACCCAGAACAGAACTCTGAGGGACACCATGGTGGACTGTAGACATAAATGAAGGGAAGCCGTCATCAGATTTCTGTATGAACTGTTGACGGTTAGTGAGGTGGGAATGGAACCACTTAAGAACAGTGTCCATTAGATCAACTAGAGATTCAACTGTACTGAGTAAGATATTGTGGTCAACAGTATCAAACGCAGCACTCGAGTCCAGCAACATTATGGCTGAGGTACGACCAGCATCAGACGATATAAGGGTATCTTTGACAACCCGACTTACAGCTGTTTCAGTGCTGTGACCACTGCAAAAACCTGTCTGAAATTTTTCACGTTATGATACTTGAGGAAACTTTAAAGCTGCGCAGCTACAACCTTTTCCAGGATTTTAGATAAAATGGCAGATTAGAGATAGGTCTACAAACAACTGGCTCATTACAGTCAAGGTCAGGCTTTTTTTAACAACGGTCTAATAACAGTGACTTTAAAGGCGTTTAGAACATTACCATTAAGTAAAGAGGGATTTGTAATATTAGCGATCGGTTCGGCGAGAACGGAAATTGTGGCTTTGAGTAGCTTAGCAGGGACTGGATCTAAAGGACAGGTTGTAGATTTCATAGAAATCTTGCCCTGGGCCTCTGGTGGTTTCTGTCGTATTTCTCGTGGCACTCGAGCATGTGCATGCAGTTAAAAATAATAATAATACTTTCGAAAATTTCAAAACGGACGTTTATTCACACTCATGTTGCCGCAGGCAGCTGCAGGACGGCCTCATATGCTGCCCCTTCCCCCATCCGCCCACCCCCATGTGCACTTTCTGCCTTCCCTATTCAAATGGAGACTGGCAACCAGTCTTGTGGTCGCGTGGGCGGCTGGGGGGACTGAGTCCAAATTAACATTGATGGATGGCTTTAATTTAAACATCATACATGGTTTCTGAAAGATAACCCTTTTAAATCTCTTTTTTATGTGCTGGTACATGTGTGCCAGGATATGAGTGTTGAACTTATTATAAATGACAACTTGCTTACGAGGGGACCGTAAGTGTACCTCATCACATGGTATGTAGAAATAATAGCTCACATAAAAAAAATGCCCTGGATTCATGATGCTATGGTAGTATGCGTCGATGGCATCTGCACCTTGAGCGCAGTGTAAGTGAGGATGCATAACTCCCAAACTGACTGTTAAACTGAGATCCCCGGTGGGTCGGCCACTGGAGTTCCTGACTGCAATTCCTTTAGGAGACACCCGGCTGAGGAAGTCCTATCGTGCTCGTGACCCCAAAACTTTCCTGACGTGGGCAGATTCAAGGCGATGTGTATACCTCTCCCAAGGCCACCACAAGTCACACGCAGCTCTGTTCTCGGCTCAGCACCTATCTGAACCTTGGAAACCCAAGGCCACCGAAGAACACAAGGTGAACGCTCACAAAAAAAAAAAAACAGACACAAGATTCGCAGAACGTGGTGGCCGCAGCCCGACATGCTTTTGATGGATTTGGAGAATTAGTGTCCATAAATAAACAGATGGAGGAATGTAAAATCCAAATCGGGGAGATGACAAGCGGGCAGGAAGGGGGCCGCAGGGGCTCCGGGGGGTGCGTGGGCCGTGTGTTCCGCGCTGAAGGGTCTCTGGTGCACAGATCACACGAGCGGCGCCGCTTGCAAACGCGCGCCACAAAGGGGTACGCCGGGAATGCGGTTGGCTGAAACAAAACAAGGCAGCCGGGAGTTTACATCTGAACCAAACCCACAGCGCAGGATGGGCAAGACCCACAAAAGAGACTTTGTGTAGGAAACAGGCTGTGTATGGGAAACTGGACCTGCGCCGCCGCAAGGCAACCCACCAGTTTCAGAGTGGAGCTCGGGGAATAGCACTTGTGACATGTGAGCACAGGGACCCGGTGAATTCTGAAGCTGTGTATTTTTGTTTGAAAAGTGTGCAAATGTCACACGCTTTTAGGTAAAATTAATTCTTGACACAAGGCGGGGGACCCGGGCCGTGCTGATCTCGAGTTCATGAAAAAGCGTGCGGGGGTCTCCCTCCTGAAACATCTCAGCTGGATATAAGATGTTTCACAAACACAACTTGCAGTCACGTATATTTTGCAGCTAAAAGTAAATATGTCACTTTTATATGTGATTTATTACCTGGCTGCCTTAATATTCCGCAGGAGAGAACTTTAGCAATGAGCTGAATCAAGGTGAGTGCCAGCTGAGAAAAGAATGTGAAAATGAAATACAAAAGTAAAACCTTTAAAAAAGAAACATGGAAATAAATTAAGGGAAAATGGAACATCTCCAGGAAATGTAAAAGGTAGACCTGTTTGGCAGGGAGGTAAATATGACAGGGAGATGATGATGATCTAAGAAGTTCGATGTAGATCAAAAATAAGAAAAATATTTGAAGACACTTCTGTTCTTGAGGGACATTCAGTTTGTACAACGTTAAGCTCAAGGTTTGAATTTATTAACATTTCAAGGGGCGGCATGATGTCTCAGTCAATAGCGCTGCTGCATTACTGGACCTGGGCTGACCAGGCGTGGATTCCATTCCAGCTCAGTCTGTGTGCAGTTTATGTGTTTTCTCCCCCTGGTGCTCCGGTTTCCTCCCAGAGGTCAAAGATAAAGCAACACGTTTGAGTCTGCTGGTTGAAAGACGGCTGTTCCAGCCTTATCCCGGAAGTGCAGGGAACGGCCGTCCGGCACAGGGTAGACTCTCACACACAACCAAGGATCTCCAGTTAGCCTCAAACACCTGTGTTCAAACCGTGGCAGTAAACCCACACAACCATGTAGAGAACACGCAAGTTCAGGCCAGAATGACTTGGACTTCAACCTATGCTTGAATAGGAGTGAGGCATCAGCACCACCTGCTACTGCCAGATACAGAAACTGTTTCTTGCAAAACTACATTTCAAAGATCGAAAGTAAAAATGTCACTCATTTTAGTTTCCCAGCCAATGCTGGTCTCTACCTGAGGGTCAGGACTGCACCCAAAAAAAAAAAAAAAAAAAACAAAAAAATGAAATTTAGGACATAGATTTGTTGTCAACGTGGTTCAGCACTGGGTTACGTCAGTTGAAAATTAATTTATGATAGGTTTTGGGTTTTAGGTCCAGCGCAACAAAATGACAGACAAGAAAGCAAGCTGTTCAAACACCTGACTGGAGTCGCAGCATTCCACCCTCGCTGTGCCACGGAAGCAAAGCTCCACACGGCGATGCCACAATGCCTCATTTATTCATTTGCTGTGGCCCTGCTTCCCTCCACGCCGGCAGTGCCTGACCGGCAGGGACTGTTTTATCAGGATGTTCAGAGACAAATATTTTTCTAAATATTCACATGAAGAGAAAAGCCAGCACAGCCTTACAAAGCACATACTCTGGCTGGAGAAAGAGATCTTTTGCTTTTATTTGGTTTCTAACAACGTGCCACATGCGACACCAGCCGCCGGCTTGCCGGTGACTGAAAAGCTGTCCTGCACGGATGGCACAATGGAACTGGCTGGCAATAATCTATTTTTGTCCTCATTAAGAGGGTCTTTCTCGGAATCGGTGCTTTGTTACGGACGTTTCGGGTGCCGTGAGCCTGCAGTGGCATCCGCAGGGATGGAGCAAACCTCAGCAGCTTGTTTTACGGGAAACCTTTTTATCCAGAATACTACCCATGTACTGTAAAGGCAGTAAACCTTGGTGCAAATGCTACATGGATGCTCGCATGGCTGTCCGAGCTCTGAAGTCATCAACATAACAATTAGCTGAGATTTATTTTTTGTGGCTTCTTTTCAAAGCTTTATTTTCTGAGTAACTGTTAGTCTAACCAGGGTAATATTCTGTTGGTATGTACTGGTTTCTCGGTGTTTGCTCCAAATTTCCATGACTCTTGACTAGAGAAGCATGTTTTTATTTTGATGAATGAATGGATATTGCATTCGGTTCATTAGCATAGTTACTTATTTAGTCAAAAACAGTTTGAGATGGTGATGACAGGCGCGTGTTTCAGTTCTTCCAGTATAAATCCACGTGACTGGAGAAATGTTCACAGTTTCCAGTGTAACTTCAACAATGAAAGCAAAGTTTTTTTGTCAGCGTGAACATGAAGGCAATGTGTGTGATGAAGAACAGCTAAATGCCATGGGGGGGGGGGGGGTTGTGCAATGAATGTGGACCTTTTAAANCCTGGGGGGGGGGGGGGGGCGGGGGGGGGGGGGGGGGGGGGGGGGGGGGGGGGGGGTTGTGCAATGAATGTGGACCTTTTAAAAACTTAATTTCACCCGCTGTGTTTTTATATAAACAGGGTTTCATAACACAGATTTAAAACAGGACAGATCAGTTAAAATTAGCTGGCAGAATGAGAATTCCAAGAGAAAAAAACATAAACATGCATGAAATTTGCGTGAAACTTTTTTCCATCTTAGGGTTTTTCACTGAGGATAGGTGTTGGACGGAACTCTTCAGAACTTCTACAAACACAAAGGAGTTCTCTTTGACAGCGTGACGGAAACACAGCTGGCGACAGTATTTAGGCTGTAGTGGAGGAGATGAGGGCACACAGCCACATCCCCCTGTGTATCTAGAAATCAACAAGAAACAAGAAGAACACAGTCGAAATCGTGGGATGCTTCCCTTCTTGCTTAGCAGCCGATACTTGTTTAGAGCTTCTTGATCACAAGATGACCGCATATTGTACTGAACCGGGCTCCTAGTGCAGAAAAGCCAACAGTTGGGTTTCAGATTTAGTGCCCTTTTCCAGACCTGATGTTTTCCACTGCTTTCATGTCTTCTTTCAACACCAGATCCAAAACAGTTTCCCGTGCTTTTGATATGGAGTCAGCGCATGCAGAATGATAAATTGTTGTGGCCCCCAGAGTGTTAATGAATAAGCAACGGAATCCAGCAAAAAAAAAAAAAAATACACAAGAGAAGAGAAGTCCACCCATTTCTTGAAATGCAGCTCAGTCTGAGACTGGATATCAAGAGTTCAGCACAAGACTTTCTAAGAGGAGCACCGGCAACATTTGGATTTCATCAGTGCGAACAGCAAAAAAGTGAGGCGCAAAACAATATTGTTTTTATTATTTCCAACTGACAGACTCGTGAGCGATGTTTAATTGAAGCCAGGCGCAGGCTTTGAGAGTTCGACTTGACTTTGATGCCTTCACGAGCTTGGAGAAGAAAGCAAGCTTGTATACTTCCTCTCATAGAGCTACTGACACCAAAACACCATGTGGGGGTCATGGAGCTATGCTGAGGACAGGAGAAGGGAGAAAGACTACAATCACCATGTGCTTGTACAGCAAAACCATGCTGTACCACAGAGATCCATGGCAATGGAGGAGGCACCTTTAGTGGGGTGGAGAGAAGCATGGGTGTCGCATTTCGGCTATACATTTTCACAGTATATCCAAGACCCTAAGTAGAAACTGAGCAGCTCCCTAGCAGCGTTACTGGTGAAATCAGATGATTGTTCCATATTTTCTCCAGCACACACTGCAGTTGTTTGAGTCTGTGGATCCGTCGTTAAGTTCATTCAGAGCAGAAGACACCTATTAGATGCATGTGAACCGCAAGGGCGTGATGATTTAGAAGCTTTGGAGAAAATGTCACATTAGGGAGGAGGGTAAGTTATGGTTCCCTTATACCTTGGGGATACATACTTTTGGACACATCATGTCAAGATCTAGTCTTCTTGACTGAAACACTTGGGGAAGTCAAAGGACGGGAGTAGGATGCCAAATAACCAGATGGATGGAGTCAATCATAGTGACAATAGACACTCCCATTTGAACCCAAAGGACACAAGGGGAGACCAGAACGATCTGGAGGTGCTTTATATGGTCATCGAGAGTCGAAATCAACTCCATGACATCTAACAATAACAACTACAACAGGAGGAGCAACAACAACGATGCATTTAGTTATTTTTTTAAAGGGTTATTGACCCTAGAATTCACAAACCTACAGTTGGAACTGGTCAAGATAAACACTAGTTTTTCCTCACTGAGAAATAAAGTCTCCACCACATGTTAAGCAAATAAAGCTGCAGTGTTCAGGTAAGGTGCGTACACCTGGCTAGTTCTGACATGCCACCCACAGGAGACGTAACTCTGCAGGGGTTTCTCCTCAACGCTGGCAGTCGACCTGTCTTTTTTTTTGCCTGTCAAAAGTTCGACTTTCCAGGAAATTTGTAAAGCGCTGCATCAAAACAAGAGAGCACATTTGTGTAAAAAATAAAACCTTGTTGACGCTTTTTCTGTGGCCGCTAAATCATTCAGAACCGCACTTGTCTCGCCCAATACTGTCATACATCTGCAGCATTTGGAAGACAAAGACAAGTCCAGAAAAACAGTCCCTGAGCACCTGCCAAGAGTTTGACCCGGGTCAAAAAATGTCACCAATAGACTATTTTTTCCGTCTTGTGTGACATCAAAGGCATCTCATCGGTATTTATTTCTGCCGCTGAACGGCCGAGCAGATCCCTGCGTGATGAATTGCGGTTGCTGATTTCATCTGGCCATGTTCTTCATCTTGCGAAGAAGATCAATCCGCCGGGCTCCTCGATGACATAAACAGTCTGTTCTGCGAACGCGAGGGGAAGTCACTCAAAGGCAGCAGCCGCAAGTGAATAAAACCCGAGGTGAGAATCAGTAGAAATAATGCTTGAAAAAAAATGTAAATACATATATGGTTTAGTTCAAATACCACACAAAAGGGAAGATCAGAGTGGGTTTTGTCGGGGCTGTGCTCTCCTTGTTTATACGGGATATAAGTTGTGTTTGGATCTCTTTTGCATGCAAAGTGGCAAGTCTTCTGCCCTGTAAACAGCGTGCTTCCTGGAGACACTTCTGAAGAGTGTGGCTTTCAGAAAAAACACCCAAAGAGATACAGGCTGAAAAAAAGTGCTTTGAGGAAGAAGTCTAAGAAAAAACTGCAAAAAAAAAAATCGGACAATTAAAAACACGCACGGCCTTTCTTTAAGGAACATTTTTTATTTGACATTTTACAGCACTTATAACCACGAATTATTTCTTTTTTAATTAGAATTTTCGTTCATTTTACTTTCATTCGCGTTGCACATCCAAAAGCAGACCATAAAACCTAACTGTACGTGTTTTTGATGTTATTTACTGTAACCGCCAATAAATCATTATTTGCACAAGGAAAACACGTTCATGGTTCCATAAAGAGACCGTGGTTGTGCTTTTGTAGGCAAATCTTGAAGCCGTATGTCGGCGTTGCCATAAATAATGACCGTTCATTCAAAAAAAGTGATTTAATAACTGCTTGTGTGATCTGTTCCGACAGATTTCTCAACTTTTCAGGACCAAATTTACTTCCCCAATTCTTACGCCAAACCGAAAAGCCTAGACTTTCTTAAGCCCATTCTGAGTCCACCTCGCACACTGTTTACACAGGTGCTCTTGGTAAATGTCATCCCCATATAGTAGTCAAATATCATCCCCGTGGTCCAATATCAGACATGCTGGAGATATTCTGCAGCGCTGGTTACCAAAGAGAGATGCTGCTAACTGCTGAAAGACCCATGTGTGAACTTCTGAACCGCAGGCTGGCCAGAACCCCACTGTGGAATAGGAAAGAGGTGGATCAAGTGTTTCACAGCTTTTCCCTCAAGAGTCACAGGTGGAGGAAAACATATACCTCTACGGTAAAAAAAGACCACCTTTGGCCACTTTTGGGTCCTCATCTGGGGATGCCTTCCCTGACGCAGGCTGGAGTTTGATGATGATCTCGGGGAAGGCTGAACTCTGCAGCGACGGCATTAGCAAGGGTTCGAGGTCTCGCTCGCGGGAATTTCGACAGCTGCGCAACACCCTGTTGCCTTAAATCAAAAGTGGATTTATTACTCCTTCAATATTTGTTTGTTTCCAGCATTCTTTTTACAGCACCTCAGCTATTTCGGACACCGTTCTGAGAAGAAACTCGCAGGTTTCAGTTGTGCTTCTCCTCACCCGTTCGCACCGTCGGAGAATTCACTGAAACAGCCCTCCGGCTCTTCTGCTCTCCCGTTCTTCACACGCGGCCTTCACTTTTACAGACGCAGAACGACGGCATCGCAAACAGCTCGCAAATCGCAGGGACGTGGCGGGAGTTTATTTTAGAAGCTCAAGCTATTCATTTTCACAAAGGGATCGTGATTTAAGGGTTACAGTTGGGTAACAAGATGATTCCTCTGCTCACGTTAAAACCGATGAATAATTTCCCCTTCGCCGACACTTTTTTAGGAAAAAAAAAAGTTCAAATCTTTATTATGTGGTCTTCATACGTTTTATTTAAAGAAAAGGGAGCTAGGTATAAGTGATTGATGGCGTTCCCGACAAAGTATAAATCTAAAGAGTAAAACTGGTGACTCTTCCCTCCTTTGAGAAAATCCAAGTACATGTTGCTGGGGCAGAAAATGACCCTTCAAACTATAGTAGCAAATCACAGCGAATCAACATTTCATCTGAATTCTTAAAACCACGACTGACACTCCCTTGAAGTGACCAGCAAGTGACCACTGCCAGCCCAAATGAAAAAAGAAAAACTATTCTCCGGAGTGTTCCGTACACATCTACCTCATATTTACACAGGTGCGTTACATTTCGGATCCATCCTGGAGCAGAGGAACAACTTTCTGCCGTTCTGGGTTTGGAAGGGAAAAGGGGGATTATGCTGGCTTAAAGGATCTTCAGGTCTCGAGGCCTGTCAGGTCAGCGTGTGCTCCCCGTGAAACAAGGACGCCCCCCGAGGACGATGGGATATCAGCCCGGGCTGGGAGTTTCGCCGAGCAGACGGACCCTGATAATGAATTGCACAACTGGACATCTGATCTCAGGTGTTGGCATTTTCTTGAAAAGGCTAACAGCTCACAAGTGCTCCCACTGGTTTCTGCTCATATTCCTACAGGCCACACAGTATTCCAGACGCTGTCTGGAAAAAGGTTTTTTAACTATTTAAAACTAGGTGTTTTCTTTTTGAATTAGCAAATAGGTGAGATGCCATGGAATGACAGACAAGGGCAGAAGAAGAAATCTAGGCACATTGCAGTAAAGGTGGCGTTCTCAATCTGCGCATCAAGAAAACACTGAATAACTTTTTCCCTCTTCATACAGTTTGAGAAGAAACCTTCAAAAAAATTCACGTTTTGTTGGTTGACAACTGATGTGAACTACGTTCCAAAGCGAGAATTATACCAAGCATTTTTTGTGTTGTCTTTTGATTAAAATACAAAAAATATATATATTTTGAAATGATACGTACTGAAACTAGTCTCATGTAAAGACGACATCATCTTGAAAGAAGGTTTTTTTTTTTACCACCTCAAAGATGCTCGATAGGTGGCAGTAATGGAGGATATACTGGTGTTGGGAAGAAAGTTGAGTTTAACACTTAAAAATTCCTGCCCAGACGTTCTTCACTTGACATTTAGAAGAATCGGCCAAGGTTGTCTAACTTTGAAAATGCTGGCTCACTTGTGGCAGTGCCTTAAGTTACCCGGAGACGGTCACAAGTCAGATGTCACAAATCTAGTTTGTCACGGTGAGGCAAAGGCCAGCAGACCTTTGGCCTCGTGTGACCTCTTGACAGATGCCACAGTGGTGCCCAGAAAGCAAAAATACATGTCGCGCATGGCGCAAAATACACATACATGATGCACATGAGGCAAACTATGGAATTTTTTTATATACATTCAAATATGACTCTGAATTTTCTTCTTATTGATTTTATTTCCTTTGTTAGCAAATAAATATTCTGTTTCGTTGTAACCATGTTACACTTATACTTTACGTCACTTTGTACTGCGGTAGTCAGTTTCCAGGCGGCGTACGAAAGCTTAACAGATGACAGCAGGCTAAAAAGCTCGCGGAGACACACAACCAGACGTGAGATTTCTCTTCAAACGCGAATCCGATAACACTGTTTGTTTTTACGCGTTCGGCGGCTGAAAGGTGAATTTATAAAGTTTAAACAAATACTGGATGTGACAGTGAAACGTGTTAGACGTTTCGTGTTCAGGAAAAGACCTGTCAGGACCAACCGGAAAGACCACAGCAGGTAGCAAGAGCATTTTGGAAAGTCTGAAGCGAACGACTACGAGAGGGTTTTAGCACAGACCTGGCAGCGCTTGGAAGACCAGACAGTATGGGATTAACAAAGCATGAAGCCAGTTTACTCGATCTGATTATTAGAACATAAATGTGCTCAGATGAGCAGGGATCCTCTTTAAATAAACAGCCTGCCCTTTGAAGTCCAGGTCATGATTCGGCGCTACGAATGCGGGTGTTTGAAGTGCGTAAGGTGGGCCTGAGCTGAGGAAGTCTGTCTCTTGAAGGTGAAAGCAAAGCTGAGCGATCCAGTCTGCTGTCAACCCCATTTCACAGGTGTGAGAGCATAAATGTGCTCAGACGGGTCAGACAGGTCCTGCGGATGACCAATAATAAGAGAAAGAGCGTGGGATGTCAACGGACGGACCCGTGGTCTAATCCGTGTAGCCTGGAAGCAAGCAACAGTGGTCCTCAAAAGCCACGCTCGATGCTGCGCTGCCTCAGCTCGAAACTGACTGGCGCCTTACAGTTTTGTGTGTACATCTTTTGCGTGTTCTATAAAAACCAGTATAAAAATTTAATATTGAGAACTTAACAATATCCAATTTCTATTTGACTTGCATGTGTTTGATGGTGTTCTAGCCATAATGGAAGGCTTGTTCTCTGGTCCGCATCCAGACATGGATCCAAGCCTTTTTTATTTGCATAAAAATGTGGACCACTGTCTCTGCTTTAACCGCATTACCATTATCTGTGTTCCACTCCATCCAGCCAATATCCCTCATGGTTAATACGGGTGGTTTCTGTTTGAAGATGAGGTTAGGGCTTGCATCTTCTGTCCAGGTTTTTACGTACCGGTCCAACGTGCAGAAAAGCTGTACGGCATCTGTCCGAAAAATTAAAAGCCCAAGCTCAGGCTTCACCTATTGCGTCCAAGCCTCTCGGAGATCATACTTTCCACCTGGGAAGCTGTGATTGCAAACATTCCATCTCATATCAGAAAGAATGAGCTTGGATTTGATCGCCGACATTGAAAGGAAAAAGTTCCTTTATACTGTACTTACTGACTGAAGACAGAGTGGATGAGATCATAAAAAAAGAATTTTCTCTGGATTATGATTTTTTTTTTCCAACAATTAGGCCTGAGAAACAAGTTTTCACCAAAGTCCTGCACAACTGAGCAATTTTTGAGAAAAACCAAAGTGGAATTGGGAGGCATTAGCTGGATTCCTGTTAAATTAAACTTGGCAGCTGATGGTGATAATATGTTGAGAAAGGAAAAAGGGACACTGGTGGGGTCTTGTTGTAAATTCCATATTAAATGTCTCCACTTCCTTGAACTTTGCTGGCCAGACCCGAAAAAAAAATTTAATCAGGCAAAATTCTCTTATTTAACCTTTTTTATTACTTATAACCTACCAGATCTTTGCTTATAGCCCAGCAGGGAATTCAAACGGCAGATGAGTCAAAGATGCTCAGATCAGATACCAAGAGAAGACGTTACAAAACAAGGAGGAGTAAACATCTTGTCTGGCACTGCGGCCCGATTGAAATGGCATTTGCAGAAAACCAGTAAGAAACCATATGCTCGTGCAGACGCACGAACAGATGTGTGAAGGACAATATCAAAAGGAAGAAAGTGCTTTTGGAGCACGGCCCAGTCCGGCTCGGACAAAGAGAGCTCGAGGTAATGAAAACTTCAGTAAGCTTAAGCAGGACCACAATATGAAGCTGGGTACAATTTCCACAAATGCATGCAAATTCTAACATTAAACTGCATCCTCTTGACATCATTTACAATTCGCCCGGCGCAACTCATTGAATTTTGCAGAACGCTTCACCTCAGTTTACAACATTCGCCACCGTCTTTTACTTAAGGTGCTTTAACATTATATACGTGAGACTCAAGTTAACCAACGGAGGACGGAAATGGCTGAAAGAGTCCCGCCGAGTTCGCGGGGCTTTGCTCAACTGTCTACCCAGAAGAAATACCGCGGAAGCCTCACGAGGCTGGAGCAAAGGGGACCTCTATGGACACAAAAACAAACTACATCTCAGTTACCATGTGGTGAGGAGCAGGGAGAAACAGCTTCCACAGACTGAGCAACAGACGCGGTAGTAAACATGTTTTGGAGGCCCGGTTGGTAATGAATGACTGTACTTCTTTATTGTACACATGGGGTAAACACCGCAATGCTGCACAGCAAAACACAAAGAGCAATACTTGTGCCTTTGTGTAGTACCTTTGAGACAGGCGTGACCTGCACTGTTTCTAATATTTTTCATGCATTTCGGATAATTGGGTTAAGCTTTTGCTTAGTAAGAGAGAATTGGAATCCAAATTCTGACACCATGGAAATAAACATCCTGGGCTAAGGACTAGCTTGGAGGTTCACAACCCTGCTTTTCTCACCATTATTCTTCGCAAAATGAGATCTTTCTCCTGTTTTTTTTTTTTTTTTTTAATGAAAAAGGGAAACAAATAAAGCAAGTTTGGTGTCCACATCGCTAAAGGCTCATAGGTCACGCTGTGTCATGTCGGCTGGGTTCAGTCCTTGCGTTGGTTCACAAGTAAAATACCGCTCGTGGATTCATGTGGCATTTTAAAAAAAAAAAAAAAAAAAAATTCCGGGAAGAAATTTTGTTTCTACAACTAGGGCTCTTGATTCAGTGACCATTTCAAATCCTTCACCTCGGAGGCTGAACTATGAGCTCACCGAATGTCTTCCAGCTACAACTTAAGGTCACCATCGTCTCTGAGGTCAACGATTGACAGTCGTCTCTGGTCCCCCCGGGCACCAGACCTGCCGCTCGGTGGGTCTCTGGCACAAGCCTGTCTCAAGAAGAGCCCGAAGGGTAAATGAAACTCAGAGATTAGTCCCTCCGTGTTGCATATTCTGACAAAAGGAAAAATAAGATTTGCTGCCAAAAACTCCCAAGTTTTGGGAGGAAAAACAGATGTTTTTAAAAAAGGACATAACTTTTCCCATGTGGGTTTAACGGCAGTAATGAAAAGTAATTGACACTGGGTAGTAGAGGCCAGAAGAGTTTTTGGAATTTAATATGAAGAACGTTCCCTTCAGGAACTCCAGCACCCTCTCCCGATAAACTTCCACCAGTCAAAAAATAAACACATATCGATACCTTGGGCCGTGTGCCGACATTTAAAGTCACCGTCTTGTCAGTTTATCTTTAGCTTGGCGAACCTTAAATAAGCGACTTCTCACAGCTGTAGTTTAAATGACATACGTAAAAAGTGCACAGCTTAGAAATCGCCATCAGAAGGATCATTATTTCTGACAATTCTGTGAGAAACATCCAGTCAAATTAACACGCGTGACTTAAGTTTACGTGCGCATGTTTGCATTATCCCTTGGCCTCCATCCATTCATTTGCCCTTCCTTATTCTACTGTTTATTATTCCATCTTAGCCTGGCTGATGAGCGAAAACACCCAGTAATGCAAACCCCCTATTTCTCATCGTGATGTTCTCTCATAGCCTCCACCAGTTCCAAGACACCCCAGCTGCATGAGTGCATCTGGACGTAAAACAACTAGTATAACACCACTTCTGGCAGGCAGGTTGTTGGGTTGGAGGAATCTGCTAAGAAAACAGAGGACCCCCCACTGAGGACCTCCATCTCTAGCCTATCTTTCCAGGGCCTGCATCATACTTAGAGAACATCTGAGACAGAGGAAGCGGGTGGTTCAGGAGAAAAAGAGATGGAATTGCACCACGGGACCTTTAACAGTCCCCGGGTGTTGAAATTGAACCCATACAAATGCTCATATATGTCCAGTGGTGCACAGCGTCCCACCTTAGGTCCCTGCCCTGACATTTACTGGCCATCAAAGACACACAAACTGCACTTGGTGTGCCTTGTTTTACCGCTTTTCTTGAACATTCCCTGGAGAACAGTGACATGCTTCTGGACTTGTTGAACGTACAGATGTGGACTTCCCTCCGGAACTACATCAATTGTTCCAAATTTGAGGACTGTGAAAACATCTCATTAGCTTCCCTTGACTCATCTCTATAAGAGCTCTCAGCTCATTGTAATAACCTCCAGAAAACATTTTGATTTCAATCGAGCAGTTATTAAATATTTTCCCCTCTTGTCAAAACATGGTGAAATCTACAACTCCTCGACGCGCATTAATCCTGCCGAGACAGAGCCAGAGAATCTCGTCTGCGGTTTGACTTTTACCAGACAGATGACATCTGCACTATTTGTCTGACCTGGGGTTTTGGAACAGTTTGGGCTACAACTGTCAAAGTTGTTGTGTCAGCGTGGTCCGTTCAACAAGGGGGGTTTTTAGTGATGCTCCATTTGTGTTTAATCCCCCAAATTTTGTGTTGCAATTCACCTGGTGAGAACAGATTATCTATGTCAGCGTGGGGCTTCCCTCATAGGAAGCAGATCAGGGGTTGCCAACAAGGGCTCAGATTTGTGTGACAAAATCACAGATCGAGTCAAAAGCAAGTTGAATGGTGTTCATAAGATAAGGCTAGCAAAGGTTTCAAGAAGGCACCGCATACCTATTTAGTCAGTTGCCCTTTAATGGCTTATTTGACTGGAGACCATCAAGAAGGACACATTTGTCCTGTGCTGGTAGTGGACAACAGTACTGGGAATGAAAGTGGGCTGCACTAAAAACGATAGATGCACTAGAAATCCAAATGATCCTTGAGGTTACAAGACATCTCAACAGTCGTTTCGGCCTCTTGCAGCGTTGACACCCCAGGAAGTTTCAAAAATCAAAGTGCATTCGACAAATGGAAGGAAAAGTCGGAAAGCCGCTAGATGACACGGTACGGCTTTGACTATAAGTTAGTTACCTGTAGGATTCCTGAGTCTTGGACAAAATCGCATTTTTTTGCCTCATTCTGCAAAACAAAGGAAAAACACGCTTTCAAGTCCATTTCTACACAGTAGGAGGCCGTCATGGGTTCTGTCATTTCCTGACGGACTTCCGTTAAACCCATCTTCTTCTTTTTTGTGCCTGGCATTGAGGTAGCTTGGTGAATTGCTCCACGAACTGAGTGAATTGGTATTAGACAGACCCAGGAAAGCCAATTACAGTGTGGTCAGGTCATATCCCTTCCTGGAAGTGATGGTCTTTTAAAGGCCTGACTCATACATCTTCAACATGTAAGAACAATCAAACAATAGTCTGCTTTGTAAGGCATTTACACTTGTTCTGGGAATTATGAGAGCACAAAAGTATGAGCAAGGTCACGTTTGGACTGTGGTGACGCTATAGAAAGGTCTGCAAAGCGGAAGTAGGTTGACTGCTATTCAGTTCCTGCGTAAAATGGATTATTATTAATGCCAGCTGCCGAACTAATTTCGGATCTATATTTATATGCTTGATTCTTCTCCTTTTTCAACCCAGCGTTATTTCCAAATCATATTGTTTCTCAGGAATGCGTTTGACTGTTGCATTACTGAGCCGCTCTCCTGTCGCAATGCACATAACCCTGCCACAGCTTGCAAGCAGCACCTTGAAGGCACCTGGAGGATGTGCAGCCTCCCAGTAAAGCAGCTGCGGCAGGAACTTCCACCATCCACGGCCCTTCCTTACTCTGGTTCTTTTTCACACCACCTGCAGTCCACACATTAGATGCCATTTTTTGCTGCCTTTGAAGATAGGGCTGACCATGCTGGTGGCTGGGGAAGAACCCAGGACAGTTTCAAACACTTGTTCCCAGGGTAGGTCATGTCTCTGCTCCATGAGGTATTTAAAAAGCACAAGTCACTGGTCAGGTGTACCAGCACCCCCCCCCCCCACCCCTTGCCCAGACCACAGGTGCCATAAACGCTCAACAAGAATTTGCACATGTTCCTTTCTGTCCCATATCAATAACCACAAGTCCACTGCAGGGTCACGGTGGTCCAGAACCTATCCCAGAAGTCATGGACGTGAGACAGGATACCTGCCACAAGGGTTACCAGCCAATTGCTCAGGTAAATCGCACACCTGTATACATGAGCAAAACTGCAAGCTGCTATGCCTGAAAACCATCAATTCAGCGAATGAAATTCAGGAAGGGTCAGCGTAGTGGAAAAGTTTGGAAGAGTAAAACTGGAAGCCAAAATGAAAAGTAAAAATAACACTGTAGAACTAATGATAGCAATATTATTTAAGCACAGGAGATAAACAGTTTATATAGATAGTAAATACTGTATGAATGTCCATAACTGAAGTGAATTAGGAAAACTGTGAGTCTTAAATGCCCTAAAACATATTTAAAACATCTAAACTGCCATGTTTTGAAACCCTGAATTCTCAGTCTGTAGGCAGTGGCTACTTAAACAGGTAACTAACTAACTAAACTAACTTCTCATTTCATTTTGCTCCGATGGATCTGGAGAACACTGACAAAAAAGAAACATCTCATGCTTAAGTATCGTTTGAGAGCGGTGAGAGTGCAGCTCTGCTTCTCAAAGACACGTCGTGCCGAGGCCAGCTGGAGATGAGCGCCGTTTCCCACTGTTCCACACGCCGTGATGATGTAAACAGAAGGAGTCTCATGCCAGCATGTCACGGTCCATTGAGATAAGCCCTTAATGTCATCGGCGTAAATTCACATCACACAAGTCGAGATCTCCCTCCTTTTTCTCTGGCTCAGGGTTCTAGGGAGGGGTCCTTCTGCCAGAGCAAATGAGACATGAGACTGACGGATGGAGAAGAACCAGAGCAAATGATTAATAGGGATTCTGTGAAAAACAAGTTCCACTGAAGCAGCGAGAGAATAAATTTTATTGGCTTTTTTCGTTTATTTTGACTTTGCTTTTTCCGTCATTCCCCGAGTTGTCCAATTATCCACAATTTCACGCGAGTTTTAGAATTTAAAGAGAGAAAACAGAAAAATTTCCAGCCTTTTTCTGCTCCATTTTGCAGATTTTCATCTCCAGCTTTGGCTGTACGGAACCACGTAGCACTGAAATGTCTACACAAAAACTGAGAGATGTTTCGCTATATATGCGTTTTCTCAGTCGGCATTAAGCGTGAGGGACCATGCTGGAGTAAAAAGTAAGGAAGATGAAACGTCTATACGTCAGCATTCAGTGAAGCCTCACAACAACAGCACTGTATTGTCAGAACACCTCCTGCGTTGTCGTTTCACAGTGGCGATGTTCTGTTGCAGCTCTCCGAGTCATTTTTCATAATAATTTACCGCATTTGTAAAAATTTCTGAAAGTTTTAAAAATATTTATTATCTATCAAATAGAGCATTTTCTGTGTTTATTTGCTGCTATTGAGGTGTAACTGTTCTATTTGGTATTATGCTGCACGTGTTTGAAACTCCATTTTTGCAGTATTACTGCATTAATGACATTTTATAGAGCTGTTTCTTTGCTATTGTTTTTTTTTCAGTAATAAACATCATGATTCATGGAACTGTGTGGCCTTCATTGCTGAACTTTGACTAAAGTCCTGACCTCTGGGTGAAGGGTGACCCATGCAGTCCTTGAGTCCCTGCTGTGCAAGAGGCTGTGGTATTACGTCTGTGGAGTGACTCAGCCTCTTGGCCACGGCATCACTGTTATCTCACTCAAAGAAACATCAGGGGGAAAGGATGTCCCTGAATTAGTCACTGCCTCTCCAGTTCTGGGAACGGAGGCTGCGGCCTCTCTACAAGGACCACCTCCTCTGCAGTAGTGGCTATATCCCCGGGACAGGCTTCCCACGCTGAGAAGATTGGTGTGGTGTTATGGTAGTATCAGATTCCAAGGTCCAGACCACAAAGCTCCAGAAGCATCCAGAGATGTCCCATGAACTTAGTTCTCTTCCCATACTCAAGTGGTTCAGGAGCATAAATGAGGAACAGGTGACACAATGTACAGAATTTTCAACTGCAACTCAATACAATTCCACATACAGTGCTGTGCAAAAGTCTTAGGCACCTGTGGGGAAAATGCTATAAAGCGAGGATGGTTCCAGAATACTTATTAATCAATAAACCTTCTAAAAAGTGCAGTAGCCAAAAAAACCCTCAATCGGATCAATATTTGGTGGGACCACCCTTTGTCTTTAAAACAGTATCAATTCTTTTATGCAAACTTGCATGCAGTTTAAGGTGGAGGTTGGTAGGTTCTTCCAAACATTTTGAGGAACTGGCCACAGTTCTTCTGCACACTTTGACTGTCTCTGCATGTCCTCCCAGACTGACTTGACCATGTTGAGATGAGGGGTCTGTGGGGACCATAGCATCTGTTGCAGGATTCCTTGTTTTTGCTCAAGATAGTTGTGTATGACTGAGATTGGGTGTTTGAGGTCATTCTGGACCAACCAGAAACCTCCCTGATGGTAGATAAGAATCTACCCGTACTTCTCAACAGACATTGAAGTTGCATGCCTAAGACTTTTGCACAGTACTGTATACACAGGAACTGTGAAACATGAGCTGAACAGGCAAGGAAGAACTTTGCAGATGCTGCAACAGTGGATCAGGACATGGTTGCAATGAAGAGCGACAGTAGAACTTACAGGAGGATGTGTCCTCTTGTATCTCCTCATGCCAATAGTCCAGCTGATGCCCACCATGGATTCAGGGCTTAGAATATCTAGACATGATTGCTCAGCAGAAGCCACTACTGTTCAATGGTTCCATATAAAGCTCTGCTATAAAGCAACGATGGCTCATGGGTAATTTAGGCCAGCTGTCACTGACAGGGTCAGCGAATAGCTTGTCACATCTAAGGTCTAAGGAAAGTTTTATGGGAATGTTTTCATCTCCAAGGTCAGTAATAATTAGCATGCAGCTGGATGGGCGCAAGTTCTGCGAATTATGGGGGATCGTGAACTATGAACTTTTCGCTACTGCAGTTGAATTAATAAGCCATTATTATTCAGGGTGGTAGATGATAGAGCTTTGTTTACCTCTCACAATTTGCTACTAATAACCTTGTATGGTTGCCAGCATGAACTCAGAATTACTTCTCGAGAACAAAAATTCAGTTCCTTATACGCTAAGTTTGTAATTTATTATGTATATCTGTTTTGTAGCATGTTATTCCTCCTTTGGTCGTCACAACAGCATGGATTCGTTCAGCATCCTAAAAGATGCTGGTCGTGTTGTGCAGGAATTTTGTACCATGTGGAAATGATTGTGTTGGGTAGTTGCTGCAAATTGGACGGCTGCACAGCCTTACTGCAAACAGCCGTTTGCACCTCGTCCCAAAGATGGCTTGAGACCTGGGGAATGTGCAGGGTACAGAAGCAAGGAAAACTCGCTGTCTTGTTCCTGGAATCATTCAGTGACGATATGTGCCTTGTGACACGGTGCATTGTCATGCTGGAAGTGTCCATCTGAGTGCAATAAACTGTAGCCACGAATGGAAGAATGTGGTCAGCAGACCTGTTCAGATATGCTGTGCCATTTGGAGATTCTTCAGGGGGTATCAGGTTCCCTCATGTGTGTAACATTCCCCTTGCCATCACATTGTCAACACTGGTCTGTGCTGTTAACAACAAACAGGAAGCCTCCGTGGGACCATGCAGCTTACACCAAATTTTGATCCTTCCATCACCATGAAGAACCTGGCTTCATCTGATCAGGCAAAAATTGTAGCCACTTCTTAACAGTTGATGCTCCTGTGTCCACTGGAGATGCACTTTTGTTATTTGCTGACAACATTTTTAAACTTCAACACGGTCTTCAGCTGTGGTAGCCCATTGGAGACAAAGCTGAGGAAGTGGTGCATTCTGAGATGACATTCTGTTCACCAGTGTCAAATTCAAATGTGATTTGTCTAGTTGTGGCCCATCTGTTTGCAATGTTCTTGCCATTCTCCTTTGTCCCCTGTGATACAGAAATTGTTTTCATCTGTAGGATCGCCGATCCTTCTTGTTTTTTCACACTATTTTCCATAAACTCCTGAAATGCTTGTGTGAAAAACCCTAGTTGGCAGTCGTTTGGAAGATGCTAGAGCCACACCCAGAACCAACCATCATACCAAGTTCAGAGTCAACAAGATCACTGGCTTTGCCAATTCTAATGCCCAGTTGAACATTGACTGATGCTGGAAATGCTGGTCCAGCTGATTTATTCCCCTCACCAAAGTAGATGTTATGATTTGTTGGAATATGCAAAGGAAGGTGTGGGGGGTGTACTTATTAAACTGGCATCTCAGTCTTACAAAAGCATATTCCCATTTCTTCTTCTTCTTACTTTGGCCTTTGCGTGAAAGAGAAGCCGTTTCTTGAACATGCTTTTTAGATCCTCTATCAGACTCTTTTTTTCCCTGTAACTGCTATTTGTTACTGAATGTAGCTACTGTATAAACAGGGTTCGCAATATATTCCACAGAAAACCATCTACTTCATCAGCAAGTTCAAGAAACGGCTTCTCTTTCACGCAAAGACCAAAGTCTTCATTGCCTGACTCCAGTTTCCATTGTAAGCCTAAAACAGGGAAACTTACAGTCCATAAACAACATGCAGAGTGTCTTTCAAAGTGACCTGGCTTTTTCCCTCAACTTGCCAATAACTATTACATGTCTACATTTGTTTGGGTAGGATGCACTTCCAAGCTCTTCTTTGTGTGGGACACTTTTCACAAGTCATACTTGTTTCTATAGAACAGTTTTTTTTTTTTTTAATCTGTCGCACACAGAGAAATAGATGTTCCGAATGAGACAGTCGAGATCCAGCGTAAATTTTTTATGCCTCCTCGTATTTACAGATTTAACTATTAGATTGTGAAGATCAACTAGAAATATATGAAAAAAGTGTAACAATATGCAATGTCAGTCATCGTGAAGTGCCTGGACCAGCAGTGTGCTGAAAGAAGATTGTTGGGCACTTTTAAATGGGGACATTTAAGTACATTTTACCTTTTATTCTGGCCAATACCATGGAAAGGTCAAACAAATCTGGTCAGTGATCAATGACCTCAAGCAAGTATAAATTAAATAGTGAATCTTTTAAAGAATTCCCCTGGTAGCAATAGAAATTGAGTAATTCCAAATTGGCTACCAATAAAGGCAAAATTTTTATTTTATTTTTTTTCCAGTAATTGATTCTTTTTCAGCTTGAGAATACAGTGGGTTTTTCATGGCCACATCTGGTTGTGATTTCTTTAAGTCATACATCTGGGCCTGGCACCTGATGCGGGGAAGCAAGCGGGTTGGAAATATCGGGATACTGTTATTAATACTTTCCAGTGAAGCAGACCCAGGTGCAAAAGCTGGCAAGGCAATGTCAGATAACCAGCCCCCTCTGCTTTGAAATGCTGCGGAAACCCTTCAAACGGCCAAGCAGTCGCAGCCACCAAGTCGGCCTCTGCAGAAACAGTAGCAGCTGTGCGCAGAAGAAGTATGATGGAAATCTTTCTAATAATACACACATCTAACATGTGACATGAACCATAGCTGCTCGGTTTTATTTGAACAAACCAACAATATGTTTAGGGCACTGGAAATGCTGTACAGTGCAGTAATGTACTATGTTTCTGCAGGTCACCAGTTCAGCACATATGTTGGGTCATTTTAGAACCTAAAGCAGTGTGTGAAAGTGTGAAAGTGACCATGTCTAAGGAAAATATTAAAGCGCAATATCGGACAGTATGCCAAAGCTATTACACACTATTTTACCTTACCCTTAGTATACCTGTGGCACGCAAAAGATCACTGTTGTGTCTCTGAGCTGCAAAAATGGTGGTGTGAGTGGACCAGCGCCCTTACTGTACTATAGCATATGATTTAGGCTTCAGCGAAATTCTAGTTTAAATACAGTACTGTGCAAAAGTCTTAGGCGTGGAACTTCAGTGTCTGTTGAGAAGTACAGGTAGATTCTTATCTACCATCAGGGGGGTTTCTGGTTGGTCCCAAATTCATTCTGCAGCCTGAGAATGACCTCAAACACCCAACCTCAGTCATACACAACTATGTTGAGCAAAAAGAAGGAATCCTGCAACAGATGCTATGGTCCCCACAGAGCCCTCATCTCAACATGGTCAAGTCAGTCTGGGAGGACATGCAGAGACAGTCAAAGTGTGCAGAAGAACTGTGGCCAGTTCCTCAAAATGTTTGGAAGAACCTACCGACCTCTACCTTAAACTGCATGCAAGTTTGCATAAGAGAATTGATGGTGTTTTAAAGGCAAAGGGTGGTCCCACCGAATATTGATCTGACGGAGGTTTTTTTGTCTACTGCACTTTTTAGAAGGTTTATTGATTAATAAGTATTCATGGCATTATTTCTGGAACCATCCTTGCTTTATAGCATTTTTCCCACAGGTGCCTAACACTTTTGCACAGGACTGTATGTTCACTGACTCAAGCACAACAACACGTCAAACTGTCTGCTGAGGAAGATCCGGTTCAAAGAAACAATCTCTGTGGAAACGGGTCATTATTAAGAATATTTGTCTCTGTTAAAACTCTGACTCTGTTCTGTTCTCATCTTTTAAAACTAAATTCAGATAAGGCATCAGCAGCTATGTGGTGTTTTTCTTTCTTCAAACTCTTCTTTACATATTATTTCAGTACTGTCTATACCTGAAGTAAACGGCTCCTAATACTAGGAAGCTGAGAACACCACAGTAACAAGTCACCTTATTCAATTTGTATGTTAATTTCTTAGATTTTAAATAAAAATCCATTTTTTTTTCCAATGCTGCATATATTAATGTGCCAAATTTGTCATTTTAGCACTGTTATCCAGTTGACGTGTTCCATTTGGCTCCTGAAAACAGACGTTTGGCTTGTGAAATTTGGACAACCTTCATCACCCTTGGTGTCCGTACCCCCAAAGGTTATGAGCATATTCAAAAAATAGCTCTCTGCTTCGCAAGGGCCAGGAAATTCATCAAATATCCTGACACATATCTGCAAACAGCGTGTATGGTTTCCAGAAGTGGTTTCTCCATCGGCTGTCATCCTTGCGGAGTTTTGCAGTTTATGAAGTACTGTACGTCGGCAAGCGTTACAAATACAGTCGAGCCATCGAGAAACACACCACGTATACTTTTGACCCAAGGACATCCATGGACCTGATGTTTCTCCTTTTCTTTAGCCGTGTACTCAAAAAATACTGAGATTTTACAATTTCTCCCAGTTAGCCATTTAAAAAGCCACTGATGGCAACAAAATTGTTATGGACTCTGCTTTCGCCAATGCGTTTAATGTCATGTACCAAGAAATTCGAGTAACTACTTGTGGTCAAAGGGAAGGATGAAATAGTGGCCCTTCTCCAAGCCTTACTGACCCCATTTGGCTGCTCTGCATCCAACCCATGATACAGCCTTTTCCAAAGAGCCTGGGGAGGTTCTCAAAAATTCATCAAAGTATCCTTTTGCATGTTGTGGCTTCTAAAATATCGATCAAAACACCTAAAGTTTTTAGCCAGCCAGTCTTCAGAACACGAGGCTGTAATCTAGCCATCAAACTGCGTAAAAGTCTAACAGCTCGACCACGTGGCATCAGCGTGACCCAAAGACATTCCGGCATAAGTGGACATTAAAATGAAACTGAAATATTTATTATCTGATTTTTTCTGACTGTTCCCTGCATTCCTGTGAACAAAAAAAACGTGAAATACGGCACTGAGAAAAGCATGAGAAAGAAACGAAAGTCTTTATGCTACTCAGTTAGGCTTAAAGTGAATGAAGTCATGCAGTGCGTGCGACGCAGAACTAAGTCGCTCGGCTTTAGCCAGTGCCAAGAAGAAAACCACGCGCGCTTATACTATATATTAATCTGCATCTCCTAAAGACAAATAGCTGGTCTTTCATGTGCCCAGTAAGAGGGCCAAAAGGAAACAGAATCTAGAAAGTTCACCAGAGCCTGCCTCTTTATAACGTCCGCATTAATACTGCACCCCGGCACCCCAGCGTCCGAGCGAAACTGGCTCAAATACTGCAAAACTGAACATGGGGAAGCTGTTTCCACTATTTCTGATGCGGACAGTTATGACTTATTCTGGGCTCATCCAGGAAACCGCAGTTAATTTCCCCAAAATACCTCTAACACTGTAAAACACCCGTTTCAGCATGATAATGCTTTCGACAACAAATAGTTACCAAAATCAATTATTAATTTTATTCATCAAAATCAATCAGTTTAAGTCACCAAACAGTTCATGGGGCATTTGTTCTTTTATATGCAGAATTTATTTGTCACGCCCCCTGGTCCGGACCCCACCTCTCCTGATTTCCCTGCACCTGTCTAACGTTTCCCCCTATAAGTACCTGTGTGTTACAATCTGTCAGCGCAAAGTATTGCCATGACTTGTCCATGCATACCGAGTGGTCCTTCTGTTTGCTTCTCCGGTGATCGACCTGTTTTGTCTTTTGGATGTTGTTTGTGCTTTACCCTTGTTTCTTACGTCGCTAGTTTTGGACTGATTCCTGTTACTGACCTACGTGTGCCTCGTGACTACGGTTTTGGAACAACCCCCAACAATAAATGAGATTCTTCGGTTGTCACCTGCGCGTGTCTGCGTTCTGACTACGTTACATTGTTTAAGAACAGACCACAGGTTACATTTTGTTCCTTACTATTAGTAATAGCAACATTTAATAGTGCGATTTATGTAAAAAATGAAATTAATGTAATGGAAAAACAATAAAATGTAGCTACTGTAGGACTTACAACCGAACCGTTTCGGTTGAACCCGGGCCACATGAGGCAAAGACTGAGAACTCAGATGCTGGGCACAGTGCTGCCACCTATGCTTTGGCTTCACTTAGATAGAACTCATTGTGCTGGAACTTCTGGACCAGGATGTCGATCTGAGTATTAATACAGACCACTGGTTATATCTGGAACTCAGAAACCAGGAGTTTGAATAGCGGGGTATAGGGGAACACGGCAAGAGATTTGACACAAGGTTGAGTTAATAAAAAATACACACTTACAACGTAAATAGATATGGATTTTGTTTCTGCGCAACTCAAAGACTGGGCTTTGACGTGACTGAGGTGACACCGTGTCTCTGTGACCTTTACATGCGTTACAAAATCCTGCGAGTTACAATTATTGTTTTGTTTTAGAAACAGACGACTTTGGGCAATAACGCACAACGAAATATTTACGTTTTGAAAGTGCATGAAAGAAAGCATATACGAGTAGCATCTGGGTTCAGGCTACCTTGAATTACTCATGCGCTGTTCAAATAAACTCAGAACGGTTATATTAATAATACAGAAAGTGAATTAAAATGTATTGTTTACAATATGTCATACATAATACGCTGTTTGAACCGGCTGAACATAATTCTGAAGCTGGCTCGCTCTTTTTCCCATAAAACACTTACAATGAACATCTGCCAGTCTGTTGTTCTGTTGTGTTTGTTTGTTTTGTTTACATGCTTTTGCTCTTCCGTGGTCCTGCGTTTAACCTCTGCCACAAGAGAGGATGTTTTGTTTGCCTGCCTAAAAAGAGCGCATGCAATTTACATCTCAATGAGAAAATGTACTCCTTGTGTGCAAACAGAGCACTGCGGCCTCTTTCCGATACTTTTAGAGACCGTATTAAAATCGAAATAGCTAAATAAAATATACATTTCATACAGCAAAAATAAAATAGTCCTTTCAACTTTGAAACTGTTGCTGGGGTTGTAATATGACTAAATCCACAATGCGCTGGCCAAACGGACAGATTTAGCAGGGATCTTGGTGGTGGGGGCTGTAAATAGCTGGTTGTAATAACAGGTTTTTGTACATGATAAATTAATAACGAATATGAAAGCTATATGTGAACATGAGAAGACATAAAAGAAAACAGAAGTTGAACATCCCATTCACATCTTTGGCCAGCGTACACGATGGGGGAGAGGAGCATTTCAGTGAGAAACGTGAAACCAGGCTGTTTGATCAAAGATCCTGGTCACAATGGTACAATGCACCCCCAAACGCCCTGTCAGAAACTTCCCAATCCTCCGTCCATCGGTGCAAACAAAGGCTGTGGTTTGAACTGTATGCGGCGATGGGTTTAAAGAGACGAGAAGTGCCGGCAGCAAAATCGACAACATGCAAAAAACACGATGCACATGTGGTTCTGGGAAGACCCGACCGAAACTGGTCTCTGATGCCCTCAAGCAAACAATGCAGCTGTCTGAGCCAAATCTCTGTCTTGGTATTCCTCCTGCCAGCATCTCTCCAATTCCTTCCATCTCCAGTTCCTTCCATCTACAGCCAGGACTGAGAAGGAGGCCCTTCCAACTGCCCCCCACAGCTCTCTTTGCACACGCTAAGCAAGACAACTCATACTAATTCCTTGGTCTGTCTTCAATAACTAACTGCAACCACAGTCGAGTACCTAGGAACCCTTAAAGTTAGACAAAGTCCAGAATGATTTTACATTTACCTTTAATTCTTTTCCAGACACTTCCTTCCAAACCGGCGTGCAACTCATTGAGTATTTAGGGAGCAGACAGAGAACTGGGTCCAAAAGAGATGTGTTTTGTGACTGTTTGAATACTGAGAGGGATTCAGCAGCTCTGAGTGACAGAACAATGCCACTTCGCTACATAGGTACCACAACTGGGAACTTAGGGGCTTTTGATTTTGGACCTGCTGCGTGCGAGAAGACCAAGCAGCCAGAGGTGGAGCGGCACAGTGGTGTGGCTGGGGCACAGCAATCGCCCAGGCCCTGCATGTCTACAACCAATCGTGTTTAAAAAATCAGAGGTACAGGGGCAGCGACCAGAGAACTGTGAATGAAAATATTTTTGTAGGACTGGATCCAAGAAGCGGATTTTCTGTTGGCTCCCTGTCACACAGTTGAGTATATTGTAAGAAACTACCGGTATTCCTTAACTATAATCGTAGTTTCGTTCTGGGCAAATCATAACCTCTTCTTGGACATGAGAAGAGGGTGGAACTAATAGTAAAGTATTATGAAAGGTGGGTATAACGTAGCCCTGTGTAGTCACGATGCAGTATTTTGCATTTCAGGAGAAGACTAACTTGATGACATACAACTTGTTTGGTTGATGTTTATGGCTTCATACAGTACTGTGCTAAAGTGTTAGGCACCTGTGGGAAAAATGCTATAAAGCGAGGATGGTTCTTCTTCTTCTAAAAAGTGCAGTAGACAAAAAAACCTCAGTCAGATCAATATTTGGTGGGACCACCCTTTGTCTTCAAAACACCATCAGTTCTCTTGTGCAAACTTGCATGCAGTTTAAGGTAGAGGTCGGTAGGTTCTTCCAAACATTTTGAGGAACTGGCCACAGTTCTTCTGCACACTTTGACTGTCTCTGCATGTCCTCCCAGACTGACTTGACCATGTTGAGATGAGGGCTCTGTGGGGACCATAGCATCTGTTGCAGGATTCCTTCTTTTTGCTCAACATAGTTGTGTATGACTGAGGTTGGGTGTTTGAGGTCATTCTCAGGCTGCAGAATGAATTTGGGACCAAGGAGAAACCCCCCTGATGGTAGATAAGAATCTACCTGAACTTTTCGACACACATTGAAGTTGCACGCCTAACACTTTTGCACAGTACTGTATATTGCAGAATATGAGATAAATTACAGCTTCCAATCATAAAAAGTCACAAATGAGTAAAACTCCTGAATTTCAATCTAAACTATTCTTATGTTTCTTTTATTAAAAATTTGCAGTGAAATAGTTGCAGTGCTTTAAGTAGTAGATACTTTTATTTGTTGAGCATTCCAAAGGCTGTCTGCCAGGAAATAGTCTTGTATGCTGGTTGAGCAGAGGTCATTTCGGCATACAGGGAATGTATGAAAACCGTAGCAGAAAGTGAACTGATTTCCAATTAAACTGAATCGAGAGAAATAAAGAGGGCATCCATGAGCTTTACACGGGAATAGGGAGTGCTGCTGTCAGTCTGCCCACCAGCTGCTGGCTGTGAAAGCCAACAGAAACAGGTCTGAGATCTCATTAGTGCTCCACGAACTTGTGTGCCATTGAACACGGCTGCGGACGCCAGAATCACAACTGTTCACAGTAGGTCTGAATTTGTGCAGCAGCTGTAAGCACAGAGAAGTTGGGTTGACCAGGATGAGTTTGTCCTCTCCTTAAAGACACTGTTTTCGCACAACTGTGGAAATTCCACACCTCGCTGCCTCATGCCGTTTCGGTTAGCCAAGAGGGACGAGGACCCATCGACTGTTCTGGGCGTGATTTGAAGTTGTACTTTGGCATTGGTCACTCGTACATCCTGCGTGACAAATTCATTTTTAAATGAAAATATGCTTTGATGACTCAACCTTCTGTGCAGACATTGACGTAAACATGGGCAGCAGCTTAGAGTTTTGCCCATTTTCCGTTTCTTTCTATGGATCACACTGTTTTCCCTTCTCAAGATGGATTGACTTTGAAAAAGAACACCTTCGCTATAACCACTTCTCCATTTCTTTATGTCACCCCTTTAAGGTCTAACATTTATGTATATACAGCACTGTGCAAAAGTCTCGATTGTCTTGTTTGAGGTCATTCTCAGGCTGCAGAATGAATTTGGGACCAACCAGAAACCCCCCTGATGGTAGATAAGAATCTACCTGTACTTCTCAACAGACACTGAAGTTGCACGCCTAAGACTTTTGCACAGAACTGTACATAAACATGGGGAGACCATACATCCTTCACATAGAGTGATACTTGACTCTGTGTTTAAATCCGCAGGGGACAAACTTTGAAGCATCAGTGCTGGCTGCTGTGCTACTCCATTGGTGTAAAAGCTGGTAGCTTCCATTCCTTAAAAGGCTGTTAGTGCTTTAAAATATAAAATTTGGTCTTGAAGAAGAAGAGGAAGAAATATTTACTGCCATCAGACTTGTTGTAACTCCCAAGTTACTTGACATCTGTGCTAAAGAATGGCCAGTGGTTCATAATGTGCATATTATGGAGATACTTCAGATAGTTTTAATTTTCATTTCCAAATTATGATGTGCAATTGTTAATATTTTCCTATCCTATCTGTGGTCTTGACAGACCATACCAAAGTGGTGCTCAAAATGTCCCATAAATCAAACTTGTTGTGGTGGCATAACATTGTGGAAAATGAGAATTTTTGATATCTAGTGGAAAAATAAAGCAGGCAACACTACGAGAATCTTGTTTTTTCACTGCACATCAAATGCATGTGGATACATCCACGGTGTCCTGCATTGTGGACTACTTGAATGGTAGACTGCAGTCTGTATGGCTGCAGAGCTGTGTGTTGTACATGTTTGCAAGCAGAATGGGACCCCCCCCCCCCCCAAGAAACAGTCTCAGTTTGATTCCCACCCTGTACAACCTTCAAATTTAGGCAAAACACTGAAAAATATCATCTGCAGCAGGTCTCAGATGATACGGTGACAGTTGTATTAGGGACAGGCAGAAGAAAAAGTACAGAGCCTTGGTAAAGGACTTTTGAGTTGAGAGGTACAAATAAAAGCAACTACAGCTCAAAAATATAAAGACTTAAAAAATGGTGGTGGAATTTGAGAGGTTCAAGGGCCCATTATATTCAATGAGCATTGACAGAGAGGCAGTGGTGGGGACATAGAAGTACCCACTATCTATCTATCTATCTATCTATCTATCTATCTATCTATGTCTGTCTGTCTGTCTGTTTAGTTTATACACTTATGTCTGGTTTACGCCCTCAGACAGCAGACGTCACGTGACAGATTTCTGACTGTCTGCAAGCGAAACAGCAGGTTGTCGGGGAAGGAGCCATATCATCTGACCAGTGACAAAGGAACTTAAAGTGTGGAGGGGAATTAGGCCTGTGGATGTTGGGATGTCCCCTACACTTCATAGCTCCACTTGGAACCATTTAAACTGATGCACGTGATGTTTGTCAAAACAGAATCTCATTAAGTGCTGTTTTGTGTATTTTGTTCCGTAGCCCTGGCTTTGTTCGGTGCACCACGGGACAGTGAGGGGAACCTGAGGCACCCATGAATAAGAGCTTTGTCTAGAAGGACTAAATGTGTCCGCAGACCACTTTGGCCAAAAAAAAGCCTTGGGGAGGATCTCAACTGGTCATTCGAGCAAATATGGGGGAAGAGGGCAGAGTGGGGTGCGGGGCACTGTAGAATGTGGAACAAGGGAGGGTTGTGGTGAATGGACCACACACCATCATTCATTTTTCACTTTTCTCACAGAGCACAGAGATCAGGCGACTCGGGCTCATTGTTTTTGGTTGTTCCAAGTGAGATCTGGTGGGGAAGAATACACAGATGGCAAGTTTGAAATGGAGAGGATACTGATATTAACAGATGCATCTGCGTATTTACTTTTTTGAAAACATTCCTGTCACATCTTGATCGGCAGAGCTCTCTGGTCTGGAAAGATACTTTATGATCTCACCAACTTGTTTGGCTCTTGAATGCTGCAGTAAAGGAACACACTGAAACACAACATCAGAAACACTGTTCTTTACCTCTGGATGTTTTTCCACTGTTTGCATGTTCATATTTCTTTAATCTATTATGGGGGGTGACACCCTCTTGCATAACTTGTTTTTTCCTAAACTCAATTTAGTTTGTAATTTGTGGATATTATAGTTATATTGAAAAATAGGGACATACAAAATATATACAGACCTGTGCAAAAGTGTTAGGCATGCAAGTTAAGTGTGTGTTGAGAAGTACAGGTAGATTCTTATCTACCATCAGGGGGGTTTCTCCTTGGTCCCAAATTCATTCTGCAGCCTGAGAATGACCTCAAATACCCAATCTCAGTCATACACAACTATGTTGAGCAAAAAGAAGGAATCCTGCAGCAGATGGTCTGGTCCCCACAGACCCCTCATCTCAACATGATCGAGTCAGTCTGGGAGGACATGCAGAGACAGTCAAAGTGTGCAGAAGAACTGTGGCCAGTTCCTCAAAATGTTTGGAAGAACCTATCAACCTCTACCTTAAACTGCATGCAAGTTTGCATAAGAGAACTGATGGTGTTTTAAAGGCAAAGGGTGGTCCCACCAAATATTGATCTGATGGAGGTTTTTTTGTCTACTGCACTTTTTAGAAGGTTTATTGATTAATAAGCATTCATGGCATTATTTCTGGAACCATCCTCACTTTATAGCATTTTTTCCACAGGTGCCTAACACTTTTGCACAATACGGTATGTTTCCCTCAGGTGCTCCAAAGACATGTGTTTCAACTGCAGTGTGAAACAATGTGAGTAAATGGGTGTACGACTGTCCTGCAGCAGACCTGTAGACTGTGCAAGGTGCACCATGCTTTATGCTTTAGAACTCCAGTTTAGTCTCCAGACCACCTTGACAAATGCAATATTGACAACAAATAAATCAGTGAATGTCACTTCAGGAGATCATCATATCTTCTCAAAAGCAGAAACATAACGTGTTCCCACTACTATCTGCACTAACCCCAGGCTGCTCTCACTCTCACATTTACGTTTCATGGCCCCAATAAGCTTTTGAGCATGATGCAGTCTTAGCAAATAAACAAACAAAGTCACTTATGTTTAATTTTTGAATCCAGAAAGCTCCAGAGGCATAATGAAATAATTTAAATAGCTCTAGTTGCGTAGCAGGGATATTAATTTGTAACAGATAAAAACTGTGGGTTTTCTCCATCTTTAACAAATTAAACTTCGAAAACTGTATCTAGGATGCATGTGTCTATTTAAAAGTAAATAAAAAAATAATGCTTTCTTCTGCATCAAAGGGGACACTTTGTGTGCAGCAAACTCAGTTGGGCTCACAGTGGCAACCCTATATTCCAACCTCCAGCGACTGACCCTGAATCTCCCGCTGCTTGTGAGCATTTTTCAAACACAAAGGAAGGACACATTTTCCTGCCCCCCTATTCACACCCTGCCAAAGATGGTCTTGGTTTTGGAAAAGTGATTAGCGAACTCTAATTGAGCCCCCCATTCGGGTTCAGACCAAATCGGTGAAATTGTGTTTCCCAGAATTAATTAAATCATTTATGAATTTCACACAACCCACAGCCGATGGCCATTGGCAGACTTCCGATCGATCCTTCTAATAATACTGCCGGACGAGCCTGGACCGTTACGTTTGTTGGGACAAACCATGTGAGATCATCTGCAAACGCAGCAACGCTGCTGAAAAACACATAACCGGACACGTAAAGGCAACCGGGGGACTTTCCGCAGGATACTGACATACAATCCGAGCTCCTTAGCAAATCCAATTATCCCCATCCCCAATGGCAGGGAATGGGTCGACAGCCCAGGGGAGGCGGGGAGTTGTGGATAGCCTGATGAGATTCCTCATACTTACATAATGGCACCTAACCGCACTGCATATGGCTGGAAAAACAGAGCCAATGTTTCATGCCTCCCACTCAACCCTTCGGCAAGTTTGCAGGGTTCCTTTTAGGAATCATACTATGGGTACTGGAATCACTTGACGCAAAGTTTTAGAAGATCTATGCCATGGAAAAGATGTGTGCCACGGGGCTGGTGCTTCCCATAAACCACTACAGCTCGTTGAGAAAAGAGAGCTCAGACTTGGAGACACTGCCACACACCTCAGATATAGGAACCGTGAGCCGAGGTACATGTGCCCACAAGCACCTCTTTTCCATACAATTTTTTGGTCATAAGAATTCGCACTGTACAAAATGGTCTGCTTCAAAGAAACCCAGCTTGTGCACTGGTCTTTGACATTTGGGAACGTTCTTCCATACCTACAGCTCCCTACTGCGGGGGGTCAGTTTTAATTTCAGAATAATCTGAAAAAAAAAAAAAAAAAAAAACGCGCTTTGAAAGACGACAGTATATTGTGCCACTTTGAAATCTGATGTTCTATTTTTATCGGATGGTTTCCACATAGACCGACACACTTTGCAGCCTTTTGCACAGCTGTGTTCTTGCCGGAGGTCAAGTGTAGATCATCAGTCAGGCTAATAAAACATGAATATTTTCTTAGCTGTCTTTCCAACCCTGTCCTTCTTACTCCAACACACAGAAGCACACACATTTGGCTATGAGAACAAGGCTTCTTCCTGCATAAAAGCCAGACTCCCAGGAAGCTGTTATACAGAAGTTCACAGCCAGTGGGACAGGGGACATGTACTTACCCTGAACTGAAAATGATCAGTTAACATCCCAGCAAGGGCCTTGTTGTAGTTACCTTGTTCAGCATGCTAAACCTGAAAGCAAAACTGTGCAGATCCTTATTATATCTGGTTCTTTCCCGCTTTGTTTGTGTTTCAGACTCATCCCATCAAGAACACGTTCATTAAAGCTACAAGTCAAAAAGGACAGCAGGCTAAGACTACAGCCATGAGGACTGAGATGAAAAGGGACCCAGTTTGGACTAGAGTATGGGAGACTCTGTTCATCCTGTTGGAGCCAGATGTCAGACAATCGGACAGGTTACCTGGATGGCAAAGACACTTGGGAAACCTGGAAATTGAAGAATCCCACCCCTGAGGTGGAGTGGAGGAATGCTGAGATGAAGAAACACCACGAGCAGGTCTTTAAAATGGCTTAACCTGAGTCCTGTTCAGTGTACTAAGCAATAAGCACAGACTCCTAGCCACTCCTAGCCATCTTAGGGCACGTGGAAACAGAAGAGTGCACCAGTACAAATAAGCTCTCGGGACTGGGGTTAAAGGGCAGGTCGCATGTCAACGAATCCCCCCTCCCCCCCAGCAGGACTACTTGTTACTCTCACTCCCTCCGGTGAGGGAGGGAAGCATGGGTGGTTTCTTTCAATCTCCAGAATCCAGCCCACACACTCTTCACAGTACAGATTCCCTCACTCCAAAATAATGCCCACTGTCACTTTTTTTGGACAGAGGGAGTGACAGGAGAATCAGTGTAAGCATTGTGATGAAAACTCTTTTTCAACAGTTTCAAAAGTCCCTTGCCTGGCAAACAGTTGAGAAAACCCCCTCCCGGGACCAGGAGACCTGCAGAGCAACTGTTTGAACAAACTGTAAAGTTTCTGAGTTCTTTACTGGAGTTATGGACACGAGAATGGAGCACTAATGCGCGGTTGGTATGAGTTGCCGGTACTGATGTGTGATGACAGCACTGATATCATTTGAAAATGGCGCTCGACTTCTGAAGTTAAGTTCTCGCCCACCTTTTTTTGTGGAAATGGAATTATTATTGGGTCTTACAGACCAACTACACGAGTTGTGTCAGGAAAGCTCGTATCATCAACGTGGACCCCTCTCACCCAAAACATCGTCTATTTCACCGATGCCATCTGGAAGACACTGTCGCAGCTTGAGGGCCAACACTACCAGGCTGAGGAGCACCTTTTTTCAGTAGGCTGTCAGGCTGTTGAACTCCAGGCGGCAGAGGAACCATCACCACCATCATCACCACCAACCACCTCCCACCTGCTGTCTTTGTTTGCACTAACCCATTTCGCTTTAGCAATCACTCAACAACCTCTTGTTTGTTTGTTTGTTTGTCTGTTTGTTTGTTTGTTTGTATCTTCCCATTAACTAATTTGTCTACTGATCTATTCGGTGTAGTTATTCATTTATTCATTCAATTCCTCTGTGTCGTCCTGTATTGTCACATTTAATGCACTATGCCCTGTGGTCCAGGAGAAACTACATTTCATTCTCATCTTTATAAGTGCAGAAGGACGATAAAGTGAACCGTGTGCACTGAACCATAACTGCCCCCCGGGCGGATTTCCTCTTACTGTTCAAATTTTGATCCTATCTGGTAAATTCAGATCAATTCAAGCTACCTTTGCAGAGCTCTTCTCACTTCACTTCTCATCTTCTCACGCAGCCACACGCAACACTGAGCAAAAGATCGGTGTAGAATTTAGCGACTTCTTTCTTTGAAAATCTGCTCCATAAAATAAAATTCAATTGATTTAATGAGTTCATTTATCATTAAATAGCTTTAGGGTTTGTTTCGCTTTGGACTATACTTGTGGGGTTAAGCATCTTTGGCACAGGGTGTCCTCTGCTAACCCTGAGCTGAAGAAAGAGGCTGCTGGGTAACAAGGCTGACCTCTAGCGTGTATCTGAACACCTCCACTGACTCTTGCAGATATGCACATTCCAGAAGGTGTAGTGGCTCTGCGCTCAACTCTCCTGCACGTGTGAGAGCGAAAAGCAACTACAAAAGATAACATAAAGCGACGGAAGATACTGCTTCATATCTGGCAAAAGAGATACGGTGTCATGACATGGCTAGATCGTCCCTTCAAAGCTTTGTCGTGTCTCCTGAGGCTGAAACGTGGAAATTACAGTCATTCAATTCACGTTTTTACTGCTTACATTACAGGTTTTGAAACACACCGATACAGTCCCCTGGCACAAATATGGTCTTGGAGAACTTTCCAAGCCAAATAACTCAGAGAACTGAAGCTGTCCAGTGAGAAACAAGCGGGCGCTCAGTCCGTTCAGGCGCACAGTTATATCCATAAATCAGCTGCGAGCTTTTACACTGGGACGTACGCTGTTCATGGTGAGAGCAAACCCAGGGAGATGTTGTCTGCCAAGTGGCCAGATGGTCCCCATGTGAAGGGTTTGAAACGTGACAAATGGTCTCTTTCAGGGTATCCCATCATGCCTTTTACTTCCTGTTTCTACCTCACGTAATGACGGGACTCGAGCGGCCTTCGCAGCCTGGAGCGAATAGCTCCCTTGTTTTCCGAAGAATTGTTTTCTCTTGATACTGCCGCAGAGGCCAACCCCGCGAACGGGGCCTCTGAGGGGGTCAGTGAGTGTTTGTGAAGTGTCACTATGCATTTCGGAATAAATCTCAGCAATCTGACGCACTTCGAGTCAACAGGCGCTCGAGGAACATTTAATTCAGAGTAGTTCTGAATAGTCAGCGTTCATCGCAGGGGGGGAAACGCAGAGATCTACGTCGCGACTTTTCCGCAACACACGATCGTGACATTCGAACTGCTACGGTGCTGCTAGCGTACCCCAGTTGACTTAGCGCTCGGTCAACTCGGTTAAAACATCCCGCCGCTTTGTTGCCTCCCCCCCCCTTTCCGAAGTAATCGAATTTGGTGTGCCACAATAAACTTTTACATTCCTTTACATCCTAAAGGGTTTGCATATTTTTCCACTCAAAGGACCACGAGAAAAAATTACATGTAAGCCTTGTCATGTAAGGCTTTGCAAAAAAAAGAAAAGAAAGAAAGATCTTACACGTAGCACCAGATCAAATTGAATCGTAGACAAAACAATAGCATTCTGTAAAATCCAATCTCAAACTGAATGTTCGTGTTTAATGTTAAACTCATGTTCGCTGAACTTTAGAAATCAATGGATGCACGCTGCTACATAATATTATGTATTATTCATACGTCTAAATTTGCAAAAAGGGGCCGCGTTGAGATGCGAGAAGTGCGGGGGTCCCGAAAACCGCAGCAGAAGCCTAAATCAACATAATTGGTGGATTTACATCCAAGGGTATTAAATGAACTACACAGAGTTTCCAAGATATCTGAGAAAACTAAAACCGCCCATTTTGGTGAAACAAAGAAGAAAAGGCAATAAATTGTTCGCACCAGAGATGGGAAAAATGCTCCCTGCCCCGAATCCAGACTTAACAAACACAGCACAGTTTTCAAAATTGTCCTTTTTTTCATTAGTCCGAAAGGAATTCTAAACAGAGACAAACGTCTAGAATTCCTGAGACTGCAATAACCTAAAAGTGTGATTCTTTTAAACGAAACGAATCCTTTCTTTCGCGTGTTAAGTGGAAAAAGGATCGTGCCATTTTCAATGCGCTCCATTTGGACATGGGGAAAAAGAGCAGTACGGTGGTGCTCGTGCCTCACAGCTCCTGTTTGGCGTGTGTGGAAGTGGGTTTGAATCCAGCTCGGCCTGCGAGGAGTTGCGTGTTCTTCTCGTGTCCGCACGTGTTCCCACCCATTACCTCCCCCGCTTCGAGGCACGTTTGAAGTGAACCGCTGCATCTCTTTTGTCCTGAATTTGTGAACATGACCGGATTTATTTGTCAGTCTTTTATAGAAATGGAGTACGTCTTAGTGTGTAGGTTACAGACTTATCATTGCAAGTGTTAATAAAAGAAAGTGATAAATCAGGGTTAATAAAGATTTAATAATAGGTTTGACACGAAGACGCGCCTGCGTTTTATTATTATCACTGTTATTGTTGCCGTTCGCCCGTAGAAACTTCCAGAGGCTCACGGTCAAACGTTGTCTAATATTGCCTTCTTGGTCGACTCCACTTTGCACGGCCTCCACTGCCCTTTGTGTCCACGGGTGGAGGGCAAACAAACACAGCTGCGCGAGTACTGTGTTTTGGGCACCAGGAGCAGTAAAATGAGACAACCGGCTTGTTGGAGTTGTAAGTAACTCCTGACAAAACCAAAGGTGCCACAACAAACAGTTGCCGGGAAGAATAAAACCTCCAGTGTTTTTGATCCTTGTTATGAAGGAAGGCGTCTGATTTTCTTTCCATTTTCCTCCCAGCAAGTGTGAAACTTGGTACAACAAACATTTCAAATATCATAGAGATCCTCTCTGTGTTAAAAGCAAAACTTTCTTGCCTTTGTGGGGAGGTTGTGTTTCTGCCAAGAAACCGGAATTATAACTCCTAGTGCTTCAAATGCACTTTAAAACCTACAAAATATTCAGGTATCTCCTAGTTGTGCTCAGCATATAGGGCTAAACCAAAGTAAATCTCTTTTCTGACCTGGAGGGCTTCTGTATTTTTTTTTATTCTGTAGACAATATACTCTGGAAAAAAGTCAATTATTACTACTTTCCCGTCTAAATGCCGCACGTGGCGAACCATTTAGCGGTGGAAACTAAACACAGACAGTAGCCTCTTGTTCTGTTTTGGAAATAGATATATTTGCAAGAACATAAATTGGGTTTTGACGGGGCAAACTTAACCTTTACACAAATTTTCAAATTTGAGACAAAGGTCTGAAAGCAGCTTTTTATGCCTGTTTAACTGCTGAGCCAGCACTTTTTACCCAAAGCATCTACTCATTGGTCTAAAATACATATTGCTGGCTGCACATTCCTGCTTTACCTCCATTCATGAAAACCGCAGTGGAAAATCTCAGTCTAGTATCACTCACCGGTTAGAGCTGGACAGCTGAAGGAATTAAATTTGTGAGGTGTGGATCTGGTACCAGTTTGAAGCAGACGTATGCAGAACAGGGTTGGATTTCACAGCTTTTACCGGTGCCATCGGCCTGAAACGTGAACATCCTGAGGCTGTAAAGGCCAGACGTTGTGCACCATAACAATGGCAGCATAAGAAGCTCACTGCTCTCATGTTATATACCTGAGGTCTTTGGTGAGCTGCACGCCACTCGTAAAATGCATATACGTGATTCCAGTCGGGCCCTCGAATGAGTGTGTGGTGACACGAGCGGGAGCCGGACCGCTGCCAAATGGGTTCGCTCTGCACGGCGGATGGTTGTTGGGGTGATGGATTGTGTGAACGTATAGAGGGTGGGAGCACCGGAGCTGAACACTCAAGCAAACACATTCATCAGACCGCTTTGAACACAATGACCTGCTAGCCGTGGATTTTGGCCCAGGATACTTTTCGGCACCTTCTGAATATTACATAGACTTCACAACGTGAGCTGCGTCGACATCTTTCGCCGAAGCAGCTTGCAGCAGTTACGAGGCACTTAGCAGTTACCTGAAACTTTATAATGCGAGACGCGCTGCACTAAACGCCATCGTCGTTCGCCCATCTATACACCAGAGACGTGTGACACGTACACGCAGTGAGAGCTATTCGGAGTCACCAGTCTAAACCACATGCCTTTGGACTGTGTCTGGACATTCACACAGACACAGTGGGAACATGCAAACTCCACGCAGACTGAGCTGGATTTGAACCGCCCCACACCCAGAAAGTCCAGGTACTATTAGGCAGAAGTGCTACGCACTGCACCATTGCGTTATCATTTTAAAGCTTAAAAAAATAATAATTTTAAAAATATTATTTTAAAATTATCTCTTTTGTGAATTGCCACAATTTATCACAACAGCTGAAAAGTATTTATATGTGGTGAAAGTCATTTTTAACTGCTAACACAGCTGTGAAGACAGGAGAGTCTTCACGGAGTTTCAAAACTTAAAAGCCGTGTCCAGTGTCGCTCGCAGGACACCGGAGGACAAAAGGCAAGACAAGCGGAGCAAAGCAAAGAAAAAACCGAAAACAGTTAGTCCCAGGATCCCAGGCACAAGACAGGTACTTTCACGGGCGTTTGGGTCTTACGGATGGCGCGGCAGACGTGAGAAACACCTCCCTCCCAAGCTATTCACAAAACTTTTAAGGCTCTTAATGCATTTTTTTGTGTTTTTATTGTTGTTGTGAAAAAAAAACTCCAAAAAACAGACAAAAATGTTGTCATTTTCAAGTAGCTGAGAGGGGTAGTCAGTGGCTGTGGCTGAGGAGAGCGCAACTAGAATGGGGGAAGGTGAGGTATTATAGTTAGGTGAGGACCTTTGACCCAGTAAGCTTGGAGGGGGGTGGGTCTGGGACGCCAGGCCGCGCTGCTGAGCCATCCGGAGGTGTCGTGGGACTAAGTCAGCGAAACGCCGATGAAGGATGGTGCCTACCTGATGACCCCGGTGAAGAGCTTACAAGGTGGTGTATTAGGGGAGGAGGGGGGTAGATAGGTAGGGTGTTAGATGGGTATGGTAGGGCTCTATGCTACATCCCAGGCTGCAGGATATCTGTCAATTTATCCTGAATATTCGTAATGAATTGATCAAAGTGTCTGGCAAATATTCTTACTAAAAGTCAGCGACTGGTATCCTTCTGCTTATGAGTTTTCTTGTACGTGAGTGAAGTTATTAAAACCCGTTGCCACATTGTGACCAAATGTGAGGCTCTTTTTTTTGCATTAATGATCTTTTCACACCGTAACGGTAATAATGTCTCAGACTTAAGAGGTTTTGACTCACGAGCCGATTAACCAGGACACCCACAAGTAGAGGAACACCTGTAGTCTGAGGTCTGTTGTGCATGTTGACAATAAGTAATAAAACAAACTGCATTATTAAAACAAAATGTAATGGCCGAGCACCTTAAAAGCATTATGGCCACTAATCTTTCCGTTCCTGCAACTTGAAATTTTAATCAAAACAGAATCATTGTGAGGGACCGTGTTTGTATTGGAATCATTGTTCAAAGGAAACAGAAGGAACTGAGAAAAAAATATTCAATTTATCTTTAAGTATACAATTATGAAATGTACAGTACTGTGCAAAAGTCTTAGGCGTGGAACTTCAGTGTGTGTTGAGAAGTACAGGTAGATTCTTATCTACCATCAGGGGGGTTTCTCCTTGGTCCCAAATTTGTTCTGCAGCCTGAGAATGACCTCAAACACCCAATCTCAGTCATACACAACTATCTTGAGCAAAAAGAAGGAATCCTGCAGCAGATGCTATGGTCCCCACAGAGCCCTCATCTCAACATGGTCAAGTCAGTCTGGGAGGACATGCAGAGACAGTCAAAGTGTGCAGAAGAACTGTGGCCAGTTCCTCAAAATGTTTGGAAGAACCTACCGACCTCTACCTTAAACTGCATGCAAGTTTGCATAAGAGAATTGATGGTGTTTTAAAGGCAAAGGGTGGTCCCACCAAATATTGAGCTGACTGAGGTTTTTTTTGTCTCCTGCACTTTTTAGAAGGTTTATTGATGAATAAGTATTCGTGGCATTATTTTTGGAACCGTCCTCACTTTATAGCATTTTTCCCACAGGCGCCTAACACTTTTGCACACTACTGTATATTACATGGTTAAACTTCCAGTATTTTCTGTAAAAGAAGCCAATTAAGAACAGTTGTTTTATATGTAGATGCTCCAGGTATTTTGCATTACTGGATTTCCCAAACAAACACTCTTATGGAAATAATAATAAATAATGAATAGTACTGATCAGTAACACTTCCAGTGCTCAGTCACCGTGGCCCGGCAAACTACTACTATCTTACCTTTTACTGACTGATTTAGCTTTAACGTCAGGTTTTTAAACTCCCTGAGCCCTGAGACCACACTAAAAGCTAACACACCCTGAAGCGCTGGGGGTCCAGCCCTGTTTCACATCTACGAACAGCAGCCAGAGACACCACTTCATCAAAAACCTCTTGAAATTTTTGGACCCCTTAAAAAGTGGTCAGCAATGAAAAACTTCCATGAAAAGTAGCATAATAAAATTGTCTTGTTTTGTAAAAAAAGCCGTTTGGACGTTTGGCCAGTGACCATCCTACGGTGAAACACCAGGACACCTAGCATGCTTGGCTGAGCATTTGCTTTGCTGGCAATTCTCAGACGCTTTTGTTTGGCCCATCCTGGTTTCACCCACGTCAATGCTTTGTGTTCCCCTCAACATCATAGTCTGACTCTTGGGACTGACTATTTGGAAGACAGGGTTTATAGTTCTGTTATTGGTTGCATTTGAGGTAAGAGATCTTAGATGTAATGAAATAGTTGGAAACCTACCAAAAATTGTTTAACATCACCATCTATTTCCGGCATGTTCTAAGCCAGGACTATTAATATTGAATTTCTTTCACAGCATGAAGCAGGAACTTGGAGTACACAGAGAATACTGGCTCTTCCAGGACTTTCACTTAGATCTCTCACGTCTCTGTGGTTGAATTTCTGCTCTGTTATTTGCATCTCGCAATTATTCCTGAGGACTTCATGAAAATGAAGACTGGGGCCCATTCCTCTTCCGATCAGTACACTTCATTTAATCTGGTCTTTATCTATCTGAAAGACCACCATTCATTCATTCATTCATTCATTTATCCAAGGTCTTGGCTTCTTCTATGCTCACAGTTATTAAAGCATTCTTTTGAACTTTAGAAATAACCCAAGTCTATAATCCTTCTGTGAGCAGCAGTGAAATATGTAACATGGTTTACAATCAGCAGTATATTTATGTATTCACATTTTTAAAAGGGTATGTTGTCTTCTCAAAACATGTCAAGCGTCGGTTTACTCAAAAGGAATTTATTGGGGGACAAGGGAAGCAAAAGAGGTGACCGTGTGATAGGTTGAGACTCAAGTGAAGGATTGAACCTCCATAACTAAATACTGAGTCAGTTCTATGATCGCAGCTGGAGAAGTTGCTGAGCTAAACAACCTTCACTGTGGACAGCAAAGGAGATTTAAAGTGCATTGCTCCTTCATTTAGGTCCCGTAGGTGGCCTGGCTCACCCACACAGCCACGAACTACATCAACAGCAGAGGGGAAGCTGGACAAACAAGGAACAGACCACGAGAGATCCTTATCGGGTTTGGAAATGCATGACTGGTGCAAGAGTTTGGAAAGGCAAAGTCAGATCCTGGTCAAAAGTAACAAGACCAGATTCTGGAGAGAGGATAGTGGGGTGCCCTTGCAGAGGAAAATAGCAAGAACTATGCAAACTGCAGTCGCTTGGGTTCATATCACTCGATCTGATGAAGCCCACAGTGAACGACAACATCCAGCAGATAGATTTACAGGACAGCAAGATGAAAACCAACTGTTAAAAGTGTTGATTCATTGCATTCGACTAAGTCAGTGCAGACCTTCGTAGATTCATAGACAGACCTCCAAAAAGTCGGTCCGAGTCAAAGAGCGGCGTTAATGGTGGTTAACAGCCTGGACACAAAAGGTTCCCAGATCAAAATCCAAGACAGCTTTTTGCTCCTCTGAGCAGATTTCCAATTGCAAAGAGTATTAAGTTTTTTCGTACCCATCCACATGTTTTGAGTAAAAAAAACACATCCTTAAGTTGTTATGCATGACATTATTCAGTGGAAACATTGAATGGTTGAATGTAACTGACATAAACTGAGAACATGATATGGACACATGTTCTGAGATCAAAGACATCTCGGTTCTTTTCCTTCTGGAAATCTGTGGCGCATATCCTGCAGACAAAAACAAATCAGGTCAGAACTGTCCAGCATGAGACCGCGTCCTGTCTGATTCCTACCAAAGACCGTCCTTCCAGAAGAAGGTCCACCGTCAGCTCTGCGTCATTCGAAGTTTTTTTTAGGTTTAATGAAATGATCACTTTTAACGCGAGTTCAGAAAACTGACTGGGTCACTTTTACCTGCACAAAAAATGCACCGGCGAGTGTGGAACGTGTAACGCAGATAAGCGGCTGGAGGAAAAAAAAAAACAAAAACAAAAACCGTTCCTCTGGAATAGTGATTTGCTCACCATAATGGGAACAATGCTCTGCCTTATTTTGTCCTTGCTGGAACATCTCAAGCTCATTTCATAGTTACGATGCCATTTAAAGGGCACAAAACCCTAGACCTGTGTTGTGTGTACGGTAACACCTGGATTAGAGGTCTACGTGTGTTCTTGGGAAAGGGAGCGTAATGAAGCAGCTCTACAAGAGGTCGGCGTGAAAGGAGCTTGAAAACCGCACCACATAATACAAAAGCGATTAGCTAAACAGCCACAACCACAATAATAATAATAATAATAATAACAACAACAATGACTAGCGAACACAGGACAACAGACACATTTCCAAGAAATTGTTGCAGAATATCTTTTGATCTTTTTTTAAACGCGATAATAAATAAATCTGCAGGCTGTGATAAAAGATTAATGCTGCAAAACAGCCCTAAAGGAGGGAACGTTCACAGGCGCTGCAGCAACATAATTTTTAACCAGTACAACTGACAAAATTGCTTCCGGATGAGACGCATCGAGGGCAGAAACAGCAGCCTCCAGATCCGGGCTCCCGAGCGATACTCGTAAATAGCGAGAGGGGGGCTGAGGAGCAGTTCTTACTACCGTGAACCTTCTGCCCTCTTACTTCGCGGCAAGGTTGCACGTGGTCTCCACGTGGATCGAGGAAGTACCGTCGGGTTTGGGAGCAATGCCCTCTGACCTTCCCGCGCTGCTCACTTCTGGTTTTTCCGGCTGTAGGACAGTAATAAATCCAGACAGTCACGGACACAACCCTGCCAACAACAAAAGGACTGGACTGCGAAAGGCTGGTGATGAGCAAACATGAAAAATTTGGGTAATATTATGGAGCACCGTGTCTAATCTTGTTTAATAAGGTATTTGCAAGCTAAAGCAGTTCTCCTGTCCTCCTGCGCTCCTGTTGGTGTCCATTCCGGATGTGCCAATCTGCGTCACGGAATGGTTTTCATTTTGGCTGATTATTCTAATTGCAGGGATCATGTGTTTGAAATTAATCCTACCATCTTCTCTCAGAGCGCCGCAAAGATTCCCTCAACCTCCCTGTCCAGTACACAAAATATAATCCACTATTTAGCTACCATTCCTTTAGCATGGTTCCCTTTAAACAAACAAGATAATTTGGCCAATTATAAATAAACAAAACTTCCACATTTGAGCGACTCATATCAAAGACGTCCATGCGCTCCAGCTGACTCTTGGAAATTGCTTATGCATGCTGGGCAGGGACGTATCCTGAGATCGTTCAGTGGTATTGTGCGCTACTCTACTGCTTGAACTAGTGGAACATTTGGATGCTGAAGGAACCCGCAACTCTGCTTCATCCTGCAGTTCCATACCGGTCACACGTTATATATTTCAAAGCCTTACTGCTACACCATAAGCTCCTCACTTCCCAGTATATAACCTTCCCTCTTTTCTGGGACTTTACTCATGCACTGCTTACTGGTCTTAACATGTCAAGGTGGACGCTGCACACATTTAACCATAAGTTCTTCAGAATCCAGCTTAGAGTTACAGGTTTAACTGGTCTAACATCTCGCTAAAGACACCGCATAGTATCTTTTCATTAGCATATATACAGCACATATAAGCACCTACAAGTCTTCAGAAACTGTCCTTTTGCGAACCACTTCGCCACAGTCTTTCAGCCTGTCGCATGAACTCTTTTGCCGTTGTAGCCTTCAAGGTTTAGTTGGATTTTTACAGGCTGTAGGGGATGACTTAGGATTTCTTTTAAAGTCTATTGTTCTGTTTCAGCTGCACATCTGTGGTCATTGATTCATGGGCGAAGTATTCCTTTGCACGTGTTGCGATGTGACTCTACTGAAGGTCCTGTTGGAGACTTTACAACTTTGTGAGACTGCATGATATGTAGTAAATGTTTCCAACTCTTCTCGTTTCACGCAGGCTTGATCCCAGTGTTTGATCCAAGGACATGGCATAGAGTGGGGACTATAAATAGGGGAGACATTGTCTCCAGCGGCTTGTGGACTGTGACTAGGTGTACACGTCTCCCTCATAGATCCAGGTTAAGTCTTTCACACCTGCATGAAAGCTAGAGCTTCTTCTGTAACACATAGAAACCATCTCACCATGCCTTTTCTAGACTAGCACAACTCCCAAAATTCTAGGACTTGCATCAAGTCCCCGGAGTTCCAGCACCCTTGTCAAATAAAGCTCAAGTCCCAGCTTTGCTAGTTCATCCTTTGGAGCGCTGAATGCCTAAATAAACCCTAAGTTTTCACTCAGGGCAAAAATTAAACTGTGCATTTTCTAAGCGGGCGCCTCAGTGGTTTAGACAACGTTGCAAATTGTGGAATAAATCAACTGCTGAACCTCACAACACCCAAGAATCTCAATTCAGAGACATTCACTGGCTCTCTGGCTTCTACTGCAACTTTTCTTCTCTTTTGGCGCAATACCTTTCTGTGTCAGTAGCACTGAACTGTTCCATGCACACATTTGTCTGGATTTACTGTAAGTACACATTCCTCCCACATGCCTTAGGACAACATGCAGGCACATGTCATGTGATTCCTGGTCTTTAGTATGAGCGGTGACGTCGTGAGAGATGTTCCCCACACCTTCTTACAGCTGCTAGTTCACTAGCTCTTTCATGCCAGTATTGTTTGGCAGGTGAGGACATACCAAAGACAAGCTTCTTGTACCGGAATACACCATTGTGAACAGCAAACGTGGTGATTTGGTTTGATTCAAGGGTCAACTCAAGGTGGTATAGCCCTGTTGGGGTGTAGTTTGCTGAACCCCACAGATACAGTCAACTTATCATACAACTCATCATAAAGATGTTCTACTGCTGGACTCGGATAACATTCTCAGTTGACGTTCTGTTTACCTCTCGCACATCAGGACGTCTAAAATCTGAATTAAATTTTGACTACTGGAGTCACCCATGGTGTGAGACCATCGATGGGCTCAGTGATGTTCATGCCTAGCAACTGTTTGATTTTCTTCTCTACAGGTTCTCTCAGATTAAATGATATCGGTCTAAATGGTGGAGACGCTGAGGTCAGCGTACAGACTTAGTGGTTTGGTATTCAGCTTTAGAATAGTGGAGCTGGAGCTGCTTCAGATGTCTGACTTTGCAGTATTTGTGCCTGTTTTCAGCACCCCAAGCTTCATGACTGTCTCTTCACGCGGCAGTGGTTCTCCTTCGCCTCAATCATTCTGACGTACACTATTCTGTGACCACAAATCCAGAATCAGACTCTTCATGTATGTTGTTGACTTAATCCTTCTTGGGGTTTTTTATCAGACAAATCTTTTAAAAAATGATCCTTCTACAGTCGTACTGTGTACTGGACCTTTAGGATCTTTGCTGAAATGATCTCAGATAGTTTTATTTCTCTTGTCGTCCTGTTTGCTGTAGGTTCCTGCTCATTTTCCCTCTTTGTTCACAACACAACCAACAGCCTCTGCTGTAGCTTTTGAAACATCAGTACCAGACATTACTGTCACTACTTCTCTTGCAGCTTAGCTTTTCATATAAACTGCTTACATAATTCATTCCTGCAAGAAATCGACACATCTTTAGTAACCGAGTAGTTTTTTTGAATTTTTGCTTATGTATATAAAATTTTGCACATATAAATATTTCATCGTGCACCTCCGTCCATGTCACGCGTCACATATTACACTGTCTTAAGGTTATACGCTCACGTTTCAATACACAACGCTTGGGCTTCGTGATTTTTAGCATCTTTGCACAGATAATGGTATTTACTATGTACAAATTCGCAGGCGTGAGATGAGCCTGGATTACCGGAGCCTCTCGCAGGACGAAACAACCAAACACTCTTTTTTGACTCGGTGTCTAAGGTCCAACATCCGCTACGGACACAGATTTGTGCTTCAGCAGCATCAGCGCTTCAGTTAGAAGTAAATAAAATGAAAGTCAGAATCACTCCCTAAATTCTTGTATATGCAAGAATTTGAAGAATTAAACTGATTTTTTTTTCTTTCTGCTTTCCAATAATTTCCATGGACCAAGCGAGTGTCTTTAACAATAAAAATTTAGAGGACAATTTCACACAGAGCTTATACAGGCCCACTGCCATCCTGCAATGCTGGCAGTAGTTGATGGATTCATGGACACTTTATTCTTATTTCTTATAGGCTGTAAGACACACCGCTGCAAGCATAAAGCCTCAAAAATTATGCATACATTCAACCGTTTTTGTTCAAAACAGTGCACACTTTAACTTACAGCTGTTCAGCTGGGAAAGCTTCTCTGAGATGGTTAAGGGTCAACACCTTTCCAGGAAAGTTCAACTTGGGGCTTTAGAATGCAGGGCACCGTGCTACCTTTTCAGCTTGGCAGATGCACATGTAAAAAATAAAAAGTACAAGAGAATAAAACTCTGACAGCTGGATGAAATTGCAGAGAGATAGACGTTGCATGTAGAAAGGAAGATATAAATGTAAGCAGTTGTGTGAAAGGCCTTTGAAGATGGCCTTATAGTCATTTGCTCCTAAAATAAATGTCTGGTTCTTGCTTAGGTTTGTCATCCTTTTAGATTCTCACCACATCAAATTCTTGTTGATCACATTCCTTTCTCATCTCCATAAATTCATTTACAGAAAACAGCCCCCTCTGAAGTGTCGGCTGCAAGTTGTTTGCGCCGCCGTCTGCACCCCTGTTGCTTAGAGGCCGCTGTGGTCACAGGACTGCTGTCCATCCCCCTGTGGAGACCCGGGTCCGACCACATTGCCCGTGACTGGGTATCTCCAGAAACCCCAGAACATGCGATGGCCAGAGCTGTGCGTAAAGTGAGGTTGGCCTCGCTAAGCGCCACACACACAACCACACACACACATACAGAGCACACTTTGAGTAAGGGGGGGGGGTCCCCAAAAAGACAGTTTTTGGAAAACACCAAAACCTTACAAAATTGGTTGGCTGTAGCTGTATGGAGATTTTCTAGACCTGGATACAATTAGATGCAGGAAGGATATGGGAAGAATGTTGAGGACGAATCCCCCGACCACAACAGAAAAAAAACAAACAATTACCTAATGAGAACCACTTCCCAAACCCACATCCTTCATTATTACTGGTATCATCCAAAGGACAACTGTTTGGATGCTCGAGTCTGAAGGACTGGGGCACAACACAATTTCCCAAAAGAGAGACAGAAATAATACAACTCCGAGCCTTTGAAGAGTTTGCGAATTTTCGTTTCTATGTGGCAGCGAAATTCATTCAGTCCCAACAGTGCAGGAGCAGTAAATAAATCGCACATCAATCCTCCGAGTCCTTTGTTGCTGTCGGCGTCGCTTCACTCTCTGTTTCACACGTGCGGCCTGCGAGCAATAACATCGCAATCTCGGACGGTGGCCACGAATGCGCCCGGTTTTTTTTGCCCGCTTGTCTTTTTACTAGCTGGGTGTAAAATATTCACCGAGGTGCGGGACACATGGCACCAAACGCATAAAATGACGTGTTTTTTTTTCCAATTCTCGGAATAAGCCTAAATGAGTATGTCTTGTTAGCGCATTTTTCACTTCATTGGAAACAAAAGACCGTCACTAATTGTAGAAAGGATGGTAGCTGAGCAGGTAAAAATAGATTTAATGCCATCCTTACTGCTAATAAAGTAAAACTGCAGAGGGTATCCCACCAAAACCACTCCCTAACTGCTAAATGCTGTTACTGACAGTACTAGAAAAGGTCTGTAAGTCTACAGCAATGGAATAAAAGTGCTGTCAAGCAAAGAGAGAAATATCAGCTCAATAAGTGCTTCCCTGAAAGTAACAATGGCGTTGCAGAAATGCCTACATATAGCATCATACGAAATCTCATATGAAAGCGAAGCAAACGTTATCCTTAAAGAGGAGCGTAAATACGATCTTGAGGCTATATAGCCATAACAATCCTCCATGAGCCCAAAATGTTGTTTTTTTCAGCAGAATTTTTCGTCCGAGACTTTCAAATGGGGCGTTTATGGTTCAAACAAAAATTGCAATAATATTTCCACAGCTAATATTTGGCTACTAGGGTTTTTTCATTGAAAGTTACAGGGATCCAAGAGATTTTTAAATCATCTTTGCAGGCACATTTCATAAGAGAAATGCATTTTTGAAGAGCTCATATTTTTTGGAAGGTACGTGTTAGTAAACCCACCCCCAGATTCGGAGGGGGTGCGGAACCCACTGAGGATTTTGGGATGCCGATCTGTGTGTGTCACGGGTTTCAGACCAAAGAGAGCAGCGAAGGACTTAGCCGATTGTGAGTTTTAGACCCCCACTGGGCAAATGTGACCATTTGGGTTCATTACTTCAGCATTTTCTCCACTCCGGTCCACTGATGGATGTTGCTGAATAAACATAACTATTTGGGGCATTGGTGAATGGAAAAAAGTCATGTTTGTTTTGCTGGATCTCCCACAAGCTGGAGTGGTGAGTTTATTTGTCAGGGTTTCCTTAATCTTTGGATCTCCTCTTTCCTCTGCGAGGCCACTGCTGGCATGTTCGGCGTTCGGAGTCCTCCGGCGGACCGGACGTGAACATCAGAGGCTGCTGGGACATGAGGAGAGCTGTTAACTGCTATAACCCGTGGTCACGTTTCAACTTCCGCTCACTGGACAGGAGAAGCAAGAGAAAGCAGACCTGAAGACAGAAGAAGGTCTAAACAATACCATAAAAGATGTGCAGTTGGGCCTCCCTGGTTTGAGCTTCTATTTAGAGCAGCCAACCTCAAGGACACTGTGAACAGCTCACTATCTGTCCACCGTCTATGGGACTATTTTTTTTTTTTTTTTTTAGACCGAGCTGCTCCCAAGACGATTTACGAGACAGACACATGTGTTCCATGTAACGGAACAGAAAAACAGGGGATTTGTCCACGAGAAACACAGTCGCCCGTTTGATTTGTTCTCTTTTAAAGGGGGATTAAATGTTTCAGCTTTGAACTCGTCTTGCTGACACGACCGCAGCTACACGCTGCCAGGGGACACATAAAGGTTCCATAGTCACTCCATTCATTTCACTTGGGTTTACTTAATGTCCCTGTGTCTCATTCCTGCGCACTAAGATGTTGTGGAGACCTTTGCTTCGGCCTGGAAAAAAAACGCGCACGATATGCTGCAAAAGTATTCGGCCCTTATGAAAGTTTTCAATGCTGGGTTACAAATAATATTTACACAGCTCTTTGCAATCGGCATTTTATTGCACTCACATGGTAGTAAAGGAAATCAGAGAACAAAAACTAGTCACGTCTGATGTAAAACGTGGTATACTATACATTGTTTGCACAAGCATTAAGGCCCCACACATTAATATTTGGAAGAGTCACCTTTCACTACAATAACAACTTCAAATTCGGGGGGCGTAAGTGTTTACCAGCCATACACACGGGCTAAGAGCGATGGCTGTCATCATCACTTGCACTTTCTTTCTTGTAGACCACAATTTTCAAATCGCGCCACAGATTCCTGAAGGGGTTGAGGTCCTATTTAACAACATTTGCCTTTGAAGGCAACACTTCACAGTTTGTATAAGGTAATATAATTTCAGCTGCCAAGGGTTCTACTCCCAGTTGACAACCAGGCGTGTATCTGTGAACTATATAAATTTCAGCCTGTGTGAGTGGGTTCAGTTGCACGTGTGTATGAGCTAAAGTAAAAATGCTCCACTGAAAACCTGAAGACTCTTATAAGAGCAAAATTGCGTTTCTGTCCATTTTTGCTGAGCAATGCCAAGTTGTGGTCCAAACAAAATCATCAAGGCAAGACAGTGGGGGGGGGGTTTCATTCTGCAAGTATTAAGTTTATGAAAGTGAAACGTTTTAAGAAACGCGGGAAAACAAATTTTTATTTTGGGTTAAACATTCTAGAATATAGTTGGATGTTTGAGTAGAAGGAACAGGAGCAGGAGCAGGTATGGGGTAAGGGTGGCATAATGGTTGGAGCCACCACCTCTTGACTTGGAAGTTACAGTACTGTGCAAAAGTCTTAGGCACCTGTGGGAAAAATGCTATAAAGTGAGGACGGTTCCAAAAATAATGTCATGAATACTTATTAATCAATAAACCCTCTAAAAAGTGCAGGAGACAAAAAAAACCTCAGTCAGATCAATATTTGGTGGGACCACCCTTTGCCTTTCAAACACCATCAATTCTCTTATGCAAACTTGCATGCAGTTTAAGGTAGAGGTTGGTAGGTTCTTCTGCACACTTTGACTGTCTCTGCATGTCCTCCCAGACTGACTTGACCATGTTGAGATGAGGGCTCTGTGGGGACCATACCATCTGTTGCAGGATTCCTTCTTTTTGCTCAAGGTAGTTGTGTATGACTGAGATTGGGTGTTTGAGGTCATTCTCAGGCTGCAGAATGAATTTGGGACCAATCAGAAACCCCCCTGATGGTAGATAAGGATCTACCTGTACTTCTCAACACACATTGAACTTACATGCCTAAGACTTTTACACGGTACTGTACATGTTTCAACCCTGAACCAGGGTGATGCCCTCAAGCAAGGTACTTACTCTAAACTGCTCCATTAAAAACTGGACGTTGGTATAAATGTGGTAAATCATGGTAAGAGCCTTCGGTAAAAGAGTCTTAGCTAAAGGAATAAACATAAAGTGAGGAGGTTTCTTATTCACGATAATAGGCTCTTATTAAATAAAATATCAGGAACGTTTATGACCTTACTAGTAGACCATTATAGTTAAATGTGTCTTTTTCTGTTTAAAAAAAACACAAAATGTTTTGCTTCATTAACTTTCACAAAGCAGGACAAGATCATTTATTTAAGCCTCAGTACTTTTGGTCATTAACTTTGTTCACAGGGTTTATTTTAAACACTATTGAATTAGTTGTGATGCATTTCAGTGAGTTTAAACACAAGGCTTCCATGGGGTAAAAATCCATGTTGGGATTTTCAATGGTTCAGTCTTTCACATCATGGAATCTCCCTGTGAAACGTCAGCTTAGCATCATTTTGGATTTAAAACAAACTTGTAAACTTAAAAACACAAAACAGACTCGATTACTTGCAAAAGTGTGGAGCGAGTACCCGCTTCAGGGCTTTGTGTACTCCAACCAACTAGTACTCGCATCTGTGTGGCTGTGGGAGAACTGAAACCAGAAATGGGTAATATTTCCATGTGAACCACAGCATGTTTCATACTCAACATCTCCACACGTGCAGATGCAATGCCTTTCTGTTGATGCTGACAATAACACCACTACAACGTGCAATATCAAGTGAGCAAATACCAATCTGACTAACAAAAGAGCTGTTTCTGGGTTTGAACGACAAAAAAAAGTTAGTTTTGGCACTTTCAAAAATGCAGCTCAGTGGCTGGTCTAGAATTTCACATTAGGGGCTCACAAAAACTACTGCAGACGGACTTGTTTAATCTCACTCCAGATTTAGCCGGTCTGGATGGAGGAATAAAAATTGGGAAGGCTTTTCCAAGGTAAAGGAAACTTACGCAAAAGGAACATTTTAGCACTCATTTACTCAGGAAAAAGTTTAAAATAAAGGGGGGAAAAAAACAGAATTCTTTGAAGCTGCATAGGTGGTGAAAAGTGAAAATTGCCTTGAGCTTTAGCACATCTGTCTGTATTTCACATGCTTGAAAAAGGCACCGCAAGTAGTTTATACGGCGGGGTCAAAAGCCCACTCTGCTGGGGACCCTAAATCCAGACCCACAACATACACAACAGACACAATGACACCCCACACTGTATTGCACCCGCTCAAGGCAGGACAGTGTTGCACCGATACTGTCGATATATCATTTTCACATTCAGCCTCACAAAATACTGTGCAATTCATTTTAGAAAGTACACCTACACCCTGGTGTTCAAGCTCCTGGTCTGTGAATTCCCGGCAGAAGAAGCAGTATACGTCGGTACCTGGATCTGCATCTGAGTTGAGAAGCCCCAGCACGACGAGTTGTATCTGAGCGAAGCCGAACCGCATGAGAGGAATGTTGGAAAGGGGTGCGAGCACCAGTGTGACACTTGGTGGCAGCACTGCGCTAACCATCCGCCGTGCGGCACTGGGTTCAAATGGAGTTTGTGTTCAGTCATTTCTGTTCAGCTGGTAGGTCCTCCGTGAAACAGTTCATTACAGTAAAAGCCCCTCACAGTAGGTACATTTTACTTTTTTCTATTTTATATTATTTTCATTTTTTGCTGCATAAATGTGACTATCAAATGTTTGTTGCTTTTACCACTTACATGAAATAAAAGGCAATGTATGATATAAAAATAACTGCCTATAAAGACACAAACGCATAATAATTACGTCATTAACTGTTTGATAATGAGGTAATTGGTATTCAAAGTCTTCTTTATTGTGCTGAAATAGGTATTTTAAAATGTTTAAGGATATTTTGGGGAAATTAATTGGGGTTTCTTGGATGAACCCAGAATAAACAATAATAATTTTCCTCATAAGAAACAATGGACATCACTGATATTCAAGTTTGCCGTATTTGAGCCTTTCCTAGGAATCCGTTACACCCAGATAGTACGCTACAGGTTTACACTCTTTTACAGTACCCTACATGTGTGTTTTTCATTTATATATGGCATTTAATACATAATTATTTCTGTAAAATACTTGGCTGCTTTGTAAATACACCGAATAAATGGAGGATTGTGGAGCGTTCACAGAGAAAGAATCTATGCGTCCATTAGGTTGTCTGATATGGTAAATTTCGGTAAATGTGTTGTACCCTGCAGTGAACGTTTATTTGTTTTGCATTTAATAGTGATGAACCTGGTAGAGAAGCAGGCGATTTACGCTGCAGCTGGCTAGCAGTTTTGGTCTCAGCATTGTCTGGATGGCTTCTGTGTTTGCGTATAGTTTTTTTATCACTACCTGATATTTTTCTGCACCAAATTCCAGCAAAACAAGTCAGGGTTTGGGATATGTGACCCCACGGACATTAGACCCCACTCTAGCAGGGTGTCTATTGCCCACCGGCTTTAAGGGATGCTTCCCCTGGCCCCTTTTGGCCTGAGGGCTGACTGCCCAAACATAGATATCAGTTGGCTATAAAAAAGTTTACTCCCTCACACAACATTGGTTTTTGTATCAAAACGGACTGGGATGATGAGTGAATGCAAGTCATCTGTTTTTACATCTCGGTGACTGGCAAGTGCAAGCATTTGAAATCTGTCCTAACTGCAATCTTTTTTCCAGTGCTTATGTTTTTTTCCGAGTAAAAACATCTTTGTCTTCCCAGAGCAACGAGCAAGCTGGACCTAGGATGCTTGGGGGCAGGTGGCCATTGTTCAGGGTCACTATGGAGGCTGTGCTGCCTTGGAGAAGGTTGCGCCAGTCAGAGACGTGTCTGTCCTGTCCTGGATCGCTCTTTTCTATCAGGGTTTGGACAAAACTATGCCGTGGCTGCAAAAAGGTCACTGATGGATACTATGGTTTAAACACTGGTATTTTCTACAACATGAAAGTAAAATTTAGCTTTCAAGTGAAACGGTACAGGGAAACACATTTTTCTTTAAGCTGCGGTGCTGAAGGAAACATCCGGGACAACAAACCAGCGGACCTTGGCTGAAATCAGGCCGGAATACTCATTACGTGCAAAGAAACTTGAGATACATGTTATTGGACACATTATGCTTGGGAAAGCTGAAGGAAAAAGAAGAGGATGACCTGTTACCAGATGGAAGAGCTCAATCATAGTGACAACCGACACCCCCATTTCGATGCTATGGACAAAAATGGAGGACAGAAGTCTTTGGTGTACGTGCTCACCAAGAGTGCACATAAACTTAACAACCAGAAGCGGACGCAACTAGAATGCAATAAACTGTACTGTGACGCTGTGTAGTGCTCTATTATGGAGACAAACTCAGAGTCCATATCAAAAAAACAGCCAGGTTTCTGACACAATCAAAATAACTCAGATTCCGTCCTTGAGGGTTTATAACTAATGTGATCAGGCTGTGGTCAGCAGCATCACGACCCACCACACGCACTTTAGATTTTCCTGTGATAAAAGATTTTTAAAAAAAGTCATTGCCGATCCACTGTTTTAATTCAATAAACCAGTTAGTCACACATAGGCCCAGAAGCTTATAGAATTATAACAGTAATGGACCCAACACTGAGTGCTGAGACCCTCTGAACCTGACTGTATGTAAGAGTGACGGCATATGATTGTTCGACATCTGCACGCACTTATGGCAAATAGGAAATGTATCACGTAAGACCACTGACAGGCAGGCGAACATGACACTTAGGTTCGCTTAGGAAAATAGTCACCGGTATGAAAGGCTGAACTCAAAACTACGGCAACAGCAGGACACTGGGGATGTGTAACTAACTTAGGAAGAGATGCACCATTTACTGAAACATTAGGCACACAGTGTCCGAAGAATGTCTCTTTTAATAAGACTCAGGTTCACAGAAGACAACAAAGGGGAAAACAAATAACAGAATCCGTATCGAATTGGAACCCCACTGTTCAACATGAGTCATCTGATAGGAAAGAAACCGGAATAGTATTAAATGGCCACCCACTATATCCGGATTTGGTTCATTATTGGACGGCAAAAGTAAATGATGTCAAATCTTTTAAACCAGCATCTTTCAGACAGCGTCAGGGCCCAGTAAAGGTACATATCTTACGATAATAATGAATAATGATTTAAGTATATAACATTGGCATTTATTTTAGAGAATGATACGGCTATGATCACTTTAGATGAAAATCTTGTCTCGCGCCTTTACTTCTGTTAACTATAAAAAATATATTTTGTGTTGCATATAAAAATACGTCTCATAATGAGATGAACAGTAATGTTGATTTTTTCAAATGCCAGGAAAAATGATATTCAGATATTAAGCAACAGCAATAATAAAAACTAAATAAACTAAGCTGATGAAACCATTACGTTGACTTGCAATAAGGTTTAAAGTAAAAAGAAAACAATATATAAAGGATGCAAAGCATACTGCACTGAACAGCTTATATAAACTGCTTTATCTTAAACATTTTGTATTTTCAGAGGTGTCTAAATAGAACGCGCGTTTCAGTGTGGGAACATTTTCCCTCAATTTAATTTAACCTTTAAATAACTTAATCGGGGACGGCAATTCCAGAGAAACTGGAAATAATAAAGGATACGAGCGGTTTTGTTGAATCATGTTCCAGTGAGGAACCGGACTGATGAATAAATATAAATAATTCTGTGTCTAGTAGCTTTAATGGAAAATATGACAACTTGCGCGTTTAAAGGAACATTTGGATCCTTAGTTTCGCGGAACATGTTGTTCGACGGACCCAGAACACTGCTGCACATTTCCGGTTGCGGCTTGGCTTCAAGATGGCTGCGGTTTGTTACTCTGATATTTTGTGAACTAAATTAACCATTTCAAGCATTAACGACTTGTTTTGTGAAGAGCCAGCAAGTTAACCAGCGGGTGTTTTATTTGTAATATCGGGACAGCAGAGTCTTTGAGAGTTATGCAGAGACCGAATTTCCGACATCCTTCTCCTCCTGGCGGAGTAGGCCCGAGACCGGGTGGGTTTCGTAGTCCCAGCGCCGGGTTCGATAGCGGCAGAGCGGGTATGTTTCCTCCTCCGTGGGCCTTTCCGAAGGGCCCTCCTCCGTCGTTCGGGCCTCGACCCGGCCACTATTGCGGTTCTCCCAATACTCCTCCGAGGGAGTTTTATGGGGGCAACGGCAATGGTGGTAACGGTGGTGGAGGAAGCGGGGGAAGGGACCGCTTCCGTCAGAGCCCCTCCCTGAGTCACACGCCGCGGCGGCCGGCTGCGAGCCCCAGGTTTACTCCTCCATACAAAAAACATCCCTATCACTCTCAGAGTCCCGGACACCACACAGGCTATCAGGTAAATACAGCACACCTCCAAACATTATTTTTCAAAAGGTAAAATGTTCATCCTATTTGTTTATACGTGGACACCAGTCAGGGCGAGCAAAGCTGCTCCCTGGACGTTACTTCACGGTAGTTTTCCTCCAGCAGCTGGCAAAGATGCCATTTTAAAATGTACTTTTAGCTGTAAATCCTTAATTCTCAAAAGTCTCAAACACTCATTGTTCCCAAAGTGATTCTAAAGGACTTGTAAAAACATTTGAGCCTAACAGACAATGTTTGACAGTAAAATGAGTAGAAGAGAGCTCAGTATGACTGTTGGGCCTCATTCATTCACACTTCTGGTTGTTGCACTAAACCTAACAGTGAGTTCTGTTTCTGACGAGGCAGCCTGGGGTTGTCAGGTAGAACGTGTCCAGTAACATGCCTCTCTACGTGGTGGTTCTCTCCTGAAGGGTTCGCCGCGGACCTCCACCCCGTTTGGGTCGACACGCAACAGAGAGAGCTTGGCAAACGATGTGGAAAAGTATTACAGCCCGTCGATGGTGCAGGACCCCTGGGCATCGCTGCAGCCGGTTGCAGTCATGGACATTAAGTCCAAGTGCAGCTCAGAGCGCACCACACACACGGGTAGGAAGGGGAGGTACTTCAGCTAGACGCACGTGGTTACGGATACGCGCTGCTGCAGGAGTACACCGCTGGTACTTCCAGCGGGAGGCTAGAAATGAGGTTTATTCCCTACTGCCTTATGGGTGTGGCACTTGGAAGTTCTTTAAATGCACCAGCAATCAGGCACTTTGTTACCTTTCAAAGCAGCAGCTCTTCCTATCGGATACCTCCTTTTGTGCATGCAGATGAATCGAAGGTCCTGTTTTTAAACCCACGTAGGGCTCAACTGTGCGGGACTGCAGGAAGATGCCGACGTGTGTAGGGATTCGTTGCCCGTCATCTGAAGGAAAGTTTCTAAATACAAAGAATATTGCTTTAACTGTACTTACACATTGTGTACTGCGGCAAATCACCTGTAGATGTGCCAGCAAGCTGGCTGTCATACAAGGCACCATTTTCCTCCACTGTCTACCGATGTTAATATTAACTACATTTCCCATCAGTGATTCTACATTTGGGGGTGTCCGGTGGCATTGTATTCCCCAAACTTGTTTCCTTTATTCAAAGACCCCAGCAGACCAGTGTTTGTACAACACATCTACAACCTGTTTGCACCACCAGTGACAGGAGATGATCCTCACTTGGTGCATTGGCAATATGGATCAAAGGACTTTTTTGGATGGTCCTGAACCACCAGAAGATAAAAACTGCATAATATATGTATATAAAATTACATGTATTTTTGAAGCAATTGTTTAACTTGTGACTATCTCAGGCTTTTTCTAAATGTAAATATTTTACAAGAAAAAATAAGTCAAATAGTTGTTTTTACTTCTCTACATCAATTTTGCTGGACTTTAGTTCAGTACATGCTAAATACACCAGTGTCTGTTTTGTGATTTATATTCAGTATTTTTTATCTTGACTGGCTAGGATAATATTTTAGAGCTGCATTTCTACTCAGTGCTTCAGACCTGTCATACTTTTTAAAATATTGTGTGTCGCCTAGGAATACTGTGATAGTTCCCCAGTAAAACATGCTTTTGAGACTTGCATGCTGAAGGAGACGGCACGTTGCCTTTTCTACAGTCTGCTGACAGCACACACTGCCTGCTTGTATTATTTACTCTACAAATTTACATAGAGCAGATTTCAGATCTGTGTTATGCACTCTTGCAGCTTATCTTCAGGTTTCTTTACACCCACTGGCCAATTCCTTAAGTACTACTGTGAACAGTTGATAAGGGAACAGAAAATCTACTAGCTTGAACTCAACTGGGACAGACATGATGACATCTGGGTGAAGAATACAAGTCCTGAGCCAAAAATGGCTGGTAGAGGCCAGTATGTAAATATCCCACTCACTGTGGTAAACTTATGCAACACCGAGGAAGCATGATGACATCTTGGACATTAAGTCATTTTCCTGTTTCGCAGATGAAAAATAACTAAATATTTTTCTACTACTTTACAGAATATATAAACAGACTTCACTTTTAAAACATCTTTGTCGAAGTGAAAAGGGGGAGCAGCGGTCTCCACTTTTTCTGCATTTTGCACATGGATTTATAACTCACCATAGAGGATCATTTTGTACCTCATTTCATCAGCCTGCTTTTGTCTACTGGAAAATTTTCACACCTTAAAACACATGGAAACAGAATTTCTGAGCTAAACTAAATGAGTGAGGGAGTTTTCTGATCGCAGTAAAAATTGTCAAAGTGGGGGAAAGGAATATGAATTTTGCCACGCAAGCTTTGGCTGGGGGGGGGGGGGGGGNAGCAGACGACTTTAAAGTAAACAGGCTTGTGTTTCAATGAGGACAACATTTCTGGACAGACCCAAAGAAACAGGGGGGGGGGGGGGGGGGGGGTATTTTAAGGAGCACTTTTGTTCAAACCATTTATCCATATTATCTAGGTTTTGCTATGTCATATACTTGTGGTTCCAGTACTGTCTGTCACCTGAATTTCACTGTCGTTTTATGTTTGATCCAAAACGTTTGTTACCAGTGAAGATGTGATGCAAGAGGTCAGTGAGTACTGTTTTGCTGGTCTGCAGTGCCTCCTGTTGATAGTGTCAGTACATTTTCCACACTGGTATTTTTTGACTTAAAACTATTAAATGTGTATTTCTGAAGCAGAACAGTCTACTTGACTTGCTCTGACACAGATGAAATGAAGGTGTTAAATGTTCATTCAGAGCATCTGTTGTAGTTTTGACTGACAGCTATAAACTTTAATGATGCTGAGGAAATCCTGCAGGTCAGATCTAACCCCACCTCAAAGCCAGTTATTCTGCAGGTTTTTGCTCTAGTAACCTTTTGTAATCATGTTTAATCACACTCAGTAAGTCCCCCAGCAACGGTCCATTACAATAACAGCCTGTTGCAGTAGGTGTATTTTATAATTTTGCTAGATTATATTTTGTCATTTAATTTTTCACAAATGTTACTTGTAAATGGTTTTTTGCTATTACTGGTTATATTAAGGAACAAAACAAATGCATTTTAATTACCTTATTGGTAATATATTTGGTAACCATGCTTTTTGGTAATTATGTATTTAAAGTGTTCTTTATCACACTGAAAAAGGTATTTTAGATTTAGTGATATTTTAGGGAAAATTAATTGGGGGTTTCTTGGAGAAACCTAGAACCATTTGTAATTTTTCTTATAATGGAAACAGCTTTGATATCAAACTATTGCCATAGAGGATTACTTGAATATTCAGTTCAAGTTTATAGAGTATTCAGTTGATTTCGAGGAGCCAATTACCCTTCATACCGGGATACAGGGATGGGGTAAAACAGGTTATAAAAGTCAAATGGTTAGTTGAGTCCATTTCATCTATTTAATTTTTCTTTATACTGCCAGATGCTTTTTTCCAGTGGCCTCTTCAACTCAACATGTTTTGCTGTTGTGTGCCGCTCAACTATTTACCTCTACAAGTGAGTTAGAGGAGCAAATGTGCTGCCAAGAAGAAAGAGCTGCCATGGTATCAAGAGAGAACCTCGTCAGAAAAGAAAAGGTTGCAAGACCCTTACTGAACACTTTAAGGCCCACGTATTTTGAACTCCTTGTGAGAGGGACAAACGTGACCAGAGGTGGAGGAGAGGATCACTCTTACCAGTGTACAGGTCAGAGTGCAGATCCACTGTCTTGAACTGTAGGCAGCTGAGGGGAGATGTGGGAAGCTTTTGCTATGAAGCTGCAGCAGTTGAGAGTTGATAGCTGAGAGGCTGGAAGAGCAAACAGGATGTTACTAATGTTGGAAAGATGGACAGAATCAGCTTTACTCTTGTAAACAGGTGTGTTGTGTACCTGCAGGAGGGTGGTACATCAGCTCCCTTGAAGAGTATACACAGCTTCTCACTGGAAACATCCACACAGCATTCATCTGAATCAATTTACAGTCAATGGGTAACCGTTAAAATAATAGATGAATAAGGAACGTTACTTATTACACGCTATACAGTGCATTAAAAGAGACCAGGCCAATTTAAAACGTGTCTTTCTTTAATAAAGATTTTGGGAAAAATTCATAGTATAAAAAGACATTGTTGCCTTTTATGTAGGGCTAAGTGTTTTCACATTGTTTCTCTTGCTTTGACTTTTTCAAGAATTAGATTTAAGATTTGGACTGGTTTACTATCCGAAACCAAAAACAGAAACAAAAAAAAATTCTCCATTGAGAAATATTTATCCAGTGCCTTTATTCAACCTCTCCTGATTTATTTAATGTTATTGGTCCAAAACTATAGCTCAGTTGCTTCACAAAGGAGTTTTTATTTTAATTCTAAACAAGTTTGGACTACTTAGCAGTATGAAATCTTTACTACTGTCCTAAAGCAATTAAAAACAAAACAATTGCTAAGGTACAGATTTAAAAAAAAAAAAAAACAAAACAAAGATTACCTGGTTAGGTAGAGGTGCACTCAAAAAGATTAATTTAAAAGACAGCAGTAGAATAGATTAAAAACAATACCAAATGGTAAGAACAAGAAAACTCCCTCTGCTGTTTGCATTTATTAGTGGGGGGAACTGTCCACTAAACGAATTACAAATCACACCAGTCCTTTTCCCCATGTTGGGGCCTGAGAGGGTTTTGCTCGTGGCGAATTTGTTCTCTTCATTTGATTGGGCCTTGACCACCCACTTGGCTCTGCGTCAGAAGGGGAGGCCCCGGCCCCTGATCCCCGTTGCGTTCATGTGGGGCATGAAGCCAGGAGGGAAGGGGGGTGCCCCTGGCTGTGCGGGGGAGCCCCATCCCGGGCCTGGAGGATTGGGCGGGGGGTGGGGTGGGGGGTGAGGGGGAGGTGGGAGTGGGAGCACACAGTCCTGCCGGTTCATACTGTGGTTGTAACCATGGACACTGGCAGCGTGAGGCACGGTCTCCATGGACAACGGGCTGTGGCTGTAGTCAAAGCGATGGTCCTTATCACCAGTAAAGACCCCGGCTGTTGCGGGCCCCCCACGTGGGAAGGGCTCCTGGAATCCGGGGGGCATGGGAGGTGGGGCCGGACTCCCGAATATTTCCCGCAGCACGTGGGGAGGCACAGCCCCTAGGTAGCTGGCATTGTATGCCTCGCCTGGGAAGCCAGAGGGGAAAGGTGGTGGTGGCGGTGGTGGCAACACAGGGGCAAAGGTTGGAGGGGGAGGGGCCTCTGGGTGAGGTGGTGGTGGGTGGAGAGGAGGTGGGTATTCAGGTTCACGAGGCCTGCCTCCTTCCCCACCACCACCTCTGTTACTGGGTTGCTGCCTGCTACCGGCTTCTTGTGTGGGCCGGTAGTCAAGATCCTCAGTGGGAGGGGGTGGCTCCGGGGGTTCTGGCGGCCTCTGGTCTGGGGGCAGGATTAGCGGCGCCTCTTGAGCAGCAGGTGGCTGTGGCACGGACACCGTGCTGCCGTCGGACACTGCGGGAGGAGGGAAACGGCCAGAAGAGGTCAGCAGAGGGACTAGACGGGGCTGAGCGAAGAGCCGAGGTGCTGAAGCCTACAGTTACCTGGTGAAATGGGGGGCAGGGGGCTGGGCTCAGGGGGCTTCTGCACCTCTGCAGGGTGTTCTTCTTGTGGAGGGGCAGCTTCAGCATCTCCCCCCTCTGCTGCACCTGTCTTCCTTTGCATCTGTTGGACTTTGAGCAGCTGCGCTAATAGCACCGTGACTGCACTTTGCACCGCTGTGGAGGCTACCTCCCCCTCCCCCTTGCCTTGTGGGGGTGGAGGAGGAGTGTGAGGGGCTCCGCCCACCTGTGAGGGCCTCTCGGTTTCAGCCAGCATCCCGGTGGGCAGTGAAACCTGCGTGAGCTGCTGCAACATGTCAGGGTTCACCTTGATGTTCATAGCCTGGGCAAACTGCGCCATGTTGACCGTACTTTTGGACTGCAGCAGATTCACGATCACGGCCAGCTGCTCTGATGTCAACTGCGACACAGGAGCCTTAGGGTCTGAAGCAAGATGAGGGACAGACAAAGCGGCTTTCATTTACATACAGTGCAAATAACTACACAGTCCTGTAACTGATTGTCTTATCCACTTACTGTGCTGTTGACAATGGAAGAATAAACTTTATTGGAATAAAGTCTACATTTAATCTTCAAATTTTACATAAAGTACTTCAGATTTGGCTTTTCTTATAATATAAAATGGCCAATCTAGATATTTAAGTTCCATAAAAAAAAGTATAAATGTAACAAACATGAAAACCACAGAACCGAGTTACTAGCTAGTTCTACAAGCATGGTAACTAATTGAAGGCTGGACACAGCATCCACTGACCCGATGACACAGAGCCACTGCAGCTGAGCGCCTTCTGCTGGTTGGGGGCAAGGAAGCCCTGTGGGGTACTGTTGCGACTGTCATCGAGCCCCATATCTTTGCGGGGTGCCTTAGGAGCAACCAGCTCCTCTGGCATCTGTTTCTGCCGCCGTCTCCTCTTGCTCCAAAGTTCATGGCAGTCCTGCCACAGCGGGAGACTGAGAACACGAGCAGAAGCTGGCATCATTGATCCAAACCGTTACATTAACAAGTTCTCTCTGCATGCAGTTACTTGCCAGTTCACAGTGACCTCTACAGTCAGAGCAGCACTGCTCTCAGTACTCATGTGCACCCCTCAAGTGGGGGGGATGTCGTGCTTCAAGGAAGAGTCTCAAGAAATGCAAAAAAAAAAAAAAACCCCTAACGTACAGATGTAACAAATGTCTGTAAAGCTTAAGATCTGACAGTTATTTTTATCATCTTTGCATTTTATTTGGAAACAACTTGGGTTTCAAAACGTGAGACCAACCTTCTTCGGCTTGGACCTAGAAACCCTCAAATTACCATTCATCTTCATTAACCATTATTTAGCTTACACCTTTTGTCCAAATTATATACAAACGTACGTGCTAAAATTTACCCAGCTGAGCAACTGTCACTGGAACAATCGAGGGTAACTTCATAAATGGTACTAGAGCAGGTATAAGGATTCAATCCTAGTTCAAACCCTACTTACTACCAATACTTGCTGTGTTTTACAACACGAACAGTAACTTGCTAATATCTGTGTTGTCAAAGTCAATATGAATTTATCACATTTCCAGATGCTAATGAAGCTCAGCAGGAAACACCTACTCTGGAGTGGGCATCTTAGCAGGGTCCACATCCTTCAGGAAGTCGCTGCTGAGCGCCTGCTCTGCAGTGCAACGTTTGCTGGGGTCCAGTGCAAGCATGTGGTCGAAAAGGTCCAGTGCGGCAGACGGTATGCTGACAAGCAAGAAATGGAAGAGACATGACATCACAAGACTAAACAGTCAATGACAAATACCAGCAATGTACGAGTCATGTAGCAGGAATAACTGTTTCACACCAAGTGTCAGTGGGGTTCCTGACAAGGACTGGTAGCCATCATGTCACTAGTTCAGACACTTACAATGCAAACTCCTCCCGCAGTCTGCGGCGGTACTGTTTCTTTGGTTTCATGGTAGTGAAGTAGGGCAGCTTGATGACATCAGGCCACACTGCAGGACAGGGGCTGCCACATATCCGGCTGCAGGGACACAGGGCAGGGATATTGTTATCGCAATAGTAACTTCAAATGTCTGCTGCAGACAGGTACTTGGCTATGAAACAGTTTGTGGTGGGTGGGTGTACCTAATAAGTTCCAACTGGGCAAGTTCCTGATTGGCCTGGAAAATGGGCTTTTTTGTGAACAACTCTCCCAAGATGCAGCTACGGGTAAAAAAAAAAAAAAAAAAAAAAAACACGGTAAGAACAATGCAAACTGAGGACAGTACCATGAAACAGGTTTTCTGTTTGAAACTTTTTTTTTTTTAAACTCGGGATGTCAACAGTCTGACAATCATACCCGCAACTCCAGACGTCAATGGCAGGGGTGTACCTCTCTTCCCCCAGGAGCAGCTCAGGTGGCCGATACCACAGTGTGATCACCTTGTTGGTATAGGGTCGGCTGGAGGACACATGGAGAGTATGAGTCAGTCCACCTTTCTGCTAACTTTGCATTGTGTCATGTACAGAGCAACACTGCAACTGACTTAATGTGGAAGATTAACAAAAATGACATTTATTTTTTCATGACCTCCCCTATATTTATTTATTTTTAATCTTTACAGCAACAACCTGGCAACTGCATTTTAGGTTTCAGTCTGCATGTTTCTTGTGGTGGATGCTCAGCATGTAGGTACAACAGGGTGAGGGAACTGACTGCAAATAACTGCTTCATCATATAAACCTTATGGGATGTGCTACCGTTAAGCCTGCACAAAAAATGCAGTACGTGTAAATTAAACCTACTTTAAAAACACTGCAAATATTCATAAAAATAAATAGAAAAATAAAAAATGCATTATATAATTGTGTACATGCAGCAACTCAAGGTGTAGCATGAACTAAAAGATGCTTTCCAGTATCACGAGTCGCCAGGGAGTGAGCTGATGTAGCTCAATAGGAGGCTCAGTTGTTGTGCTGTGCCCCCCCCCCCCGCAGAAATTCATTTTTACCCACAGAAAAATATCTGGGATTCCCAGGGTACTGCTGGAACCACATACATCAAATACAGTTGCGATGGCTCTATTTATGAAATGGTTTGAATAGTCAGGAAGCAGTAATGCAGAAGTCAGTATCACACAACAGGTGTGCGATTGGTGCGAATGACCCTCTGCAGCCACCCTCACTGTACATGCTGTTGCGGTGATTGCTCTCTCGCGGACTCAGTATACATTTTCGGTGATATTCTCCTACTTGTTTACATGTTGCTAAGTTACAATTAGTGTTCAAAAGTGTAAAAAAAAATATGTTTATGATTTTTTTTTGTCACCTTTTAGTCTGGCCAGTCAGGTGTAAACGGGTGTTGAGGTTGCCAGGGATACGTTATTGCCCCCCCACCCATAAGACCATGATACATGGCATTAAAATTGAGCCCCTTTTTTGCTTATCAGTCTGTTCCCAAGGAACAAACTGTAGGTATTAAAGCAGACCTGTATATAGGGGTGATTCAAAAAGAACAATTTCATAAATGAACACAATGCATAAATCAATTTGTAAAGTATCTCACTGTTTTTTCTTAATTTTACAAATTATCAACATGTGCCCATGTCCTGATACTTCTGAGTAATACATACATGATAATGTATGAAAGTGTACATCTTTACCTATATAGCATGTTTCAGAAAATCAATGTATTTCACGTGTCTAATAATATATCTATATGCATAAATCATCCTAAAAGATTAACTCCTTATTTGTTCAAAACACTACATGTGGTACAATGTGTTTTTTGGCGGGTATATAATTCTGACTGAACACACACCTCTCTTCAGAGTTATACAGCCGAGCCAGGCCAAAATCTGCAAGCTTGATCTGCCCCCTGTTGGAAAGGAAGAAACATGACTCAAGATCCCTCACCTTCAAATAACATAGGATAAGGTTTTAATTCCTTAACAAGTAAACTAATATAAAAATGCAGCAGAAACTATGACACAACAGCAATAAAGTCCTCCCCCATGAATGACAAATGACCTGCAACTTACTTATTGTTGAGGAGTATGTTGGAGCACTTGATGTCCCTGTGCAAGAAGTTTTTCTTGTGGCAGTAGTCAAGGCCCTCCATGAGCTGCCGCATGAAGGATTTGATGTGGCTTTCATTGAAGTGCACCAGGCCTGACTCCAGCAGCCCCATGAGGTCGTGGTCCATGTACTCGAACACCAGGTAGAACGCCCCTGTGGGAGGGCAACCAGAAGGAAATGTGTACAGCCATAACTTCCAGTCACCAAGATGACAGCTTCCACTACACTGCTGAAAATATTCTACATGTGCACCAATTATGTAAAGTAATAAAATAACTTCAAGTGAGGAAAAATGTCCAGGAAATATAATCTCTGTCGCATTGCTGCCCATAACACCCATGTTGAGACAAAACCTGAGAAAAATTACTGCACACTAACAAGCTGTGCGAAAATGATCTTTATGAAGAAACAGGCTGTTAGGATGAAAGTACCCTTGTCATTTTTGAAGTCGAGGGCATCTTCTTTGTCAGTGACAATCTCTTTCATGTTGATGATGCTCTTATGGTTCAGTTGCCGCAGAATCTTGATTTCACGAATGGCTGTGATGGGGAAGCCTTCCTTTTCATTGTCCAGCCGAACTTTTTTCAAGGCCACCATTTCGGCTGATGAAGTATTAATAAGTAGAGAAAACATGCTTACAGTCATTATACAACATCAATAAACAATTTAAATGTGTTTGTACTGTACAAATAGCAAAAAATATTTGTGCCTAGACCAAAACCTCTTTGCTCTTTTTTCTGAATTCAGGAATCGGCATCAGAACTCAAACAACAGCCCTTTAAATTGGGAAATGGGAGAGAAGCCAAGGGAAAAACATGATGCTCACCAGTGTCTTTATCTTTAGCCTTGTACACCTGACCATAGGTGCCCTCTCCCGTGATCCCAATTATCTCAAACTTGTCCACACATCGCTTCCCCCAGTCAATCTCAGTCTCCTTGATTTCCCCATATCGAGGGCCACAGATCCTATAAAAATCATAAATCAATAAGTCACTTTGCCCAGAAAAAAAAAAACAATTTAAAGTCACGGGAAGAATTTTCTTCAATCTGATAAGTGACAAGGACACCAAAACTCTTAAAGTTATAAGACGGACAGAACACACCGCCAGAAAGGCCACAGTAGAAGGTAATTCATTACTTGGGTCTCCGTTTGGCGGTGGCGGTCTTCTTATCCACAGGAGATGTGGGTTCGGCACCTGGAAGCTCGGGAGGAAGCGGGAGCTCACTGAGAAGGTTCCGGGGCTTGCGCTCCTGCTTCTTCTTTGTAGAACGAGGAGGCACGCAATCCTTCAAACTACATTCAAGAAAGTAAAAAAGACATCAGTATGACACTTAGGCATTACACTCACTAAATGGAGGCAGTATTAATTTATATCACAGCATCTCTAACACCAGTAACAGGAGATGCTATTGTTTCAGAAGTACTGCACCAAGTATATAGATGGTTCAAAAAGTACTGACCATTGTCCCCACGTGACATGTAAATGTAAACAATACATGGGATTATGCTGAACAAACTATATCTTTATGGCAGGAGCATTAATACAGCTTGATTTCAAAGGGAAAAAAACATGTTGAGTATGAGGGAAATAAGCACCAGCGAGGGGGGGGGGAATAAAATAACTGTAAGCCAATTCTTAAAAAAGCCATTGAAATAATTGATTTTTCATGTGTTTCTCCACTAATATTTCAGTAGCACGTACATCTCTTCCTTTAAATGGTTGAATTTGATGTGTGAAATCATCCCCCTAAGTAAAATGAAACCTGCAGTCAGCAAAATTGTCACTGTACTGTGCTAGAAGCCTGTTAGTAAAAAGGGTAATTTTCTAAGTTATTGTACTGGTATTGTATGTGACCCAGACATACGAAGGTGGGTTTACTTGCAAATATAAAGAGGTTTTAAATCAAAGCATCCAATTACCATAACAGGGCAACAATACAACAAGCCAGCTTTAATCACATTTCACTGTGACAACTATTTCCCTTTGAGCTGCTATTCCCCCCTATTCTGCCCTTGACTCCACTGTCAAGTTGGCAGGGGGCACTGTCCTGCAACAACAACCTCACATCCAAAGGAAATGAGATCATAAGAGCAACCTTCCACATGCTTAATTCAACATGAAAAAAGTAAAGCATATAAAATAGAAATAATAGATGATTTTAGAAGTCAAGCAAGCTGCCAGTATTCTACATTCCTTTTAAAGCAGTCTTTGGGCTTTAGTGGTACATGGCAGCTCTCTCACCTGTCTGTTCCCTCTACATGATCCAACAGGGCTGGCGGCAATGGGAGGGGTGCGAGGGTCGACACAGGAGGTGCGCTTGCCCGCTCTTTCTCTTTAACCATGGCTTTCCTCTTCTCCTTGGCTGGCAGTTGTGCTGCTGTTACTGTTGCTGCTGCTGCTGCTGTTGTTGTTGTTGTAGTTGCTGTTGTTGCTGCAGGAATCTCCTCTTTCACCTTGCTCTCCTTGCTCACCTGTGGCACTGTTGTTGTCTTCTTTGGGAAACTCTCTGGTGGGGATGGGGGACAGGAGGATGCTGGAGTCTTGGGGCCCTTCTCAGGGGGCGTTGAAAGAGGACGTGCCTTCTTGGTGGCAGGGCTAAGCTGTGGGGCGGGAGCGGAGGCAGTAGCGGTAGCAGTGACCGATGTGTCTCCAGGGCCCTTGGCCCGTGCAGCCTCGGCAGCCTTGGCCCGTTTCTGCTTGCTGAGCTCGGCAGCCAGGCTACTCTTCAAGGTCAGCGTGCTGGGGGAGAGGCTAGAATGCCGGCTGCGTGAACGTGAGTGCCGGTGGCGACTATGGGAGCGCGAGTGGTGCGAGGACGTGTATGGGCTGCGACTCCGCGACTTGTTTCCTCGCCTGGGGGTGGAGGAAGCAGGATGACAATCTGTGTTGTGTAGCCACATCGAGTGCAAAATACAAACTGACATCCCTCCACAGGTGTCAGAATTCAGCTACAAAATTACAGTGATTGACAAGTCATACAGACCCATGGCCAACAAACCATCATGTTAGCTCCACTCATTAAAGAATACAGCACTGTATCGACACTTATCAATTATGTGCACGTATAGAGGTTTAAATACAGACGTAATCCTGGATTCGTGAAAACAGTTACATCCGACTAGTATTACATGGTGCTGTTACTTTACGAACTACAGAAACATTATGAGGACACACTCTTTACAACACAGAATGCATCTGATCAGCTAAATGGCTCTATATTTCTTGACCATTATACAACTATATGGAAGAATCACCGGACCCAATGACTTCCAAAATGGTTGCCCATAATATGACAGAGCCACGTTCAAGTGTTACAGTTGTCCACAGACAGTGTGGGCTGAATACACCTCCTCCTTTACTCCAAGCACAAGCCCTTCTACATGCAGATGTTTTGTGAGCAGTGGAAAAAGTAGCACCATCTACCAAGTCCAGGTCCTGCATGCATTACTGAGCTTTTTCAAACAACTTTGCAAATGGTAGTGCTCTTGTACATACTGGTTTGGTAAATACAACACAGATTCTGTTCAGACTGGGTCACATTCCATGGTTTCTATGAACCCTCCCTGTTAGATGTCTATACTCTCAATGAAGACAAGAACTCAGTGTAAGAGACAGCAAACTCTCTAAACAGCAGAAACCACAGGATGTACAAAACGAAGCCACATGTAGAACCAGTTTTTAATGGTGGCATTTTTACTAGAGACCGGTCATGCAGTTCTCTGATACTAAATAAAAGGCATGGACATCAATAAATGGGCTAAACGCCAGTTTTTTGCATTTGTCTTCAAACTACTGGAAGACAATCCAAAAACAGAAACAAAACAATAAATAAATGTATCTGCTGCTAATATGTTACATACCGCAGTAAAATCTCCACCCTGTCAAATCAGAAATCCAACACAAATGACTCACGCTAATTAATGTCGGTTATAAATATTCACTTTTTCATAGCAGACTGATAATGGACAGTTGCCAAAGTTTCAATCAAGAAACCGAAACGTAAGTATTTGAAGCAACTCCCAAAAAGACTCTTTAGTATCACTGCAATACCATAATTTACCCTTGTCTAAAAGAGACTTGTGTCACACACTCCTTTACGTGTATTCCTCTAGAAAACACACAAGTAACAAACACACAGATTGCAGTTTGTCACAGTGTTCACATGAAGTCAGGCAGATCATTAAAAATCGTTTAACAGACTGGATGGATTGCCAGAAATGTTCAGTCATAAGCTTAACACTCCTCCCACAGTCCTGGGCCTGTCTTAATATGCACTGCGCACAAATTTAGGAAATATTGTGTTTTACTGTGGTTAATCTGAATCTTTGGGCCCTCTAATAGCCGGTGTTCTTGTCGAAGAATGCAGAGAGTAAATCAGACCATCCTTGGACTTTATTCCTGTAACTATACACAACGGACCAAATTTCTGCCCGTTACCTCATTCGTACTGACACTGTGGGTTCTTAGCGCAATACTCAGAGTTCTTAATGACAAATCGCAGGTAGACGATGGACAGCAACTCACCTGAGGTCAGGACTTGGGCTGAAGGACTTCCTGTATGGGCTTCTGGACCTTCGGCGACTGCTGTAAGGGCTGCTTGCTATTTCTCCTTGTTCGTAGGGGCTACTGCGGTTGTAGCTCGGCGACCTGTGCCTGTTGTAAGGACTTGGTGGAGACCTCTGCCTTTTGGTACTTGAGTAGGAGCCAGGTGACTTTGAAAAGTAGGCCCCGTAGACATCCACATCACGGCCATAGTAACTGGGGCTTGGGGAGTGCCTCTTGCTGCCATAGCTGGGGCTTCTCCTGGATATGAGCTGGTAATACACCGGGTTTGGGGACTGGTACCCATAGGTTTGGGAATAAGATGCCCCGTAGGGACTGTCCTCCTTAAAGCCAGGGCTTCTCTTGTAGGCCTTGGGCTCCTCACGGTCATCCCTGTAGGCCTTAGGGGTATCCCTGTAGGCAGATGGAGGCTCCCTTTCCACCCTTTTAGTGTCCGGCCTTGCTTTCTGCTGCTTGGCCTCCTTCTTCTCCAGGGATACGAGGGAAGGCACAGCCTTCTTCTTGCCGTTGCTGTCCGCAATCCTTCCGGCGTCTCTGCCATGCCGGGTGCTGCTGCTGCCACTCCGGGACTTGGATGATGGATCCCTCTCGGTCCTCCTCTCCTCCACACGGAGCCGAGACCTCTCGGCCGACCGACTGTGCCCTTCCTTTCTGGGGTAAGAGGAGCGCCGCTCGGTCCTCACCTTCTCACCTGGTGTAGATGGACCCCCGCTGGTGCCCCGGTATGCATCCTCAGCCAACCTGTGGAGCAGCAGCCTTTCTGTGTGCAGGTCGGGCCGGGGGGACGGGCTCCCAGAGAATCCCTCCGACTGTGAGCTGATGTCATCGTACTCCACGAGGGTGTGCAGCTCCCCGTCCCGCTCAAAGACGCTCCTGCGCTCACTGTTGGGCTCCTCATCCTCTTCTTCCGCCGTCACCAATGGCTCACTCGGTTGCTCCCGGGGACGCCTGCGCTTCTTCCGGCGGGAGGAGGACGACGGTCGCTTCTTGTCACGTCGCCTGTCACCCTGGGACGCAGCACCTCCTGATGCTTTATTCCGTCTCTGCAGCCGGGAGTTCCTGTGCTCAGAGGGGCTGCGACCCCGAGCCTCCTGCAGCAGCACCTCTGAGCTTGGCATGTCAGCTGGGAGGGAGCTGCAGTGCGCCGGTAACACGGCCTGCCTACTGCCTTTGTTTCCTTTCCAAAATCCCAGGGAAAACAAAGCTAGGCGACGGCATCTGACGTGCAGATTACTTTAGCAACACAGTGCGCGTCCAGACATTGAGGGCGAAGTCAGAAACCATCCATTTCATCAACATAGTGAGCAAAAAAACTGACGAAAGACACGAGTCGCCGCGCAAGACACGCTCAGCACATGACTGGAGGTCCCTCGTGCCAGGAGGACAAATAAAACTGCATCGTTTAACGCTGTTCAACGTTGAGAGAGACACAGAACTGAGGCGTTAAAATAGGAAACGACCCTGCGTGGAGGGATTACTGCGTTCCGTTCGGGCGACGCTGGCTAGAGCTGTGGACGCCTGATGCCGCCATCCCACTCCGGGAACACGGAAGTGGCCAAGCGGGGCCGGCCGACGCTCATGTCCGGCACGCTGAGAAATCCTCTTTCTCAGGTCCGATTCAGAGAGAGTGCGGTGAAATAGTGTGCTGTAGAGTCGCTCTTTTGTTTATTTTTAACTTAAACGTCGGAAGGACAGTCTCGAAACGCGTTGCTTTCCGTCGCTCTTCGGCGTCACTGCCAGAGGCTCTACTCGGAACCGGTTAGCAACTTCCTCCCCCCCCTGCAGGAAAGGTAATCGTACCGTGGACGGAAAACCTGAAAGCCTAAACAACCTTCCCCACGTGTGCCGATCCACGTAAACTCGTACGAATACAATTTAAGCTCCACGCTGCAGTGGCGTCTTCTGAGAAATTGTTAAAACCAGAGGACAGACATGGCCGCTTAGTTGAGAAAACAGGAACTTCCGGTTGTCGAGAAAGGGGAGGGGGAGGGGGAGTCAAACAAAATGTCCTTCCGATGTAATGAGGTCAAAGGAGCCACGCGAGCAAGAACTGGACAAAACCGGAACTTCCGGTTGGAGGGAAAGCGAATCTTTTTTTTTTTTTTTTTTTAAATATTTTCTTCCAGTAAAAAAGGACATCTCAAATCACGATTTTATTTTTGGGTAAACTGTAATAATACTATTAGTCGTATTTTTATTTATTTTACTTTTTTAAATTATTTTTCTATTTATGTCTATATTATTTAGCATTAAATATAGCTATACTGTTATCCGTTTCCGGTTGTTCAAATTTTATGCACGTGCAATCTTAAAAATGTTTTTTCCCCACATTTTCATTAATAATGAAAAAAATCATTTGAAAATAAAGATTGGCTTCTTTGACTGCTAAAAAGAAGACAAACCACATTTTCCCACAATGATGAGTGACTTATGACAGATGTTTATATTAATGCATTTTTGCACTTTCCCCATAGTATTAGTGTAAGAACATTGGCAAAATTGTGCAATATTTACAGTAAATGTTTAAGTTAAATTTCTGAAGGTAGGAATGAAAGCGAACCAAGCGAAGGCTGAAAAATGAAACCTCTGGCTGGGGAGAAAGTGAGTGGACCAGTGGTTGAATCACAGTTTCTCAGTGCAGAGAAAGGAGTAAAACAGATGTTTCTGCAGTGGAGTTAAACAACTGAATGCAAGTTTCAGACAAGGAACAGAAAATGAAGCCAAATCTGAAATTGTTTCATTACTGAGGTCAAAGCAAGAAATGCAGAGTTTAAGATTAGCTACACCTCAACACTGAAACCGGCACATTGAAATACTAAGAGCTACCACAGAGAAACCCAATGTCCATCTGTAAATATCTTTTAAATTATATTTAAGCCAAAAGTACTAAATGTCTATAATAAAGTTGTGGTAAGATGTGCCAAAATCACAGTTTTCAAATTCTCCAATAAAGTGGGCTGTCCCATCTCAACTTATAACCATAAACATCCATGTATTGCCAAGGGCGCAGGTCTCAGGTTGAGAGGTTCCAAATTTGTTAAAGAATGAACACTAATAAGCATAAGAACCCCCGCATTTCTTGGGGTTGGGGAATAAGAGCTACATCGGTACACGTATTTTTGGGAAAGAACAATTCAATTCAGAAAAACAGACTCCAGAGTACAAGTTATAAAATGGTAGTTTATTTCTTTATTCATGTCGATTTTTCGCATTCTGACTTTCTCTCAAATGGCTCAAAAGTACAGCAAATAAAAGGTGTGGGCAGAAGGAGCCTCGGCTCTGATCGTGCAACGATGACAACACCTGTAGCGTCATTGCACCTAGGTGCCCACCTCCCACACACAGAAAATAACTAACATTAGTGTTTCTGTTTAAGGATCCCTGGTTACACTGTACTTGTTATAACAAAGTATGCATGGTTAAAGCATCATCACAACACTTCAGAGGGTGAGGAGCTACTGAAAAGGAGAATTTTACACAAAAGGGGGGAAAAAAGTTCTTACAGCTAAACATACATTTAAACTATGCGTAGTGTTTTAGTACACGTGTTAAATTTGTCTCCGTGTTTTCCCTGTGAAAACTGTTTGCTGCCAGGAGGAGGGGGGTATGCAATGCGCCACTGGAAATCCAGTCTGTGCCCAGTGTTCCAGCCCAAGGCATTCCCACAGCGCGCCATTGCTTTAACAGTCCAAGCTAAGTTGCTAGAAAAAGGAGAAATGTGAAATTCATGATGACCTTCACTTGAAATAAGCAGCATATGAACTCAGTTCTTAAAATATTAGAAAAAGTTCCGCTTTTCCACTTGACCACATTTAGCAAAGATTTTAGTAGCTCGACAAAATGTTGCTACACCTTAAAGCCTCAAAGTCGATGTGATTTGCAGGCCTTTTCTCCCTTGTTAAACAGGAGCCGTTGCTTTAGCAGATGAGGCACCACCTGCCCACTCAAGAACAAACCCACAACAGCATGTTACAGTTAGTGTTACAACCAAGTACACTATTCACAGTAACCGTTAAACAGAAGATACCTCATCTCCAGAAACTCCAGTCTTTGACCATTTAAGAGCATGGGTTCTCATTACACAATCAAATTTAAGTGCTGTTGGGTGTAAACTGGTCTTCAGTACGGTCAACTTTCCACAATGCCCATTGCAGGTACGGTCACTCTGAAGTGGTCCGAAGCAGGGCAAAGGAAGTGATGCGCAACACACTGACAGAGAAGGGAGGAAAGGTTAGCCCTTTGACATTTTACACACTATTAAAATTCCATGTTCACCTTTATGTTTGCTTTCTAACTTGCCAGTATAAAACTATTTTTCTATTTTCCCACATGGAGTAGGGGGTTATGAATGCTTAGGTGACACTTATGAATTTGTCAAATTTGTGGTTTGAAGAATTAATGGTTTTGGTCCCATTGTCTTATAATGGTCTAGTAGATCATTTCCTTTGAGGGCAAATTATAAAAAAAAGAAAATAAGAAGTTTACAAAACAGCATGTTAAGGATTCAATTAGTGTCATTGTTTCTGGTTACTGGAAGAAAGTAACTAAAAAAAGGCAGTTAAGCATACTAATATGTTTTTTGCTGTGAAGTAAAATGACTATTTGCTGAATTAAAAAGCTAAAGGACACTCAGGAAAAATGGGAATTTTGACATCATTTGATTTGACAAAAAGAACATTTAAATGGCTGAAAATGTGTTTAGGTAACAGTACAGAAAAAGAAAAGCAAGGTGACAGTATTTATAAAGCAAATTTGAACCTACTATTGCAAAATGTTGGACCACAGGGGACATGCAGGTTTTTCAAAACAGGTGGTATTGATGGGTAACACCTGTCTTCCAAGGCCCCAAACAACATTTTGGTCAGTCAGTTATAAATTATTTCGCTTGCATCCAACAAGACCATGTGCAGGATAAAAACATGTAGAATGTGCTTTTGTAAGACAACCCTCTTTGTGTGGATGTCCAACATGACAAGTGTGCCTCTCTAAGGTCAGATCTCATGCGCCAAACCCTCATCGTGTAAAAACACACAAGGTCACACAACAAACCAGTATGAACCTGGCAAGAGACCCAGTGTGGATGCCGTGTCTTCACACATTCCTTCGAAGATAAGCCTGATAAAATTATCCAGGAGGGATGTTTGTGTTTTTTTTTTTTAACTGCCTGTCCCCAGGTTCACCTGTTTTCTACACTTTGAGTAATTATACATAATTATAATATTGAAATACTTAGTTGCACACATCAGCTATCAGTCCCTGCATCACAGTCACATTCTCTCTCACTCACACACTTCATTGCATATTAAGACCAATGGGAGCAGTGGAGTAGATGGGGCATTAGTCCTGTCAGCTTTGTCACATTCACAATGGACATCAAGGCATCAAGATGTCAGAAACACAGTGGAGGAGTGTTTGAGCGAAGTAAAAGCACCAGCACTAGAGCCACTTTTAAACCTTTGCATTTTAGTGTAACGGTCCCTAGCCTGTTTAGAGCTGTCTCCCAGTTCCTGTGCATCACTTGGGCTTGTGGGAGTTGTAGTGAAAACAGGAAGGAAGCAAGGCTAAGAGGTGACAATGAAATGGAATGGAAATGGATAACTGATCCAAACTCTGGTGGGCTGCCTTACATGTATCCTGGAATCGGAGACACCAGCTTTAAAGCACTAAATGACAAAAAATGTGCCACAAGGGAATAAGAATACCACCCATAATTAAAAAATAAAAATAAAAATAAAAATAAAAAATCACTGTGCTTATGGCACCAAATATATACATGTTAATTATTTCTAAGAGCAAAATGTCCTTTTACCATTAGCTTCCAAATTCATGCTTTTCTATGTCTGTGTTTTCACTTTCCCCCAAATTAGTTCTCTTTGAAGCACTGCACATCTCCTATTCCCTAACTTACCCCCATCCCCGAAAAAGTAGAGGAGATGACCTCTCTCCTAGCCTCTCAGCTGTTCAGAAGGAGCAGAGGGGACCCAACATAAAATCAGAGGAATCATTAGAACATTAAGGACCCTGGAAGAGGAGAATGACACTCAGGGCTTCATTATAAAATGCAGCATCGCTCTCTAATTCTTTTTGCAAGACTTTTCCTCTTCTTCTTTCCATTCTTCTCCTTGCTATCCTCCATCTTCCTCGCCCGTATTTCTCGCATGAGATCAAAAAAAACCTGCAAAATAGGATTAATCAGTATAATAAGTTTAGTTTTCTAGGCACCCTATACTGGTTCCTACTGTCAAACATTAAAGTTATGAACACAGAAATAAAATCAGCATGTGGGACCACTTTCACTCTACTCATTCTTAAACACTAGGATGTATTGTAAACAGTGTAAGTGTCAGTAATCGGTAGAATGAAGACCGTTGCACATCTATAAGATGAACCAATCAGTCAGTTAGGATTTTACAGGAATTTTTGGAGACAATGTATTTTACTTCAGTCGTTTTAAAATTTTTATTGCAGCTCACATGAAATCAAAATGTTGGGATAAGAAATCTTGTGTTTTTTTAAACTTTATTACAGCTACAGTTATTTATTTACAGGAAAGGTTCTGTGGAAAGAATAAAAGGACATCTTGGTGAAAGCGCCCTAAAGCTGAACACTCGACACACTTATGTCCAAAAACGTTGTCCATGAACAAGTTTTACTGTTAATGTAGCAGGAAGAAAAAAATAAAAACAAAGTGTTGTACTGTATTGGTGTAACATTGAGGGTGTACCGAGCCTTCTTGCCCTATGTTTTTTGAACAATGTCGTCCTTATTCCTTGACTCACCTTGTCCACGTTGGCCCGGGTTTTAGCAGATGTCTCCACGTAGCTGACACCCCATTGCTCAGCACGCACCTTGGCCTCCTCCACGCCCACCTGTCGCCGGTCCTCCAAGTCTGATTTGTTGCCCACCAGCAGGAAGGGCACATTCTCATCCTCCTTCACACGCAGTATCTGCTCTCTGTGGAGGAAACTCCACATTTTCACTCTGCTGACAAACTGAATTATTAATATCTGTATTCCGTTCGCCTTAAGAGTTTGGATTGCGTTTGAACTTCTGCATAGAATATTAAAAATTAAAAACAGAAAATTTAAAATAGATTTTTTTAAAGTTGTTTGAATGTATAGTAGTCTTATAGTCATACATACATATTTAAATGTCATACAGTAAATATTGTACATTTCTTTTCAATATCTTTTTTTTTTTAAACTTGTCAATCACCACGACTAGTTTCCTTTATGAAGCCTACTCTGATTTCTCGCCTGCTTCTCACACCTGAAGTCAGCAGTTGCAGCAAAGGACTCCAGCTCTGTGATAGAGAAGACACAGAGGAAACCCTCTCCGCTGCGGAAGTAGTTGTCCCGGATGGCAGCATAGTCCTCTTGGCCCGCAGTGTCCAGAATATCAATTTGGACCTCCTCACCATCCAAAACTACTTTCTTCCTGTAGCTGTCTGCTTTGGTGGGTTCATAGTCTTCCACAAACTAGACCAGGGAGAGAGCACAGCAAAGCCAATCTGCATGACACATGCGTCTCTGGAGAAACCACTTACTTTTTGCACATCTCTTTATTCTAACATGGAACAAATCTGCTCACATTTTCCTGGCTCTCAGATCTTACCAATGCTGCTTGGCTCAATTTAGATCTCCTTAAAAAAAAATACACTCACTAACCATTTTTTTAGGTACAAATGGTTGTTAACACACAGACATACCAGCTTGTCCTGCACAGCGGTTTTGACTCAGTATATGAAGCACAGAGCTTTGAACATGACTTTGATCATTGGTGCCAGTTGCACTTGTTTCAGCATTTCAGAAACAAGCAAACTTGTAGGATTTTTACACACTACAGTTACACAAAGTGGCATGTCCTTACTTTACTACAGTAACCTGTACTGTCCAACCTCTCGAGCCAACTGAACACTTTTGGGATGAGGTGAAATATGACATTAACACAATGAATGTGCCGTCAAAAAATGTACAGAAATAGCAAAGCCAAGGTGGAGAAAAAGAAATCTGTGGAAACAAGTCCAGCACGGTGTTGCTGAATGCATGCTGTTCTGGAGTCAAACGGGGATCTCACCTAAACAGATGCGTCTAAAAAAGTAGCCAGTGAGGATGACTTGAACATGCAGCAAGAGGTGGAGACTTTTTCTTCAGGTTTTTAAATGTTTATTAGTGGTTTGACCACCCAAATTTGGTCCATTATATTAAATATAATCCATTTGTCCAATTAAATAAAATCAGCAGATTAAATAAGCAACTTAAATTTATCCAAACTTAGTTATAGTAAATATTTCAAACACCTGTACATGAACATATTTGAAACACAGTTGGAAATACTGAGAACTAGCTACTGTTTCTTGTACAGCAGTGTCAGACTATTCACTTTTTTTATGTCCCGTTTTCAACTCACATACAGAAAGCAGTTCACAAAATCATCACAGTGTCATTTTGACTAAATTTGTAGTCTGCGGCTAGATTAGTTGTTTGAAAGTGCTTGTTTGTCACGGGAAAGACACTCACCTCATCGTACATGAACTGCAGTGTGAGGGCCGACTTCCCGACGCCGCCACTGCCTACCATGATGACCTTGTGTAGGGCCAGCGAGTTCTGCCCCTTAGGCTTGCTGGCTGCCATGACTGTGTATGTAGGGGCGGGAAAAAGGGAGGATACCCAAGACAGGAAGAGATACTGCACACAGCGGAGTCTAGCTCTCCAGTGCTATAGACCTGTGAAAGACAAATAAGAAAAAACCAATTCAGGGTAAAAATGGGTTCTGCAGAATTAATTTTACTGCAGGTGTATTAGAAGCTAGTCAGTCGACTTTTTACACTGGCAGCAGGAATTTTGGACAGCCGGTCAGTAGAACAGTGACACGGCACTGATGAAGTCAAAGCAAAGTGGCCTCCACCCAATCTGTGCCCATGCAGTTTGTTTAGTGTAACAGTGGGGGGCACTAGTAGTGTCCCCTATCCCACACAGTCCGCTGGTCAACCAGCTGTGAGTGACCGATGGGACAGGGAAGTGTGACGCAGGGAAGTCCTGCTTTTTCATCTCGCTAACAACCAGAGACACGTTCACAAATCCACCCACTAAGCCGTTGAGTCGACAGCCTCTTGCTGTGATCCTGTCGCATGGCTCCAGCCTGCTGGTAATTACTCCAGTCAGTTCCAGTTACCAACAAGACCCCAGCTTTCGACTACAAGGGTACCTCTCAACCTTCGCTCGTTCTAATGAGCCTGCTAAATTGCTCCGAGTCACTCAGCTCCTGGCGTTGGCAGTATTGTTTTTCTGCCCCACATACAGCTTCATTTAACCAAGGACAAGTCTGGACACCGCCTGTGGGACACTTTCACTGCAATCTTTGGGAGATGGAGCTTTCTCATGTTATACCTTCAGACTGTGGAACCCCCCCCTGTAACAACATCAAGGATTCTCCTGCTTTGGACACCTTTAAAATTCAGGCTTAAGACCCACATGTTCAACAACACTTATAAATCACACAATTGTGTGCTCCTTTTGTGTATTACACCTCTCACTCATCATTTATCAGTTATTAACTTTTTTTTAAATCACCCTAAAATTGCTAAGCGTGTAGTGAATACTATCCATATGCAGCACTTCTTACGTTTTAAAAAGGAAAAAAAAATGCAATTTTTAAACTAAATAAATTAGGTAACTATAACCCTTTTGGGTCAAAGTTTTACCTGAACTGTTTAAGCATCTGTAGTTTTTTTTTTTTTTAATTTTGTAAACATTTTAAGTAACTGCAACAATGTGGAGATCAGATGATAAAAGCTACCACAAAAATGCACTCTTCCCACAGTCAGACATTAGTCTCACGAAACAGACAGATGGAAAATTATATTAAACAGAAACTTGGCTCAACCAATAAATGCCAAAATGTAGGAGTAAAAAGTAAGGTGCCAAAACATAAGAAAACTTCCTGTAGCACACTGAGTCCCGACACAAGCTCAAACACTCATGCACCCTGTGATGGGCTTCTGGGGTCCTGTCACCTTCGATGCGTCTTAAGGCATCCTGTTGTCCTGACGTATAAAACACTGTAAACAGAGAGAAGGGAGGTTATTTGAGACCAACTGCAAATGAGAGTGAGAGACAGTGCCATCGTGGATCCGTCCTGATTCTGGCCCTTACTTCCGGTTCAGACGTCGCAAGCCCAGAAACGCACTGTCCCTTTATCCTAACTCCAAAGAGTCAAGAGACCCACTCCTGACTCCTCTTGTCCCCGAACCAGCCTTATCGCACTTCCATTAGTGGGTGGAAACATTTACAAAATGGTTACAGAAATCCCATACACATCAAGTATGCTGATGACACCACAGTTGTGGGCCTCATCACCTATAGAGAAGTGGCGTGGCTTCCAGCCTGGTGCAAAAACAACAATCTGTCTCTTAACGTCAACAAGACTAAGGAGATGATTGTTGACCTGCATCTCAGTCTGCTATGGGAACCGCATGGCCTCTGACCTGGAAGTTCTGCCAGCAGGTAGTTAAGTCTATGTTAATGTATCAATGCTGTTCACCATCCCGTAAGCTGTCAGGCTGCTGAATTTTGGACAGCATAGGGCTGACCACCACCACCACCATAGAGCACCCTCAAAATGTACCAAAACGTATTGACTGTTTGCACTGGTGCGCTTATCGATGTATTTATTTATTTCTATTTATCTGCTTATCTATTCAGTTCCTCTGTCTTGTCCTGTGTTGTCATGCTGTCCAGTTTCATGGTGCACTCTGCAACACGGTCCAGGAAAAACTAAATTTTGCTCTCTTGTATATCTGTATAATGACAAAGTAAACCTTGAATCATATTACCAGTCCATTAAATTTTATTTCGTATAGCTCATTCGTTTGAATAGTCTGTCACAAAGCATTTCAAATCATCATTTTTCCCCAAAGGGAATTAACATTTTGCAAATATTTCAGAAACTTATTTCTAAAACCCTATCAGGTACTTAAGTAAAATTGTGAAAATGACATCTAGTAATAGAATGGTGTACATAGTGGCATTTCTGCAGCAACTCAGCTGTGTTGCTCCTGTTTATTTCTTTGTCATTTATTTCTTTTTATCAGTCTGCACAATCCTGGTGTTTTATTAATACACAAGGGCACAGTAAAACTTTTAGCAAACTAAAGTCTCCATCAATCTTTTAGCAGTTCTACCTACAGTCTTGAAACATACTGCTGGGAGCCATTCCAACACAGAGCTGTCGGTTGCTGGTGATAAGTGGGGGTCTATAAACAGCCTCAGCAGTGAGGGCTCTCTAAACATGCAACTACAGATCAATATGAACCACACTTTCGATTTATTTAGTCCTATTTCAGCAATAGCTCTAATTATGAGCAGTGGGTACTACTGCAGATAGAGTTGGGACCTGAGGTCAAATCCCTGCTCCTGCTTTAGTGCTTTTTAACAAGTTACTTTCTTTGATTTACTCTACTGAAAAGTCCCTGTAAGAAGCTTAATAGTGTATGGTGCCTTCTAGTGTAAGGTAAACAAGAAAATGATAACGGTACCTTAACCGATAAGCATGTAATTTTAAAATAAACACAGACACACAATTTCGATTGGCAGACATGCCATTTCTATTAAAGTGCCCAATATTGGCCAGAAGGTGTGATACCATCAGGATTCATACTTAGTTAAGAAGCCAAACACAAAAAAGCCAACTCCTCCTCTGTGGGAGTTGGGAGAAACGTGCCTGCTGAACACAGCAACAAGTTAGCTCCTTCTTATAATAAAGTAGCGGACGCATCACTGCTCTTGAGATTGCACACCATTGCAGATGGGAGCAGGTGTGCCTGACACACAGTCACGGCAACCAGGGCGTGAGGAGAGACAATGCACATTCAAACCTGCTACATGCTTCACCTGCTGTATTAACAACGGAAGAAGCAGATTGTATTCACAATTGTTACAGTCCAAAAGCTAAACGTGACGCCCAGTGACAGCACATCACAAGGGACATCTGGTCAGTGGTTTACGGGATGACAAGGTGGATTACAATTCTTATTATGCACGCTTGAAACGGGAAGGTACAGATTGCAGCAAAGCCAAATCAGGTGCCAGAAGCTTGGTAAAGTCCCTGACTGGTTGCCATGGTGACACTCCCACTGTTGACCGTATCGGATCCTCAAGGTTTTAGTGGTGGGTCTGGGAAGCGTTCCACTGTCTGGGGTTTACGTTTGCAAAAGCTGGGCAGGCCAGGCTGCATGTGAATCAGCTCGCAGCAGACGCACTCATCTTCCTTGTGCTTAGGAATCCATTAGCATGGGGTGTTACGAAAACAAGAGATTGTCACTGTCGCTGCCCGAACTGGCATCTGGTTGCAGCTGTTCAGTTTAAACCCGCAGGGCCTTCTCTGGTACCATTATTCTGTAAGTGGTTTCACACCCAGCAGTTAACAGAGGATTTTCAAGAACAACCAAAAGCAGAATACAGGTAATGAACAGGGATTTCATTATTGTCTATCTTTCTTTTATGTTGGAAAAATGGATTACATCAGTCTGGCCTAAATGTACACATTATATTGAATTTATATACCTGATTTTCTGGAACTATGAACAGAAAAGGAAATAGTTATATCTACGAAAACACATGAATACACTAAAAAAAAGAAAATAATATCATAGGCATGCTTAGAAATCAGCACTAGTGCATTTTTTTGTAAGGCAAAGACTTGTAAAGCTCTTCCTACAACATAACTTGTTAGGTGGTGCACTGAGACATGGAGAACCCCCATGGCCATCTGCCAAGTCAACAACAGTGTGTGTGTGTGTGTGTGTGTGTGTGTGTGTGTGTGTGTGAGTGAGAGAGAGACGCCAATTAAACCTGGCCTGAGGAGTGTGTCTGGACCAATTACTGCAGTTGGGTTACATCTGGCCCTCTGTGGGGCCAAGATGTTGGGCCACACAACCAAATATACAGCTGCTGCTCTATTTGAAGTGGATGGGAAAATGGAGAACAGTAGTATACCATTTTCCTGCTGTAAAGCCTTCCTCAGACAGTTATGCTTTGAATTTGCAGGCACGTGATATTACACTTTGAATTAATCTACTGCATTCTATAGATAGCATAGCTAAGGTTTTGAGCTGCTAGGTAATAAACAAGTGAAAAGTTAACCGTGTGCAGTCATGACGAAAAACCCACCGTATTTTAACCTGTATCAAAACCACAAGTCAGTCCAGACATTTAGGAGGTGAAAAGAAGTGTAGTTTGAGTCTGAAACATCGCCCTGTATGCACGTAAAATTAAACTGAACATTTAAATTGAATTTAAAAAAAAAAAAAAGATCTCAAACAGGACTCTGTAGCAACACATAAAAATGTAATAAATCACAAAGAATGTTTTAGGACTCAGGTAACAAGATCAATATTTGGCCAGAGCAAAAATGAACAGCAGGTCTTTTGATTTGGATGGGAGGGTCATAAAGTAAGCAGGCAAAGACACACGCAATCTGTACCTCAACACTACTGCCCCAGGCAGTTAACACCAACAAATAATACCAGAACTGTCAGTGGAAGCACAAATGACAAGACCGAGGGTATCGAATATTTCATATACATTTGATGCATATAATACATATATACATATACACACACACACACACACACGAGAAGATGAGACGTTATTAAAAAGACTGGTGATTCAGTAACAAGATGGGTGGACACAATTACATCAACAAGATATGCCCCTTTCACATTCTGCAAAGGACAGAACTTTCTGGAAGCACTATATTTATGTGGTTGCTAAGAGTCTAAATTGATTCGATGACAGTGAACAATGCTACCACCCCAACACCATTGTCTTCTCAACAGCTGCTTTCTAAAACTTGCACTTAAAGATCTCACATTTATGAAAACTATAACAACATGAGCACTGCAGGTCAAAAGCCTATGGTTGTTTCCACACTGCACCTGGAGGAACATACATTCACACAGAAGGGTAAAAGGCAGATGTCCTCACCACAACACTGGGCTCTTATCTGTCTCTTACCTCACGTTCTCTCCTAACGTCACGCGTTCCATTTGCCTGTCTTGGAGGCTATTTTGTTTACCTTTTTTCTCATTGCAACATCTAATATGTATATGTACATCTAATAAGGTGTAAAGGCAGAGACATGGCATTGAATAAATACACCAAAAGCCTGTCTCTTGTCCTTCTTTATTAACAGGTAATTAATCTGTTTCATTTCAAGGGAAGACCTAACTGGTTGCCTGCTGACACAGGGCGATAGTGTGATCAGTGCAGGATGCCGTCACACACCTCAGGCAGGGGATACTAAATCGCTGTTCCCTGGCCATTGGGGGCAAGGCAAGGTGTGAAATAACTGGAGCATGGGCCAAAGAGGGAGAGGTGTAAAAGAGGAGAATGTGGCTCAGCTGTGAGTTAGAATAAGGATGACGGTGATGGTGGTGGTGGCGGTCGCGTTCACCGGACTGTCCTGACAGCACATGCAAAACATTCAAAGCCACGACATATTAGTCTGAAGTCTCATGGTCCCCTTTGCCAAAAGGATGCAAAAAAAGAGGAGAAACTGTAAGGTCTTTTGTGCATCTTTACTTAAAAAAGAAAGAAAAAAAAACAGAAAGTCCTTCTCGAGCCACAGGGATACATATTTTTGTTACTGACCTCCGCACCAGTGGTGAAATCTTTAAACATTTAATAGCCAAAAGATAATGGGCATTTCTTTTCCAACCCAAATCTTATGCAAATCTATTAGTAATTCAAGTGACAAACTCACCACAGTCAGTGTAACATACATGACAAGCAGAAGCAGAAGGGAGATGTTGATCTTATTCAAAGCTCTCCAGGAGATCGTATCTTAAGAGCAAGCCACACACACACGTGTACACACACTGATGGTTGCTGTATATTAATTCAAAGACCTTATGAGCTACCAAAAACAACCTGTTACACAGCAATACTATCCTAAGGTAAATTTTTACCCTCTTGCAATACTCAACATTTCAGTACTGAAATTCCCAAGAAAGTACCTCATGGCTAACAGCAGACAAACTTACTAGTACAAGGTAAGTGAAAACTCACATCATCACTGGATTAAATATTAAAAAAAATATATAAACAGACAAGTAATGCAGACATATTCATAGAATAAACATAGCGATAGATTCTGTGAGCTGACAAAATCGAATTGTTGTTCTCAGCCGCTTCTTATTCTCAACTCTCCCTGGCTGAAAACAATTCAAAAAGAGCAGCTTAGGACATGTGGCATGAAAGAGTCACCAACATGGGTTGAGAAATAATTAGCCCTTGGATTACTGCTTGCCGTTCTCTTCCCTCATCTAGCTTTCTGTTCTACGTTGTGTGTCCCCTGCAGTGTGTCCGTGACAGGTCTCCCAGGGGGCCGTGCTTGTTACGGCAAACAAAGTTTCCTCTGTTCAGTGAGACACTGCTCTTTCGGCTCTGTCTGCATCTGCTCTGTTCATCAGCCAGCCCATTAGACCCTTTTACAGCCAAACACCCTGAAGAGATATCCTGTGAAACCACAGCACCTTAACCTTCACCACCAAGTCCATTTTGAAAGCTGTTGAAAGGTATTACAGACTTTCACCAAAACCTTGATGATTTTTTGGTTCCTAAGTCCATGATTCCCTCTAACCATTTATGCCATGGCCATTCTACAGACACACTACAATTAAAATTATGTTCTGGAGTATCTGCTGGGAGATCAAAATGGAGAAGATGGCTCAATTCTTTTCACAACATGCAGCTGGAATATACAGTGTTGACACTCTAGCTGCTATTCCAGGGGGACATTACTTGGTTTTCCTGCTTTGCTTGTTATTTTAAGTTGCCTTGGGATGCAGTTGGGGTCCCCTCCCAGTTAAAGGCTATTGGAGAATTTCCTGCTCAAAATCCTGGTTACTGTTGCCACTGCTGATCCTTTATGACACTGGCGTGGTCTGCTGCTTCATCTGTTCTTCACCCATTTTGCCTCCACTTGTCTGTAAAGGAACTACCTGGACAGTTTGCAGGACCTTGTAACTTAATAGAGAAAGTAATAAATTGGATCAAACAGTTCAAAATACAAGATCACCTGGTTTCATCATAACTGATTTAACTGTCTTGTATAGTAGGGTTAAACTATACCTGACAGAACCAAAAACCAAAAAATCTAAATATGTAACTTGTAGACAACAGTCTTTTTTTTGGAGGGGGGGCTAAGAAGAATCATTATGCTATTTATGCTATGCTATTTTTCTATGCATTTCACAAAACCATTGGAATGCATTATGTTTCTATATAAATTACATTGTTCAGTGTGCTCTACATTTCATCGTTCCCCACTTATCTCAACATTGGAACCACAGCCCCTTGGGGGACATGCACCTGGAGATGTTGCTCAGTGTCCTACATCAGATCAACAGCGAAGGAACACACCTAAAACAGATACAGCTGTGAAACCTAGCAAGTATCATAGAATCTCTCTCTCTCTCTCACACACACACACACACACACACACACACACAGGAACAGAATGTAGCTTTATGTTCTAGGAACAGAGGAGGGGATACTTTTTGCTACTGTGCTGACAATAAATATTGAGAACATTATACGGCAGCAGGTTCAATTCGGCCTCAAGAGCACATCAGCAGGACCTGGATTGCAACAGATAAAGGATAGACCGGTAGCCTAAAGGTTATCTGCTTTGTTCCATGTTGACATTTTTCCTTTAAAGACCACAGTTTTGATGGACTTAAAATTAAGCTGCATTCCGAAGACTGGTACATTATACTTTGGGTTTCATTTCAGTTGTTGTTTAGATTTCAGCTAGAGGCACAAGCACAAACTCTGCATCATCCGCACCTATGCATTTTTATCTGCTCCTTGCTTCTCTGTTCTTTGCATTAAGGGGGGGGGGGGGGGGGGGNGGGGGGGGGGGGGGGAGGGGGGGGGGGGGGGGGGGGGGGGGGGGGGGGGGGGGGGGGGGGGGGGGGTGCTACAATCTATATGGTCAGTCTTTGAGTGGAACAACAGCAGGCCCCTTCATCAGCAGCTCCAGGCCTGTTCACAGTCAGTCTGGACTCAGTGTAGTGCTCTTTTTTCCTCCTGAGTGAGCACATCTCATAAACTCCAAATATTTTAAGGATACACGTGGTAATGTTCTAATCTACACCTCTGACTGCAACTGAAGTGTGAATGAATCAAGTCAGACGTGGAATGACACAGCTATCTCAACTTAACCACATGACAGGAGTCATGCACTCATAACCTGCATGACCTACATTAGTGAAGAAATCCAAAAACAACATGTCTGCATGAACCTACATAGGACAGAAACAAAAGTGCCTACCTCTACATGCTTGACTGTGCCTAAGCCTTCGACTTCCCTAGGGAGGGAACTGTGGAAACAAAGGGCTTTTTAATGCCAGAGCTCCTCGCAGCACAGCTTTTGAGGTCCACTGAATGGGTGGGGAGCAGACGAAGACTCGATTATGACACCATCAGTTGAGGGGAGCTACAAACAGGAACTCATCTGTTTCTCCCCTCCGTGCTCCTGGAAAGTTGAAAGCCAAAGAAAATTGGCCCTTCTCTGACATCCTCCCAACCCTCTTGACATCACACCAGAAGTAGTTTGCCTGAAACCACCCTATCATACTGCAGAAAACTGAGGGAGGTCACTAAAGCAATGTTCACTCTGAAAGAACAGTCCTATGGCTGTTGTCATGCGGTGGACAGTCCCTGGCACATCCACGGTGCATGAAGTCATGTCTCTGGGGGTGAGAGTGTGAGTCACGCCTTGTTGACCTCAGCATTTAACTTCCTAATACAACATCGCATCTGGTCTCAGAGAGCCTGTCAGTGTCAGAGAGTGAGAGAAAGCAAGAGTGAGTACGTAAGTGAAAGACAGAAAAAGAGAAGGAGAGAGTGAAAGAGACAGGAGGGACCAAGCCAATTAAGCACTCCCGTCTCTGTCAATGTCACCAGAAAGGCCTGCGGTGGGACGAGGGATGATTTCAAATCACCTGCATTGACTGATGCTGACCAGTGCTACTACAATCAAAAGAGCTCAGAACATGGAAGGAGTTTCAGGACTACTATCCTAAAAGAAATGCCGTTTCAGTTAAACGTAGCAATTATATTGGTTTTCTGTGCTGACTGATCAGTCCTGGAAGTTCCTCTTGGCACAGACTCTTCTGTAGAGACCCTTGAGATACTGATTCACATGACTCAGTACTGAGCCTGCATGATAAGAGCTGGGGGGTTGAATGTTCCCCAGAAGCAGAGTCTACAAGTGGCACCACAAATGCCCAGATCTGCGGCACAAGAGGGTCCTTTCAGTGGGCTGTATTGGTATGAGACACACCTCAGTGGGGGCTTCACAATGTAATCCCCACTTCTGTTTCATAGTGATCCACATTTACTACTCAACTGATGAAACAGAGTAAATAACACTGGCTAATTTTTTCATAATTGTGTTGGATAATACTGCGTCTCAGGTGAGCGTTCCCAGATTTCATTCAGGTACAAACAATATGACGGACATACCAATTTAAAATCAGCATATGCTGTACACCTACTTTTACAGTTAATGTTTGTGCCTGCATTTTTCATTTTTTTTTTAAATACAAAGCTATACAAAAAATGCCTCATAAATAAAACATCGCTATGCTGTATTTAAATGAGAAAGCACAAAGAAAACCATTCTTTCTATGAAGATGTTAATAAGAAAGGCTGTAAACTTGCTGGGTTTATAGGATTACATACATAAATCACACTTCAAACTCACTGCTTTCCTACAGTTTGGCTTCTTGTAAACTTAACATGGTCATTGGGTCCATAATAGACCTTACACTTACATTACATTATTTTCCTAACATTTCTCACTAAATTGACGTGCAACAATGAGCTACTAACAATGATCCACCCATTTTTACTAGAGAAATCCATGGTATGTACTTTCAGATAGGGTACTAAGACAAGAAGTGGGATTCAAAACAGGGTCCTTTAAGTGCAAGATGGAAGTTCTAACCACCATGCTCCCTGCTGCCCCACAGATTGTGAACTGCAAAGGTGAGTCTCACCAATTAACTTATCACATTCATGTCATATTCCAACCCTGCTGTTGGGTGTGATAGACTGATATCTCATATCTAGTGTGATTTGAAATGTACATAACTACCATATTTACAATGTTATGTGCAAGCCTGGCCAGCATCATTTCCACATAGAGACACATAGTGTGACAAAATTTTGAAGCAGGGCTTCTGTCATCATAGAGAACCTTTGTACAGTATAACGTGTCTGACCGAGTCAATCGGCACTAATAAAAAGTGACCGTGAACAGCTGAAGTTTTAGGAGATACTCTAAAGGAAAGTGAAATCTTACTTGGTGTCTGTGTCACGCTTAATAAACAGCACAGCAGCTGCAACAAGCTAATTTGGTTCATCTGAAACCCAAATAAGTAAAGTAGTTTTATTAAAATCAGCAACAGGCATGAAAAATGTTGAAATAAGAAGGCAGCAGGAAGTTTAGTGGTTAGAGATTTTGCCTTCAGACTTCAAAAAGCCAAGCTAGAATCCCTCCTCCTGCTGCAATACCCTTGAGCCAGATACTTACCCTAAATTCTTTCACTAAAAAAAATGCCCATTTGTACAAATAGGAATATACTGATTTTAGCTAAATGTGGTTCAGCAGATGCCATTTATTTTAACAACTACACATGGTCTGGAAAACTGAAATGCTACACAAATAAATTTTACATTTGCCTTAAATTCTCATGCAGGCAGATCTAGTCTAATTTTTTTCAGTATTTTATAAATGCGGGCATCAGTATCAGCATCGGGTGACAGGGACACAGAAATTATGGAATTCGCCAGCATTTGCACGGATTTCTCACATCGTGCATCTCTAAAATAAATTTTAATTACACAATCCATTAATAAAAGTTATATTAGAAACTCTAAATAGGTTAAAACATTGTGGATAGCACATTAAACAATTTTTATTTTTAAAACCAGAACTATTAAGCCTCAGCTGAATGCCAGTATAGCTAAAACAATATGGGACTTTCCCGTTAACAGAAAAAAGTATGAATTCCTTTTGAAAGTACATACTTATTATGAAACTAAAACCAGTCAGAGATGCAAACCAGCATCTCCTCTTTTTTATTATTAGTCAATTAACAACAGGGCAAGCACTCTTGGTGTCTTTAAATCTGAATGATAGCTTCCACAAATGGAATAAATTGTCCAAACCAGTACATCCACTAACAAAAGGAGAAAGTGGAACAACCCAGCCATCCTTGAGCAGTGGACCTGCAGGCATGCTGATCACAGAAATTGCCCTGCAATTCATGTGGACTGACAAATCAGCTTGCTTCTTCGAACCCATGACATGAGCCAAGAGCAGGTTGCAATCAGGCTCTCGTGTTGCCGTCCCTCGATGGGCCGAGGAGCAAGATAAGCTCCCCGGCCAAATCCATCTGTCATGAATTCAAGCCAGTGAGTTCTGCCCCCCTTGCATCTGCAGTTGCGCACTGGTATTTCCTTGCTGCATCCCCAAAGACCTGACAGTTACACCTTCTAGGCAACAGTGAGGAAAGCAGAGAAATGGAAACAGGGCCCGTGAGCTAAAACACCAACTCAAGTCTTTCCCTGACTGTCCGCTGATGTTCACGTGCGACAGAACCCTTTAGATAGGCATTTCTGCTGTACTTGGATGGATTCTAAATGTGAACAGATTAATAACAAAGGACTCATATGATACATTACCAGTCAAACATATTCAATGCTGGTTGACATTTTATGATTAAAAAAATCTGATAGTGGTTTCTGAATAGAATAATTATGTACAATTTAAGCATGAATATGACAAAAAGTACACATTACAGCAACAACTACAGGATGATTCAGCACGAGGTGAGATTTTTATTGTGAAAAGGTAAACTTAGACAAGCATCCAGACAAGATCTTTTTATGGCAATGGCCCCACATTTGCATATTCCAGGCTTCTAAAAACAATAATAATAGTAAGGCTACGAGCTGAACTGACAATACTGTTTTGTTTCTCATTCATGCAAATTGATACTACAACTGGTAGTACCGTGGTGGGTTCGTGGACTCTTCCAGGCCAATTTCAACATCATTGCCCTGACTTTGGCAAGGAGGCCCCAAGAATCCCTGTACAACTGCTAAAACAAGACATCTTGCTCTAGTCACAGCAGTGGCAGAAAGACAGATTCCTCCACTGCTGTCTTACTCGGTAGTTTTAATCATCCACTGGACTCATTTCAAAGGGCTTCGGAGCCCAGAAACACAACACAACAAATAACTCAAATACAGAGACCTTCTATTTACACTGTGTCAAAGGTAAGATGCAAATGCTCCGTATTATGTGCAACTTGCTAAAGTCTTGCAAAAATACTGCTGTGTTTTGTAAATCGCAGAATGCACCAAATTTTTCAAAGTACCTTAAACAAAATGTTTGCAGCAGAGGTGATAACCAAACAATTGGAGAACGGTTATCAAGAAAACAAAAATGCCTTTTCAACAGTTAACAGTAAAACTCATTTCACTACCGACAGACAAAGTGACTAAAGGCTGTTGCGAGGAGACGTGGCAGGAGCCGGGCAACAAGGCTTCAGGCACAGAAGACCTTAAAAGTGCAATCTGAGGCTGCCCTCTGAGAAACACTAACTCACACAGGTTTGGAGCCTGTATTTCAGAACTTTGAATAGATGGAAATGCAACAGAGCAAGCGCTCTGGGAAGCCAGCCGACGTGGCGAGTGCCCTTTTAAGCCAGCGACACATAAATCCTGTCCAGCCAAAATGAATTAATTTCCTCTGGGTCTCCAATAATAAAATGGTCCTGTTAAAGTCTCTCGGTCCTAGCTGTCTCAGGAAAGTAGACTCTGCTAACAGATACATGCAAAAACTTGGCAGAAACCTACTTATCCTTGAAAGAGACAGCCAGGTAAGAATATCTGCACTGTATGTATCTACTACTTCCCCCAATGGAAAAAACTGTGTGGAATTCATCTATTTATAGTGCTATAGCAGCAAAATTGCACTTGGATCTCCAAACTTTTAGTTATGGGGAATGAGTGACATTTAGGTCACAGACCAAAACTGACAAACATTCTTTCAAGCATAGGACTATTAGTTATATTTTACGCATCTTTAACCCTGAAATCTTAAATAAAAACCTTGGAAGGACTGGAAAGAAATAAAAACAGTTGTATTAAAGTCTGCCTCCAGATTATCTTAACTGTAGGTTATAACAATAATGTTGGTGGTTTTCAGGCAGTAAAACCTACTACACCCCTACTCACTCACCCACTCTTAACTTGAGAACATAAAGGAAAAAACCATTGGCATTCTGGCAATCTCATGTCTCTGTGAGCCAACTGAGCGAGACATGTAGCCTGTCACCAGTAAACCGTAACACCTCAGCTTTAATGGATGTTCAAGCCCTGCCTCCTTGCACTGGGCTGTTTCTACCCAAAGCAAGCCATTATTGGTTGTGAATGTGAAATGAGAGCTCTATGGTAAGGTCTCTCTCTGTCTGTCTCACTCACACACACCTCTGTTTGTTTGTCTGACTGCTTGTTCTGACACACCCCCATCTCATACAAAGTCACCAGGCAGCAGTTTTCAACAATGGCAATGTCAAAGAAGCCCATTTAAACCGAGTCATTGTCACAGAACTAAAGAACGCTTTTCACAAACATCCCCAACACCCCCCCCCCCATCTTTGCAGTGGTCTTTGCCTCACTACTTCTAGAACTATCATTTGCATCATCTGTTGCAGCTCTACAGCTTCTAAAACTTGTCATCACAAGTCTCAAGCGCAAGAAGACTAGAAATCACTCTTGGCATCAGAAACCTGTCGCAGTCAATGAACGCTTTGGATCACGATAACAACAGGTCAGCAAGCCGTGATCGTAAGTCAAAGCCTAAAGATATGGATCAAATATGTACAGTAATAAGACACTCTGTGTTAGAAACTCCAACAACCAAAGAGTAATCAAAATGTCTTATACTTACTTACCCAGAAATTTACTGAAACAGAAAAAAATCATTTCAATAGGAGCAGCACGCGGCATAATGGTTACAGCTGCCACCATACACTAAAAAGACCCAGGTTCAAGTATCAATCTTGAGCAAAGTACTCACCCTGAATTGACACAGTAAAAAAATTGCCCAGCTGTGTGAACTGATAAAACAGTGAAAGTAACCAACTGTTCTAAGTTGTTAAGGAGAAAAATAAATTAATATTTAAATAACTACAGGTAATCTCTTACTTATGAGTGAAATAAAGTTCCTGGAAAGCAGGCGATATGGCGAAAACTCAGAAGTTGGAGATGTCTACAATTAATAGTAACTACAAGAACAGGTGGCAGCACGACCCCCCCCCCAAAAAAGCCTCACCCTGCTCATAACTTAGTAAAAGTTATTAAATACCCTTAAACACTAAGTAAAAACTAGTAAGTCAAACAACTGAGGAATACCTGTACTTTGGCTAAGAAAAACACCAGTTCCATTCTCCCTTTAGGTCCTATCCCAGATTATCAGAGCACAATTGTGGCTTTATTACAGCTATACCAGACATTCAGAGTCTCTTACCTGACCAGAAAGTACTAACAATTGAACTCAGAATTAAACTTGATAAATCACCGTGCTCAGTTTATATATAGGGCTATAAACCACATTCAGTCTACAAGACTGCTTCCTACCAGCCAACCCATTTCTAACAATTTGGCTACCTGGCTTAGCTATTGCCAAGGTGCTCCTTTACAAACACCAAATATTTTGGATATTTTTTCCCCCCTCTGTTCCACCACCAGCACACATGAAGCAACCTATTAATGTCTTACAGACAAGCTGCCCAATTCAACCAAACCAAGATCGAATAGTATGAAAGGATAACGGAGAAGATTTCCAGCATGTCTGGGGGATTCCAAAGAACAAGTCTGGAATTCAACAGCTGAGCTGGTGCCTCTATCCACACGTCACACATTAACACAGTTGAATAATGCACTGGAGAACAATTACGGGAAGTACCTTGCTCAAGCAGGGCTTCTCTTGGGATTTGATCCAAATGCCTGTAAGCTACATGCCTGCATCCTTAACTGCTACACTTCCTCATGGTCAACAGAGGGGAGCTGTTTTACTTTAAATCCTATGATTTCAGAGACTGGACATGTATCTCACCACACCTAAAGAGCAGTCTTGGCGAGAGACATCACTGCACCCAGGTCCTTAAACTCATCTTAAGTACAAGGGGTATTCTTGAAATTCAAGTAACTGTTTTCTCACTGTTACTGAAGGGTGTGACCTGTGGTTAAGAAAAAGGATATTTTATTCATAAGGTTTATTCGTAGAGCGTCACACTAATATTCACAGAAAGCACTTATTACATGTTAGTTGAACAAACATGCAGAGCAAGAGAAAGAAGGGTGTGGTGTTGGGAATTTCATAAATATGCATAAGTATGTATATAACAGTCTTCTTGATTTGTATTTTTACACACAAATTAGTAACTTCTGTAACTTCTGTCAGTCAGAGAGCAATGGAACATCTGTTGGCAGGATGGGGCATCAATTTGTAAATATTAAAAGAAAAATCTGCTTCAATAAAGCAGGATTTGAAACAATCTATTTAAACTGACATTAATTAAAATCAGATTAAATATTTACATGGTACAACTTTAACAAGCTATAAGCAATTTATCAAAACCACACTGATGCCTTTTCACCCAGCCTATAGTTTAGTCAGCAGGAGGAGAAACCCCTGTGCACGGACCTCACACCCATAAATGCCTGTAACAATATATTACTTTCTTCTTGTGTCATTTGTCACGAGAACTATCTACTGCTATCTATCCATCTGTAGTTAACAGTGCAAAGACCTAAATGAAAACAACAACCACCCGCTGGCTGGGAAGTGAAGTTCCATCTTGGTTACTGTGCAGCAAGCCTCACACACTCTCAGGCACAAAGGTCCGCAGACAGGCACTCAATCCATTCTACTGCACAGCAAAAGATTAAATTAGTATTTGCAGATGTGCATGCATCCAATATTCTTAACCGCTTGTGCTGGTGATGGTTGCAGTGGTCTGGGTCCTAACCTGGAATTATTGAGCACTAGGTTAGTAATCTCTGCGCTGGATGGGACAGCAGTCCATGGCAGGGTGGTCACACACACTATTAAAGTAGCAGTTAGTACAGCTGGTTGATCTTTCGACATCAGCAACAAGAGATGACGGCGGTTTGAAGGGATACGTAAAGAGTGTTTATAGTAAACATAAAACAGGAGTAAAACAGAAAACACTCAAAGTGAAAGGAATGAATCCAGCTGGTGATGCAGCTGGAGCGATGGAGGTGGTAATGGAGCCAGCAGGATGGGGATGGAGGTGGAGAAACAGTGTTGGAAGCATGGAGATGGTGATGTGGCTGGAAGGATGGGGATGGGGGTAGAGCTGGAAGGGAAAGAGATGAAGGAGAGGCTAGAGGGATGGAGTGGACAAATGGTGCTAGTGGCTTGGAGATGGTGGTGCAGCAGGAGGGATGGAGATGGAGATTGAGATTGAGATAGGGAAGTGATGCTAGGTGTTGAGGCTGGTTAAGGAGGTGGGGACAGCTGCCTACCCGTGAGAAAAACCTCGGTCGCCTCCCCAAAAACCAGGCTTCGGACCGTAACCGAGCCACGCGCCGGCAACGGGCGCCCCGCTTTTGTGAGCGCGCGCCGTCGCACCTACGCCGCCTCGAGCGGGCAACATGGTGGTGAACTGTACGGAGAACTACACGAATTCCACCGCTACAGTTACGTACCTGCTGCTCTCCGTCTCCACCAAGCCGACGAACGATTTGACGACAATATAAAGGGCGGAACGATAAAGCTGCTCCTCGCTCCCTTCCTCTCCTTGTTTACGTAATATTTTCCCGACGCGCTCACTGACCCTCCGCAGGTTGCCGGCGCCAAGCTGCAACCCCTTCTCCCGCTCGCGCCACCGTATCGTTTTCACTGTGGAAATATGGCGAAAGGGTGGGGCCGCCGGCGGCGTCGTGACGCCATAACGCAAACGTGTCATTTTGTTCCATCCCGCCCACTTTTTTTGGTCCAGTTAACTGATTGGGGATCAGTTTTACATCCGCCAATTGAAGGCGTTAACGCGGTAAAGGCGAAAACGTGACTGATCCAGGGTCGGTTGGCAGGTGATCCGTCTGTTAAACTCACTCCTGTATCCCTGAAGGTGGAGATCGGAGGAGTGGACGCCGGTAAGCCCGAGGTGAAAGAGAAACAGTGTGGTGTTAACGCCGCTTCATGCAGAGAAATCACATACTAACCGGGCTTTGAGATGTTCTACAATAGACTACACCTAAAACTAGTAGATCGCAGTTTACCGTAAAATTGCGCGGACACACCATTGAGCCCCTACTACTGATGAAGGTCATGGTGTCATTTTAACGCTGTTTATAGTGCTTCACTGGGGAGCTCATGCATACATCCTGTTGCTGGGTGATGACCGATCTGTTCTTCCACACAAAAACGTGATGGGGGGCTTTGTTTCTACAGAACCCCAAACAGCCCTTCCCTTTTTTCCACCCTTGTCAAAATATGATAAGCAGGGGGACTCCAGTTATAGGACACAACTTCCTGAACGCAAACCTTCCATTTGGTCCTACTGTCAACCCCACACCACTCCTGCCTGTATTGAAATTTACAAATTAAGACTGTCAGATACCAAGTAGACCCACTTCAGGACTCAAGAAATGTGCTTAATTTATATTAATGATAGCAGATGAATAAAAGATTTGCAGTATATATACAGTACTGTGGAAAAGTCTTAGGTGTGTAACTTCAGTGTCTGTTGAGAAGTACAGGTAGATTCTTGTCTACCATCAGGGGGGTTTCTGGTTGGTCCCAAATTCATTCTGCAGCCTGAGAATGACCTCAAACACCCAATCTCAGTCATACACAACTATGTTGAGCAAAAAGAAGGAATCCTGCTACAGATGGTATGGTCCCCACAGAGCCCTCATCTCAACACGGTCAAGTCAGTCTGGGAGGACATGCAGAGACAGTCAAAGTGTGCAGAAGAACTGTGGCCGGTTCCTCAAAATGTTTGGAAGAACCTACCAACCTCCACCTTAAACTGCATGCAAGTTTGCATAAGAGTATTGATGGTGTTTTAAAGGCAAAGGGTGGTCCCACCGAATATTGATCCGATTGAGGTTTTTGTTGTCTCCTGCAGTTTTTCGAAGGTTTATTGATTCATAAGTATTCGTGGCATTATTTCTGGAACCGTCCTCGCTTTATAGCATTTTCCCCACAGGTGCCTAAGACTTTTGCACAGTACTGTATATGCGGAGTACTGTATATGTAGTCATTCACAAAATCTTCACCCTCTGCCTACAACAAACAGTGTGCAAGGAAAGCCCTTGCCATTAGTTTACTTTCTTAACCCAACCTGCCTGCAGATGTTATTATTATTATTATTATTATTATTATATTTCATGTAAATACAACAGTAAACATAAATCACAAGTATACATTATCACACTGATAAAATATATTGTACAAAAAATCCAATTAAAAAATAAATAAAAAAGAAACAAGAATGTCTAGATTTACAGTTACATATTAGTGAATTGGTACAGTTCAAATATTTTGACTATACCTTGCTTTCTTAGTCTTTATATGCACTAAAGTCACAGTGGGCCTAGCTGTCACCGTGCAGTCAAGAAGGTTGCTGGTTTGCATCCCTGCTGTGGTACCTTTGATTAAGGCACTCACCTTCAACTGAGTAAAGATACCCTGCTGTATAAATGGGTAAATCACTGTGAAGTTGACAGATGCTCCAAGTTGCCTTGAATAAATGTGTGTTTTTTTCAGTAAAGTTGTATAACAAAATGGCCCAGGTAACTAATGCTAGAAGTATAAACTTGCTTGGATTGCTTTTAATAAGTTTTATTCATCCTTTTATTACAGCCATGTTTAACCATTTGTTGTTGTGCAGCTCACCGTATCACACAGCTGTCACACTCGCTGAGATCAGGGCAGCTGCTCAGTCAGAATCAGTCCTTTAAAGACCAACTGAGTAACAACATCTTTTGTCTGTTTTGTAAAATTGGCAAATTTGTGACCATTAATTCATGTAAAGTCTATAGCGCCATCTAAAGGTTCACAGCTATAATGGCAAACAAACCAAAAGGACCACAAAGCTCTTCAGGGATTACTGGAATTGTCACATTTTGAATCTAGCTTACTCTGTGTGGAACCTCCATGTCTGCTTGCTTTCCCTCCCATAGTCCAAAGATGTATTTTAGGTTAATTAGTCACTCCACATGGTGTGTGGCTACCTTGTGATGGACTGGTGTCCCAACCTGAGCGTAGTTTCCTAGTCTGGCAGCCAAACAACCACACCCCGGACCAGGATAAAACTGTTAGTGGATGGATGCTGCTGGGCATTCAGGCCATGTCGTATAAAGCCTTGGCACTGCGCTTCCTAACAGGAGCATCAGGAAATTTCCATACACTCTACACCAGGGAAAATGCAGTAATTATAATACCGTAGCAGACAGTTAGTGGCAAGTATTTCCAGTAATTTAATCTAAAATTCAGGCAGCTCATTCAGCAAAGTGCAATGAGCTAAATCTAGTCATGAACACAACATTAAGTTGAATTACAATGACAGGGGTGTATTCAAATACAATTGTGTACTTTCATTACATAAACATCTAAAAACCCAAGGGATTTCTGGAAGTTCTGGTCTGAACAGTATTGTTACTGTGTACACTTTTCAGATGGGAAATGTAAAATGCAACACAACCTTTGTTATGCTGTATAACAGACTTGTCTTACACAAGTGAGTTTAGAAACACACAAACACAATCATGTAATTTGCTCATCCTTTTTAATGGTGCTCTAATCTGCAAAAAAGGCTTATATTTCCTTTTAGTGTCAGCAGGAAACTCAACTCATCCACTTTAGTTTTTAAACCAGCCAAAAACAGGAAACCACAGAAACATTAAAAAAAAAAAGATTTATTGCATTGCAAGTTAAATATTCTATAAATGTATTTTTTGTACTTTAAACATATATAGAGATGTATTCTAGTTACCAGAACAGGGCTTACAAACCTGCCACAACTTATTCTGTTCCACAATAAACAAAGGAGTTTGTGTAACTGATCAGGCATGAGGTCAGAGCTGCTATAAAGCCAATGTGTGACATCAGCAACATGCAAAGAACCTTCTGACAATACCCCTGATCTACACAAACTGTTCAGAGATTGCCACTTTCACTTTACTTGAATGCCAACGCTCCTGCATTCACCGTTACCAATCTGACATGGAGCTGCACACGCATAAGGCTTTTCACCTGAAATTACATATTATCACTGACAGTGTGGCTGTGCAAGAAAGGCATTTTTGATTTTTTGGGACCAGCCTGTTCAACCAGTCTTCATTAACTGTTTCCTCACAGCCACGATCACTTCGCTGCTGCTTGGGGGTTCATATAGGGGTGGCCCTCCACTCCTTCCCCTCGGTGAGAGCCCGAGGCTGGTGGATGAACACACTGTAGCGCACTCCCTGGTTGGCTGCGGCCCTCACGAAGCCACTGTTGGCGGTCATGGTGACGGCTCGCAAGGAGTCTCCTGTTCCGAAGATCATGAGGGAGCGTTTATTGACCTTGGAGCTGGTAACCAGGCGTTGTGTGCGCTCTGAGGGCTGATCCGGCACCACACGCACACGTGCCAGCAGCTGCTCTGCCCGGTCCTTCTCTCCAGGGCCTCCCAAAGTGTCCAGGATGACCCGGAAGTCATTCACGGCCGAATGGCAGGCAAACAGTTCCTTGCCCTGCATGAATTCCTCCAGCTTAGGCAGCACCTTCTCCTGCCTTTCCTGTGCCGCCTGCTCTGTGAGCACCTGCTCCTTGAAGGTGAAGTGGCAGTTTCCATGGCTGAGTGAGGAAACGTAAGTGATGAGCGTGGTGATGTCCAGATTGATGCGCTTGCAAACATCCACCTTCACCTCTGTAGGGAAAGCGACGCTGGCCAAGATGTGGCCTCTGTCCACCCTGGTGTGCACCACATCCAGATCGTCGTCGTCGCCATCTACTTCTTCACCCGCACCCCCTTCCTTGCTGCTGTCACTGTCGACTTCTTCCTCGTAGCTACTGTCACTTTCCTCATCGTCTCCCTCCTTCGTGCCCACCTCCAGCCCTACCACTGAGTTCACAGCCACTATGTCTCCCCGCACCGAAATCCCCATCTCGCGCAGACGGTCAGCCATGGGACTGGAGACCCCATTGTAGAAGGCAAAGATGATGTGGGGGTTGCTGTACTGCACAGGCTGCTGGCGGCTGGCCTGCACAAAGTCCTCCGCCTGCCGCACCACGCTCTTGTCGCCATACTGCCCCCGGCCCTGCCAGATGTTATGGAGGGCCTCTGCCTTGCGCCCGATCGCCTTCACCCACGTGTGGCCACCATTGGCAACCACATCCACCACCAGCGTCTGCTTCTCTCCACTGGAACCCTCATATGCAAAGACGTGCAGCACACTCACAACATCCTCCAGGCTCTCGGCTGACTCTACAATGGCCTTCAGGTGAGTGAGGTTGGTGCTCTGCAAGTGAGACTCCTTGATCTGCACCTGACCTGCCTCTATCTTCTGTAGGAACCTGAGCTCAGCACGCAGTTTGCTGCACAGCTTGGCGCGTCCCTCCACCTCCTGTGTCTGCCGACTACAGAGCTGCTCCACCCTTCCCAGTAGATCCTGGGCCACCCCGATTTGATCCTTTAGCAGGGATTGTGCTGCCATTGCTGGAACATGATTCCTAAAGGAGGTGGGGGGAAAAAAAAACAAAATATATAGCATTATGATCAAATGGGCCACATTACTGAGCAAAGGAAGCTGAAATGCCCCTGGTTACACAGCACTTAATCCCAGCACAACCACGAGCAACGAGAATTCTAAATATTTTATTTATTATCCAACCACATGTTCTAGCCAGGTAAGCAAATGTGGACTAACAGAAAGTTAAACACTTTACAGTAACTTTTAAAAACTACAAACCATTTTTTATGTGCAATGGTAAATGCGTAGTCTGACATGATATAAATCATACAACCAAAAAAAGGACAAATCCAATGCATATATTCTTCATCGTCAACCTAACGTTCTATCAAGATAAAACAAAGCGTATTAATTCCAATAAATAACGTTTGTAAAACTAAAAAGGCGATACAAACCACGTAACTGCATATAAAGAGTAAGTAATCTACAAATGTTGCCATGACATTGCTAAGAAAGCCAAAATCTAGAATTCACGTGTATTAAGTATTTTAAGAGCACATTCTTTGTGTTTTTGTACAGTTTATTTATTGTTATATTTTCTTTCTTGTTCGCAGCGCCACGTCGTCACGGTGTAGATGACTAAAGCGGGCAAGAGTTTCCAAACGGAGCGCAGTGACGGTGGGACCACCTAGTGCCAGTTAGCAACACGGCTAACAGAGCAGTAACCCCTCCCGTCCTGGTACCCGTACAAACATCCACAGCACCTGCACGCACACGTACAGCAAGTAAAAACAAAAATGTACAAAAACAATCGTTTGGACTGTGAATATTCATAAAGGTTTCGCTCCAGCATATTCTAAATCATCGTCAACGAGCTCCTGGCGACAAACTAAACGTAAAACTGCTGTAAGAGTAATAATGGATTATGTACGAAGCGGGTGACGCACCACAGGAATAAAAATAAAAACTACCTAAAAATATAAAAACTACCTTCTCTGCAGCGGAATTAGTGGGACCACTTACGAAAAGCGCTCAAGTTGTAATGTGTTCCAGATTGCTCTTTCCCGGAAGTTGCACCGGAAGCTGTCGACACCTCTTCCGCCGCAGCTTAAAAAGCCGGCCACTAGGTCGGCTTTTTCGCCGGTTTTCTGTGTATACGTAATCTTTTTTTACGTGAATAAACAATAAAACCACAGAACAAAAACATTAACAACACAACCTCAACCGAATATAGTGGGGGGGCGGGGTGCAAAAATAAATAAATAAATGAAATAAATGCCGACATAAATGAAAGAACAAAGGATAAAAACATCTAAACATCTCCAGTGACCTATTATATTACATATAAGTCTTGAACAAGTTACAGCAGCTTACTGTCATTGTATTTCTATGAGCATAAACTTAATACGGTATATGTACTGCTCAAATTCTTTGATAAAAACAGAGAAAAGAGCTTTTTGGTTAGCAAATGTAGACTAAATTTAGAACATGTGCCTGTTTCTTCTTATTTCTGCTGTAATGTAACAATCCAAACAACACATACTTATAGCACAAAAGCAAAATCTCTGCATAAGTTGTCAAAAATAAACTTAGAGATATCTTGCCACATTTTTTTAGGTATAATGACATTACAAGAAAAGTTGGAGAACCATCCCTGGCTGCATTATACAGAAAGGACACTTTGCATCAATACCTTCCTTGAATTTGCTAAGAAAATTTTTTTTACGGAGTGAATTGTATGTATGATCTTGAATGAGACATTCTCACCCTTATTGGTTAGCAAATGTTTATGAGGTGACAGCCAAACGTTTTCTAAAGGGAAGAACTGTGAGACTCTTTAACAGGGAGTGTCGACTGGATTGGGTGTAGGGACACAGACCGATCAGGAATAGTCTTCAGGACCAGACAAACCCTTTGTTTAAACATGAAACAAACTCACCATAACTAATAAGCTTATCTTGCAAATTCAAACCCACCAAAAAGATATTTTTGCTGGATTCTTTTAGAAAAATCATAGTTACTGTACATACTGCACTGCAGTACTGCTTATCCAAGGAAGCTGGTACTTTTTTGCCTTATATGAAGACACATTTAGCTGGTTGTGCTGTACATACAAGAAAAAAACTTTTCTTTTCATAAAATGTTAATACATGTTCATATTTAAGTCTCAGGGTTCACATTAATCATTTTAGATGAATACTTACACAACCCGATATTACTTAAGTTTTATTTTTAAATATAATTTAAGAAATGAAGCTTACGACACAAAGTTGCAAGTTGTTCTGTATAGTGGTAAGTTTTTAACCTATCATTATCTAATTTTGTTGCACTGATTTGGTTTAAGAAGTATACTCATGTGCAGCGATTACAAAAAAAATCATTTCATATCACTCATAAATATCAAAAATAAAATTAAAAAGATGGAAGTACATTATCAATCAGTCTGTCTAAAGTTTTCCATGGCTATATATGTTTACGCCAACTGGCTTACTTCAGCCTGTTTACCAGATGCCTTTTTTGTATTTATTTTCAGTCATCAAGTGAGTCATGGCTAAAATCAAATTCATTCCATATATAACATCATATTTCACAGCCAACATACTGTTGTGTGGAATCAAGAATCATTTAACACCCGTATGCAGCAGGTAGACAAGGAAACACGGTGCAAAGAATAGGGAGAGAGAAAATTTACTGAAAAAGATTTTATAAAAAAGATAATATACATACACATAAATTAAATAAATAGTAAAACATATTTAGATTAAAAACATTTGAAAAAGATTGATAAAAATGTATGTGTAATGTTAGGGCAGCCTAATTATTCTATTGTTATTCTGTTCAATAATTTTAGAAAGCGGAATGAAATCGGCAAGACAGGTCCCAAAACCCCCTAAAAAAGTGTTATATCTCCTTATATATGTGTTTTAAAAACAGTGTCAATCTCTCATCGCAGGAATTTAAAACAACTTACTTTTACATCTTGATCAGTAATGTTTTGACACTAATATGTACTGGGTTGTTTCTTATTCTCATCCCCTTTGTGCCAACAGTGTGTGCAACTTGCACCTCTTCACCTATGTTTTTGAGGAAAGGGCGAGACAACACAGGGCTCTTTGTAAGTCTGCACAGACTTCACACTAATGTCAATTAATGGGAAAGTTACGTAAAGGCCGCCCCGCTCCCCAGGGGGGCCTGTCATGCCTGAGAAGTTGAAAGAATTAATTACCAAGCCCCTCCCTCCCTGAATACAACAAAATAGTGGAGCAGTACCTTTGTTATAATCCATCCACCAGACGTTTACTATGCTGCATCATGGGTCATTAACCCTATTAAATCATTTGGCCGATTTTGTAACATTCACAGCAACATTTGTAACGTTCTTCTTCAGCCAGGAGACTGGGAATAACTCGCCTTTTCTTTTATCTTCTTTGTAAGGTTTTATTATGCGCACAACATTTTTAAATCAAATTATTTCTTAATATTTTACATTACATCAAAATATCAGGTCTCAGTTTCCTTAAACATTTTGTGGGGAAGAAGACAGTATGATAGATGATCAGGAGTTGCTGAAAAAATGCAGAGTTGTTTCATATCTCAACCCTCTGTCAGGGCTGGTGTTCGGCATGGGGCTCACAGGAGCATTGACTGAGTTTAATGTGACGAAATTTTCAAAGCAGGACCAGATACAGAATATTTTCTTTGCCAAACTTCATAGCTACAGAATCTCTTTCTTAATAGATGCCTTTTTTAAAGACATAATATTTCAACTGCCATTGAAATAGAAACTCAATTCAGTTCAATTCAATTTGTTTTTATAGAGGGCATCTGCTCACACAGTGACTCAAAGCACTGAACTGCAGATTAGGATGACAGAATAGAAAATAAGTATATAGCGAAGCTATAGATAGAAGGTTAAATGTTAATGAGAGCAACTGTACAGGGTATAAGGGCAAAACAGTAAGCCTGCCAGCAAACTAGATAAAATACTGCTCATTACCTATAGTGGAATATAGCATAGTCTAGACTTGATTCATGCTTAATACATTCAACTGGTGGAAAATGAACCAAGACAGACAGAGAATTCATCTGCTCATGTAAAAATTCCCATAAGATAAACTGATTATTGGACCAATTTCATACGGTCCATAGAACACTTTCTTGAAGTGGTTTCTCTGGTTTCATAGATTGCCTTCAAAAATAATTATGAAAGAGCATATGTTCATTCATTTTCATAAAAAAAACAATCCCTTGCATCCTCATTTATATGGATTTGGTACTAGAACAGATGATTTAGTTGTAGGATACTAAAGAAGGGCACCATTCAAACCATGTGTTTTCTATCTGGTGTTGAATTTGGAAGGAATCATGATACCACTAAGTTACTGCGCCCTGAGGACACTGTGGTCCAAGAATCCACTTTTGCCCTATTGTTGGTGAGGGTGTTATTTACTTTATGTGCCCGTGCACATCTGTAAAATCCTAACTGGATGCTCAGAGCTGCTTGGATGTCATCCTGTGAGTCAGAGCATTGGTTTGGCAGTGCAGGTTTGAGGCTTGGCTCTTGACCCCATCAGGATGGCCAGCCTACATACCTGATGAGCACAACTGTGTTCCAAACCCAGAAATGAAGCTCTCGCAGTGCCCGGGAAGTAATTTTCCATACTGCTCCCAGGTTTTTACATTTGAAAAGTCAATACTGCCAACCCAGGTTTTTACATTTGAAAAGTCAATTCTGCCAGTGTAGGGGGGCAGTGATAAACCAGTAAGCAGAAAATGTTAAAAAAAAAAAGATTAAAAAAAAGAATCCGTTTTTATTCCTCAGTCTTTTGTGATAAGTCAGCATTTGCAGAGAGGATCATGAACTTTGCCGTTTAGCGCAAACGTGTGGTTTTCTGGAATGAACACATATACTGACAGGAAAACGTAAATCGCATTTCAACTTCTTGCTTTATGTTTGGCCACTTTGCAGTTTTAATTTAATTTACAATTTAAAATTCTGGAAAACGAAATATAAGCTTTCTGTGGGGATCTAAATGAACCCCTGTAATAGTTTAATAATTCAGTTGTTAAACTGGTTACATTTGCCTACTTAGCTGATACTTTTCTCCAGAGTGACTTCTGCTGTGTAGCTTCTTGCAATGTACATACAGTAGGGTAAATTTTAACCACGTAATTCAGGGTAAGCACCTTACTCATAGTATAGTACTACACCGGGAGGTGGGATTTAAACCTGCAACCCCCAAGTCCAGCGGCAGGAGCTCCATCCACTACACCCCTTGCTGCTGTTGGAATTCACCTGTTTGCCCCAATAAAGCTGACTCTGGGAAATGCATTTTTTTCAATACCGTGTGTACAAAACAAAGGCAATCATTTGCTGAATTTAATTTAGGAATTTAATCTATGCTATATTGTTAATAATTTAAGACTTTGGTAATGCTGTTTGGTATTTGGATAATAGGATATACTGAGAGAAGGCCACAAGAATAAAAAGAAAACGCTGGCAGAACAAGGGCCAGTAGAGGGCTGGAATGACAAAAGCACCTTTTTAATTCGATGACCCAGCTATTAAAAATTACCACACCGCTGGCAGTATTTCTTGTCCAAACGGTTGCATTAAAAAAATATATGTTTCTATTTCCTTCATTTGACTGTATACATCATTTAGGGAATTAAACTCACCCTGCTCTATAAATGGCTGTAAGTAATAGGAGACCTGGAGTGTTGTCTTATGGTTTGAAGTAAAGTGCACCATGTTACTTACAGCCATATTGTCATACTACCATCCCATAATTTTGCCCCTCTGAGGATCTTATTGCAGACTGGTGAAGGAACTGAACAAACCCGAACATACAGAACCAGAACGTTTACACATAACCAGAAGGGTATCAGTATGCAGATAAATAAAAATATTTATTTAAAAAGTATATATACAGTACTGTGGAAAAGTCTTAGGCGTGCAACTTCAGTGTCTGTTGAGAAGTACAGGTAGATTCTTATCTACCATCAGGGAGGTTTCTGGTTGGTCCCAAATTCATTGTGCAGCCTGAGAATGACCTCAAACACCCAACCTCAGTCATACACAACTATGTTGAGCAAAAAGAAGGAATCCTGCAACAGATGGTATGGTCCCCGCAGAGCCCTCATCTCAACACGGTCGAGTCAGTCTGGGAGGACATGCAGAGACAGTCAAAATGTGCAGAAGAACTGTGGCCGGTTCCTCAAAATGTTTGGAAGAACCTACCGACCTCCACCTTAAACTGCATGCAAGTTTGCATAAGACAACTGATGGTGTTTTAAAGGCAAAGGGTGGTCCCACCAAATATTGATCTGACTGAGGTTTTTTTGTCTACTGCACTTTTTAGACGGTTTATCGATTAATAAGTATTCATGGCATTATTTCTGGAACCATCCTCGCTTTATAGCATTTTTCCCCACAGGTGCCTAAGACTTTTGCACAGTACTGTAGAGCAAATTAAGACAAATTCAATGCAGCTCCAAAGGTATAACCTGGAGGTTTTTGCCTTGAATCCTCTGCCCCCACTTTTGTAACACCTTAACATAAGTGTTTGCCCTAAACTACTGCACGGGGGGGGGGGGGGGGGATTAAAAAAAACCCTTTTTTTTTTTTTT